>CM021110.1:311665857-311737368 GCA_007115665.2 Sequoiadendron giganteum
AAGTAGTTGTTCCACGAGGAACTCATACTTAGGCACATTCTGAGGAATATCAAGCAATGAGCCTATCGTTGCCATTGCATCAACAACTCTGTTATTGATACGAGGAACTTGCTCAAATGCTATTTTGATGAAGTACTCCTTGAAGCTATCCACCATTCTTTTGTATGGTAGACATTTGTCATCTTTTATTTGGTATTCGTCATTTACCTGTCTGATTACTAGCTAAGAGTCCCCAAAGGCATGTAGCTCTTTTATTCTCCATTCAATAGGCATTTTGAGCCTTGTGATAAGAGCTTCATATTCTGAACTATCATTTGTGCAGGGGAATGCAATCTTGTAGGCCTTAGGTATGCTATCTCCCTATGGTGTGAGAAATAAAATACCTGCTCCAAAACCATGTTGAGTATGGGACCCGTCAAAGTATAGAGTCCATTGGCCTATCTGTTTTGTCATTAAGACACTCTCATCTGGAAAATCCACTGTGAGAGGTTTATGATCATCTATGGGTTCTTCGACCAATTGGTCTACTATGACTTGTCCCTTTATAGCTCTCCTATCCACATACTCTATATCAAATTCACTCAAGATCATCACCCATTTGGCTATTCAACCTGTTAAGGCCGCCTTTGCTAGTAAATATTTGAGTGGGCCCACCTTCAAAATTAGCTTCACCTTTCTATTTAAGATGTAATATCTCAACTTTTGTGTTGAAAAAACAACTGAGAGACATGCTCTTTCAATGGGTGAGTAGTTCAGTTCATATCCCACTAGTGTTCTACTGATATAGTAGACCACCCTTTCTTTATTGTTATCATCTACCTAGGCCAAGAGAGCTCCCAATGCTGCTTGTGTGGTAGACACATAAAGTATCATCTCCTTTTTTGGAACAGGTGGCATGAGTACATGAGGAGTAAGTAGATACTCCTTGACTTGATGGAATGCTTGGTCGCATCTCCCATCCCATTTGAAGGTGAAAAATCTGTCAAGTGCATTTTCGAGACCTACAACTTAAAAAATAGCTCAAACAAATGTTAGAGGAGGGGACAAGGGTCTCATCGGGCATGCCAGAATGTGTGAGGGGGAGAACATTAGACTGGAAATGAAATCAAACATGCTAATCTAAGAATCTAAACTAAGATCAAACATATTAATCTAAGATCTAAACCTACACATATGAAATGAAACTAAGATATTTGAACATACATAAATGAATCTACGATTACAAAATTGAATGTACAAAATAACATAGCGTTACCATTCCGTAGTGGAGTGTATTCACCTGATGTTGGGTTGTTCTTATCACCGTGAAGCCTCCAAAGTTCGTGTGCAAAAGTTGGATGAGTGACTGCTTTGGTTGGTTGATTGAAGAAATGAGGTATGAAGCACTAACAATGGTGGTTACGAATGTCAATAGTACTTCGTTGTGCAAATGATGTTGATTCTTCGATCCTTATTTTTGAGGAAAGGGGTTTGTTATATAGAAAATAAGATTTGAAATGGATGATCAAGATCACGTTGAAGAATATCTAGATTAATGGTCGGAGTGTGTTGAGAGGATTTAGACATGAGAAAATTGTGCAAAGTGATTACACAATTTGGGTGATTGAGAAATAGATTGGCTAGTCAGGGATTAGATTGATCCTGGTCAGGATTTCAGATTGATCAGTTAGGATTTAGATGGCTTAGTTAGGAATTTGATTGACTAGTTAGCAACTTAGATTGATTAGTTAACAAATTAGATTGCTTATTCAATAATCATAATTTTCTCAATCAGAAAGTGGGCGAGGAATATTAATTAATAGATTTAATTGGTTAATTCCTTTTTGAACGTGCAAATCAAGTTTGACTTTTGCAAACAAGGTTGCATTAATTTGTTTTGATTTTTGATAATTGATTTAAATAGTTTGATTTAATTATTCAAATTTTGGAGGGAAAGTGTTGTAATTAAATTATTACTTAATAATTTAATCCACTTAGGGGAATAAGGTGGTTTAGCGATGTAATTAAATAATTGGTGTTATTTAATCAATCAGGATGAAATAAATTGAGATTAGGACTTTATTAAATAAATGTGATTTATTTAATTGGTCGAAATGATGAAACATGAATTAATCAAATAATATTGTTTTATTTAATTAATAGCAGAATTAGGGTTTTCAGGACTTTATTAAATAAATGAAATTTATTTAATTTGTTCGAAATGATGAACAAGTGAATTAATTAAATAATGTATTATTCAATTAATAGAGGAATTAGGGTTTTTATGTCATTTCGATGTGGTGTGATGCGGGATGTTGCAAGATGATTTTGAGATGTTTCAAGTCATTTCAGGATGGTTTCAAGATGTTATGAGATGATTATGAGATATTTTGAGATATTACAAGATGATTCTGAGATGTTCCAAGGTGATTCTAAGATGTTACGAGATGATGCTGAGATGTTCCAAGGTGATTCTAAGATGTTATGAGACATTTTGGGATGGTTTTGAGATGTTACAGGATATTTCAAGATGATTCCGATTCATTTCGAGATGTTATGAGATGTTTTGAGATGATTTTGAGTCATTTCAAGATGATAAAAGATGTTTCAAGACAATTTTGAGTCATTCTGAGATGTTACAGGATGTTCTGAGATGATTTTGAGTCATTTTGAGATGTTACAGGATGTTTCAAGATGATTTTGAGTCATTCCGAGATGATACAGGATGCTTCGAGATGATTTCAAGTCATTATGAGATGTTACATGATGTTCCGGGATGATGCTTAATATTGTTTGATGCTGTTCGATGTTGTTCGATGCTGTTTGATGTTGTTTAGGGTGTGATAGGTGTTAAAGTCAAATTTACATGTCTACATAATGATAAATGTGTATAAATTTAAATAATAACTTGTGAGAGTAAATGTAAGGGATTAAGATACTTTACTCTAAGAGTGATGGTGAATAATGATTCTGATGTCACATTGAAATTCACATGCCTTAGAATTGATAATGAATGCTATCAATCTATACTTTGCTTCAAAATCAAAATAATATTTAAATGTATTGTAGGTCAATTCTACAGTCTACTAGATCAATCTCACTTGCCACATGAATATCCTAATGCACATAGGTGATTTCTAACCTATAAAAATGATCTTGTGCATTACAAACTTCTATAACCAAACTCACTGTAAACTTTGCTTTGTGCTAATATTAAAGGATTGAATGGTATTTAAAAACACCTTAGGAAGATGCTAGATCATAAGAGTTTTATTCTCTTAAGTCGATTGCCTTGACTGACTGAATTTTATGGTTATGGGAATGATATAAGACAACACTCCTCTAATCATGCAAATGCTCTAGGATGATGACACATAATTAGAGTCCTTTTAATGTTTCGAATTGTAAAATTTCTAGAATGATTCTCCTATTTATTAATGTATAAGATTTCATATGTGAAGTGGATGAAAAATTAATGCACATTAAATGCCTTTAAATTCCATAACATAGTAATAATCATGTGAAATATGTACCAAGTTAGCTCATAGTGAAAATGAAATGAAAGAGAGTTGACATATATATATATATATATATTTTAAGTCAATAATATATAATATAAGATCAATCTTATATATCTAAAATAGACATGAGACATAAAAATATTAAATTCGAAATGAATAATAACTATATGAATATACTTAAATAAATATATAAAAATAAATGATTACAAACCATATAAAATAAAATGTGTATGAAAAAATATATAATTTTGAATAGGTTATAGATTGAAAAATGAACTTTATAAAAGGGAACAACTTAGGGTACGGTCCATGGAGGGGGGCTTCCTAAAAAAATTCAGTGGGTGTTGCTGAGAGTTTTTAGGAATATTTTAAAGTTGGTGGTCCCATGAATTCAGTTTTGCAATTCAGCTTAAAAGTTTGAGCTCCAAAATTTGAGGAAGAAACTAGAGTATTTTGATAAAAAATAAAAAATAAATAAAAATTCTCTCATCTTTTCGTTTTTTTAGGAATTCAAAATTTTAAGTGATACACAAGTGGTAGAAAAAATTTCAAAAAATTTCTTGAGTTGTAGGGGCAATTTCTAACCCCACCTCAATTTCACCCACTGAAATTTGCAGTCCTAAAAGGTAGGGGCTGCTATTTTCCAAGAAAAGATTCCAATTAATCCTGTAGCATAGTTTATTTTTCTTCATGAAACCGCTTGATCCATGAAAATAGAAGCCCAAGCCCCCATGAGACCATACAATTATCGACATCTTAGATGTGAGACAGGTAGGTGGACTGTACCCAAGGAAGAGTGGAAACAAAGAATTTGTATTTTTTGCAGCAAGGGGGTGGTTGAGACAAAGGGTCACTTTATCTTCAAATGTGCAGCTTATGATAACATTCGTATTCAATATGAGAACAATTTAAAGATGAATAATCTAAATGAGCTTTTTAAAGAGGCAAAGCTCCTTAAGACAACCAACTTCCTGATCAAGATTTATAATAGAAACACAGACATTGAAAAGAACCAGAAAATGATTAAAAATCAAACTTGAATCCCACAGATTGATGGTCTCATAGACATTAATAAAATTATTCATTCATATTAAGTAATTCCATGAAAAAGGAACCAAAACTAAGCGGGGAATTGGCATATGTATGCAAATTACACAAATTTCATCATTACAAAATGAATGAAGAAATCCCCTTCTAAGGACAGTTTAAAAAAGATACTCGAGATTTTAAGTCGCTTTTGTTTTTCTCGATCCATGGAGACGGCTTGTATGGTTTTCCATTTCTTAGCATTAGCAAAACCCATCTCTCTTACCAGATTATCTTTTTCCAACTAATTGAAAATCAAGCTATTGTTCGCTACCGTCCAGTCTTTCCCTGGTTTGAAGCATAGTAGGAAGGCTTATCTGCCTAGAGTCCCGTACAATGGCACTCCTCGGACAAGGCACCTGCTGTGGATCACACTCTCTTCCCAAACTCCCTGCAGGAGATAACCTGATTAAAACAATATCACATTCAACTTTGTTTATCTCACCCACCACAAGGAGGAGGAGGAGAACTAATAGTCTCCCATGGAGATGCACACAAATGAGATGCCAAGCAAGTAAGTGGGCAGACAGGCTTTTCTCCGATTTTAACTCCAGTGATTTCAATGACCCAAATGTTGCAACTGCTCTGGCCCCTGAAAGAAAAGTTACTCTTCCAATCGACTTCTACCAGGTATGTATATAAACTCGTTTTTGCCCTTTACAACGTATTAGCTATATACACGTGTGTTACAGAGTATTGGGTTTGTGTATATGTGTGTTACAATATATAGGGTATGTGTCTACATATGCATTTGAGTATGTTGAGTTTGCCTCTTATACTTCAACAGTTATATACATGTGTGTTTCCGTGCATTGAGTATATGTATGTGTTATAATGCATTAGGTATATGCATATATGTGTTACAGTGTAGGGGGCAATACCTATGTATGCGTTTCAGTGTATTAAGTAATGTATTGGGTATATGCGATTATATGTGTTTGAGAATATATATTAGGTTATTTGGAATGTTTATTGAGCAATGATACAGATATTGGGAGCCGAGATCCACTTTTTGGGTGATGGGATTAAAAGAGCTCATGAAGCTAAAGTGAGAGATGTTCCTCATGATGACTATAGTCATGAAGCAATCATGGGTCGTAGACAGATTCTACAAACTGCTTGTGATACATTGGCGAATCCTCGCTCCAGAGGAGAATATAATGAAGGCCTCATTGAGGATGAGGCTGGAACCTTGATGAGGGAGGTGCCATGGAACAAGGTATGCTTGCTCTTGGTTTCATAGTTTTGGGTCGGTGGGTTTTTTTATTTATTTTAATTTTGATTATTATTCTGTTACTAGTATAGCAAACTGTTTTGAAAGAGTCTCAATATCAAGGATTTGTAGTAGGCCAAATTCATCTAGGACTTGTACCCAGCGCTGACCATCGAGTAGGCCACCGCCACATCAATAACACAGTATGGGATAAGATAACTAATCCTTACAGAAATGAGATAACATACATAACACAGTATCAGGGAGGACAACCAACACCCACATAATTGAGATAAATGATTATGAGCCCGTAAGGTTCAATTTCATAGTTTTGCCTTGTTTTTTGAATTGAGCATCCTTTCTACAATTGCAAAATTTTGCTGGATGACCTTCGGCTTAGTTGGCACGAATCATACCATTCTGGCAAATCACAAAAGCAAAGAAGACTTGTACCTGGTCTAGTCTGTTTGGGTACACCACACTCAGGACCAGAATTGGATGTGGTATTTTATCCCATTCCAACACTTTAACATGATTCTTGGGGGTTTGAACTTGGGGTTCTTTCATGAAAGTTCTGATGATTTACTATTAAATTTCAGCCAGTTTTCCTTAGAGATACCTTAATTTAAGAATGCAACTACCTGGGACTCCTATTAAGTTTAATTCAACCATGATTTGTTTCTGGCCTTGAACATTAGAATTGGTGACATGCATAACACAATATCAGAAACGAAAGAAAAATAATTTTGAGCTGGTGAGGCCCAGTTTCATAGATTTGCTTGTTTCTTTTATAGAGCCATCATTTCTTTAGTACATCACTACTGTGGGGCTTCTGTTCGCTCAAATTTAACCCAGACACGTGCCTGGCCTTGACAATTGAAATAGGTTACATACAACAGGGTATTAGATAGAGTAACTAGTGCTCTCATAAACTTGGTAAATGGGTTTGACCTGGTGATACAGAGCTCGAATGCTACTCCATGTTTGTTAGGATATTCAAATTAAAGGTAGCTTTGGTGCATCTCCAACTGGGAAATGCACAATATATGCCAAAAGAAAGGCGATCCTGGTGACCAAGGGAATTAACCTAATTGTAAATTGTAAAAAATCTTAATATTCTCACATTTGTGTATCTTGCAAGAGTTAAGTCTCAAATGCTACCCTATGCTTATAAGGGCTTTCAAGTTCAAATCTTATGTCTAGATGATCTCCAACTGGGTGATACTTAATGGTTGCCAAAAGCCAGGTAAGCTTGGTGCTTCCTAATTTTGGTAGCATTGGTTTATAGTGCATATGGAATTAACTCTTCCATTGTCCTTATCTGTCAAAAAAGTTATGATTGGATTTTGTAAAGGGAAATAAATAGTCATTTTTATGCGCATTTTAAGGTCTTCATTTATATTGACAGGTTCCGGGGGCATTATGCCTGCTTCAAGAAGCGGGTGAGATGGAAGTTGTTATTCAGACTGGTCAAAGGCTTTTGCAGGAGAATTTACCCAAGTCTTTCAAACGGGATGTTATATTGGCGATGGCTTTGTCTTATGTCGATATTTCTCGGGAAGCAATGGCTGAATCACCACCAAATATTATCATGAGCTGTGAAGTACTTGAAAGAGCATTGCAGATTTTGCAGGTAAGGTGGATCACAAGCTTAGTTTTTCAAGAATTTAGATTGGGGTGATTATGTTGTTAACAATCTTTATACTAAATATCTGATCTATTGTGGAGAGATTTGCTTGTTCAAGAAACTTGTCATTAGAAACAAACTTTTTTAGTTCTATTATCTATATTTCCTTTTGGTAAGATTATTCCAAAGCATACTTTTCCTAGTAACTTAATGCTAGTGAATGGCAATTAAACACTCACAAGTTCAACTCTTTTGATACGCCCCAATACTAAGAGAAAAACATGCCCATGGGAATTGCCATCCAAATTATCTGTTGAATTTTGTCTCTTTTTTTTAAAAGCATTGTTTGATGGATTTTATGCTTTCTTTTGGCGTTTGTTTTACTTTGGCCTTTTAAAACATGTGAAACCATTTGCTGCCTGTAATTTTATCATACTTATTTGTCAGCCAGCACAAGAAAGAACAAGAATATTCTCTTTCATAATTGGAAACTATGATCTCATTGTTTTGAAATTATAGTTATTGTATAAGAAAATTGTGGTCAGCTGGCAATATATCAATAAAAGTCATCTAAGTCACTCTTCTTTTTAGTAGAATGTGCTTGTCTGGTTGTAATATTTACAATAGGAAATTAAAATGCATCAAACAAATACAAGGAATAATATGTCAAACAATGAAGTATCAAACTCAATTGTAAAATCATGCGAGCTGAATTATCATCATAATGAATTTTTTGTCCTACAATCGAGATATGCTTCCAGTGCTAGCCAGACCTTTTACAGCTTATAGAGGGTTCCTGATTCATAGCGACTGAAATTGCATTTCTAAGTATTGGCCTATGGGTAGACTGCTTAATAATTGATTTTTTTTTCATAGTATTGGATTAAAGGAAAGGTGGATTGGTTTTGCCCCACCTATAGATTGGTGGGGCATCTTTTTCTTTTGTTTCCGTTTTTCTCAATTATCTGAAGAAAGCTTCGATCGAGCCATTCAGACCTTTCTATATTAGGGAGCCCTACTATCTATAGGGCACCCTGACACTCATAAGACTCCAATTCTGTGGTGCTTTGGAATCCCATTCCCCACTCTTCCAATCATGAAATAGCATTTCATCATTTTCTTGAGCATGGCAAAAATAACCAAGGTCAGTTATCATTTACCAAATTTTTGCATTTTGTACAAAAGAGAAGAGTGCATGTCCGGTTTTAAAGGCCCTTAGCCTTTGGTAACATTAATAGATTCTAATAATGGGCTCACCTTCCCACACCAGAACATAATGTAGGCCAAATTCTGTCTTTTAGAGGTGAGCCAATGATAGGCCATGGTGACAAATGTGTAATGTTCCCATTCCATTAATTCATCCTGCAGCATTGCATAAGTCCATTCCTTTAATTTTCCAATGGGCTGGAGGAAAGTCTCTTTAAAAGGGGGGTTACAGTTTGGGAAAAATCATCAATAACAAAGAAATTATATTCAATGGCATTTTTGGTTTAATTTCATCAGTTTCTGCATTATGGGAGTTACAAATTGACTTTTCAAAGAGGGAAGTAATGCTGCCAGAGTGGGGGCACTAAGTTCAGTGGCAGTTTGACTTGAGTAGCATTTGCTATTTTGGGAATGCAGTCAGATTATGGTTGTGCTGGGATTTGGGCCCTCCTTTGTGCTATAAAATGAGGTGTTTAGCTGTTAAAAGGCTCTCCTTTTTTGCTGTTATATTTTTGCATTAGTGTTCTGTAGCTGATTTGAGGACGAAATCACTTTAATCTAGAAACCATAGGAGGAAACCCCCCTTGGCTCCTTTTGGCAGTTTTATCCAGAGGCTGCAATTGTGCTGAAGATATTGTCTTTCTTCATTTTTGGCAAGTGTTTGGTGGTTTGTCACAGCTGTGCACGGTACACACTCAAATCAGTTTTGGATAGTTGTTTGCAGGTCATTGCATGTGTTGCAGGTTTTGCATGGTAACATGCTGTTATTTATCTCTGTAATCCAGTTCTATGTTGTCAATAATATTCAATATTTTAGTGTGGTGTGTTGTTTATAAATTCAGGTGTGCTAAGTTATACAATTTTTGTTAAGGATATTATAGTGGTACCGGAGCTAATATCTTGCTAACTTCTGGGGTATGGCAAAAAATGAAAGAACAATGTTAGAGAAGGAAAGAGCATGTCATGTCCCCGCAAATTGCAAACCTAAACATAGGCTGACCTTCATGTTTTTAATACCTGAGTAAAGACAGCTACTAATGATCCAAGGACAACGATTAAGCAAAAGTCAAAAGGCAGAAAACAAATAATTACAAAAGCAGCGCTAGTATGAGAATAAGACAAAATAGCACTAAAGACAAAAGATAAAGCAAATTCAAAGCCACGATTAGTATAAGTTAAAAAAGACATAGATAAAGAATAGTTTTGAATAACATCGATTATTATTGCAAGGCAACGATTATTTAAGACAGCGATTAAATGATGCAGCAAATATTTCTAAGGGAGGATCAGCGATTTAAGCAAGGATAATACTAGCAATCGCACCTTGAGGTGCAATGGGTACGCCGAAGACAATATAGTGATTCTTGTGTTAATCTTGTTTATTAAAAAATGGGATACCTGATTTACAGGTGTAAATTGAAAATGGGTAAAGTAAATGGTAGAGTTTGTCTGTCTAGAAAGAGCGGAAAGAGTAAAATATTTTTTTTCGAAATTTTGAGAGAGTGGAAAAGCACCAAATTTTTCTGTTGTGTGCGAAAACTTAAGAGCCCAAAACTTTAACTTGGAGTTAGAAAAAAACTCTGCATATTAATGTTGAATATCCATGGTACGAGATTGAATGGCTATAACAACAGCAATAGAAGAAATAAACACCATGTTATAGTATAGGATGTGATAGTAGAGACAAATGATAAGCTGATTTGATGTTTGTGGACATAAAAAAAGAGTAATCCTTTGTTGTATAATGTATATTGGGTTCCTATATTTATTATTTGCAATAAAGGGTGCTGGAGTTTAAAAGTCATGTATATTTTAAATATATGTCAATCTAATTTGATAATAAAACTACAGAACTCTAATTTGCTATTGGCAGATTAGTGTGCAGAAATGTTTAAAAATTTAAGAGTGGTTGACTGTACGCCCCTATTATCAGCCAAATGAAGTGAATTTGCAAAAAGCAATAGGGTAGAACATACCTGTTACGTTTTTTTGCAGTGAAAAGAAGTTGCGCATTTCAAGAGGTTGATGCTGATAGTGTTGACAATCGAGATTCCTCACTGATCTTGCGTGCAACATAAGGGCTTTGTTGCATGCGTGTGTATCTATCAAATGTGAATGCAGGGTGGATACGAAGGCCGGAGAGCTGTGTTACTCTAGAAATTGCTGTGAATGTCAAGCCTTGCTGATCGATGTTGCCAATGTCAATGGTGGCCTTATCAAGTGTAAGGCCTTGTGATTTGTGGATGGTTAAGGCCCACGCCATTTTAAGCGGAATTTGGCGTCGTCCACCATGGCTTATCGGTGTAATAGGGACATCTTTTGGATTGTTAGTATCCCAAGGAGGCCCAATGTAATTCTTGAATTGAACAACAACAAACAAGGGGAGTTGGGGTGGTTTTTCACTTTCCTTGTACACTATTTTTTTTACTATTCCAAGAGCTCCATTAACAAGGCCAGTATCAGTCCACAAATTACAAGATAGCATAACCTTTTGGTTGACACATAGTAGAATCTTTTGTTGGAGTTGCTCATCATCTGGATTTGAGTTGAAAGTGCTCCCTATTTATTTTGTAGTGGCTATGGCAACGGGTTGTGCTAGAGACAATAGCATGTGCTTATTATGGAGTGAGACTTTTTCATTGGTTGCATAAAGATGTATGGATGATAAGAAAGCAATCTGTTCTATAGATGTTAGTGTTGCGCTTGACCTTGACATTAGCAATTGCCAATCTGCAATTGTAGGTTCTGCTTTTCTTAAGTTGCACAGGAGCTGACGAAATAGAAGTTGAGTTGGATCTTCTCCTGCTTGGCGAAATATTGTGCTGAGTGTAAAAACTGTTTGAAAGCTCCGCCATAGGGTCCCCCCATAGGAAGTAGAAGAGTACATAGGTATGTCTTTGACCGGTGGTAGCTGGGCAAGGTCTCCAAAGAGGAGGATTGAGCAGCCTCCAAAGGGGCAATGGTTGTGTGTTGGGAAAGCTTCGCGCAAGCGATGGTTGATCCGTTCAAACAACTTGGGGCCGATGAAGCTCATTTCATCTATTAAAATGTAGCGAACAAAGTGCATGCTCTCTTGGAAGCTTGCTAGTGTCTGGCCTTGCAAGGGAGTCATCTCTTTGATGGGAATGCGAAGTGCAGAATGAATTGTTGATGCTCCAATGTTGAATGCTGCAACACCTGTTGGTGCGAGAAGTAGTAGTGATGTTCTCCCGTTCGGAGCAGAAGAATTGAGGGAAAACCTGATTTGTTTAATCAGGTGTGATTTTCTAGTTCCTGCAGTTCCTTGAACTATTATTTTAAGTGGTGGTTGGTAAGTGGTGGAGGATAGGTGTGACAACACTAAATCCAGTGTTTTCTTTTGTTCCAATGAAAGGTTGTGTTGGGTATTTAGACAGGGCGGGTGGGGGACTTGATATGTTGTGCGGTGTGAGTCTACAAAGCTGGATGCTATAGTGGTTTCTATTGGATCCATGGAATGAGTATTCTAGTCATGGTTAAGGTCTATTTCACGAGTACCTAGCATGTCAAGGGCATCCAAGTGGAGTGGATGGCTTGGGTGTACACTTGACAACACTTGCCGTTCAGATTGGCTGCAATGATGTGGGGGTTCTACATCACTTGAAGGAGAGTCGGGGTCTACAATGGAGGTCGTATTTGGTAGAGTGTGTCGCACATGCCACGGATGGTAAGTGCATGCCATCCTCTCCCACTGCGCCATAATTTCAGTTGTGGAAGAACCAAGATCGATTGCAATGTTTCGAAAAGGTTTGTAGAGAACCAGTTCACTCCAACAGAGATCATGAAAAGTCGGGTCATCCTTTGGAGGAATGCTTGTGAAACGGGGGGAGACTCGAACAATTGCTTTAGAAGAGCGCTCTTTCCATTGGTTCGTCTTGCGGGATGTTTTGAAGCTCCACTTCCGAGTGACTTCAATTAGTGGCAATGCATCCAAACTAATAGGACGTGCCATGTATGCATCAATGTAGTTTGTGTGTGTTGATGTAAATGTACCCGAGAGCGGAATGCGTTGATAGTTTTTTTTGTTTACATTTAAAGAAACAAACGTTCGACTACACAAGCAGAGCGGGAGTTTTAGTAAAAGGTGGCAACTTTCTTGGGCACTAATATCACGATCAACAAGGTTGTCAACAAGCATTTTCCTAAAAGCTATTGGTGCTGGCTTGTCGGGATCATAAGTTGTCGAAATACGGGAAAGCATTTCATGATATGTTTCAGATTTGGTTTCAGCTTTAGTTGCATACTTTGCTATATATTTGAGCACTGCATCTATTGAGAGGACGGGTTGAAAATCTACATTTGCACGCCAAATAGAGAGGATAGTGGGGTTGTGAAGATTCACTCGGTCATCATTACGAGCTGGGGTGTGCTTTGGCTGGCCACTCTCATTTGAGAGTGTTGAAATGACTTGCATCTGCCAAGGGGCTTTGTAGCGGCATTCAACTACAGATCCTTTTCTTCGCAAACATGTTTGCAAGGTACAACGAGTATGGCGTTGAACGCAATTGACTAGTTCATTGTAGTCATGGGAAGGGGTGGATAACATAATCATTCTTGTGTCCATTAAGCAAGGGTTGTCAAATGTAGATCGTGAAACTCTTTCATTTGAGCTTTGGTGGGGATGCGGGTTCCAAGCAGAGACATACCTATCAATGTAGTCAATTGCATTTTGTACTGATGCAAGATTATTCCATTGTAGTCGGGCAATATCAGGTGCATCTTTGAGCCAAAGGAAACCGTGGACATGTGCAGAGCCACGGTGTTGCCATTCATACCTGGACAAAGAAGATGTTATTAAGCTAATGATGTACGAAAGAAGTAAATATAAATGATTTGGAGTATGTTTACCTGTACCAGTAGTCATTTGTGGAGAGAATCTTCTCCAAAACCTCCTCATGAAATGCGGAAAATCTGTGATGCATGTAGAGTGCAGCAAGATGTGGGTTTTGCACTATATTTTGGATCCTCCACCGAGCAGCTGCAGTAGGATTTGTTGGTGCGGGGGAGGGCATAGCATTGTGTAAGTTTGGCCATTTAGTATCTGCTGCACTAAGGGTGAAGAATAGAGTCGGGCAACCAACCTGAATAACCATGTCAGATAGCTCCCCCCTATGGTGAGTCCAGTAGGGACGTGTACCACGGATTTTGGAGCCGAACCGCATAACCTGGTTTGCAAGGTGTTCATCGGGGAGGTCTTTGAGTCGTGCACGCAAGTCAAGTATTGTTGTTGGCAGCCTACTTTCCAAGTGTTTATGAATGAATACGGAAGCTGTGGCTTGGCTACGATGGTGCATAAGTATATTAAGGATGAAGTATCTGAATCGTGGGTGTTGGCCGAACCTATTATCATGGTATCTAAGAAGATGGAGAGCATATTCATGTAGCTTGAACTCCTTCATAGTTTGTTGGTTGAATGCAACTCTGCCCTTTGGAAACAATGTCGGAAATGCCATAGCAAACAATCCTTCAATTGTGTATTCATTGAGGGGCGTTAGAGAAACTGGTGGCCAATCAATTGTAGGAGGTGGTCGTCCTTCCCCTAACTGCAACAACGCTCGTAATTCTTGCACTTCTGTGCGTGCAGGGGGCAGGTTTGCCACAAATGATGTTGTTGCTTGCAAATTCTCTTGCAAATGTTCTTCAGTTGTATTATTTGTCTCCATGAAACTAACATTAGGGTGGTTTGAAGTTGAGGTTGTTTCATTTAGAAGGTCAGAGATGTCAGTGGAGGCAATAGGCAAGCATAAGAGGGAGGTTTGATCTAATTGGACATCTTTGTAGTAAGGGTCATTAGAGATCTTATATTGCAAAGCCTCGTGAACATGTGCTCTGCAAAAATAGAAACTATATTGTTGGGAATCAACATTTTTTTTGTTTACAATGAGTATATCCAAGTCATGTATATGACGTGGCAAGTAATGTGCAATTATTGTAATATCTTGAGGAAAACAAATAGTGTGGCCACTGTATTTTAGCTGTCCCCCTTTTGCATAAGTAACTTGGAGGACAGGGCTAACTCTTGATATGAGCATCTCTTCAATCTGAGATAGGCGTTGTAAACAAGCGGGCTGCTCTCTAGGGTCCATGTTGTTCCACTTTGAGAAGCGATTGCCTTGTTTTTCTGAAATGCATCTTGAACAAGCACTAGTACCATTTAGTAGCCTAGTTTTTATTCCCGGATATCGTTCCATGCATACTTGACATGTTGAAATGTTTGAAAGGCTGTCCAACTTTGCACGGAAGGAATTCCTAGCAATGTAATAGTTTGTAGGAAATAGTGGAGGATGGTGGTTTTGAGAGGCTAAACTGGGGTGTAATGTAGATTGCATTTCAGGTGTGGGTGGTTGCAATAGGTAGGGGTTATTTGAAAAACAAGGTGGGGATGTGGAGGAGCTTGCAAGGTGATTGTGATGGGTTTCTCTTCTTCGTCTATTAATAGACTCTTTATTTGCCTGGTACCTTAAACGTTGCAAATGATTACGACGATTTCGTCCATACTTTCAGCTAGGGTTTCCATGATAGGGGTTGTTGAGGAACATAGCAATGCAAATATTAATTTGCAGTAGTTCCTGAAAAAGTTGAGAGAAGTTGTAAAAGTTAGGTGTGTAAAAGCAAGAAATCATATTTTCTTAGAATACATTGCGTGTAAAATCAAGAAATCATATTTCAAAACAAGTGCAGAAGATAACTTTGTGGTATCAAAAAAGGTTTTGTATACATTTTATTTATAATTGTGCGAAGTCATGGTTACAATTGGTGGTATTGACAACAACAAAATTAGAATAACAAACTAATCTTATCTTAAGATCTAGACCTTTGAAATCAAAATGAAATTGTTGAATTGGTGCCTTCGCAACTTACCCATCTTGCTTTTGTATTCACATGGCCAAGAAAGAAGGAAGCTCCAATGACAATTTGATTTTTACATCATAAAGGCAAAAACAAATAGGAAATGAGAACCGGTCAAATCGATTTAATCCCATTCAAAATTTGAGGGGACTACAAATAGGATTTGAACAAAAGAGAAAACTGATACAAACTGTCAAACTTCTACTATTCCATCTGCTCTGTTCTGTAGAATTTCAGTAATAAAGCTCTATTCGTACAGATCATTGCCAATAAAGTTCCAAAGATCAATTTCGGCAGCAAGATCATTGGCAATAAAGTTTCAAAGCCCTAGTCAACTGCTTATTGAGCATTAAATTATCACTCACACTCTGCGTAAGTTAATTATTGCCATATTTCCCATCAGCCTGGGAAACATTCTTCGGCCCAACTCGTGAATGGCTGCAAATTTCATCAGAATTTTTACAGTCAGGATATTACAACTGAAGCTTTTTTTCCCTGATATTTTGTATCAACACTCCCTTCCCTTCCATCTCCTCCTTTGTTCTTAGTAGCAGCTACAACTTTGACTGCTACTTTTTTATCCTTTCCCAAAGTTAAAGAATATATAAAAATACTCTTAGATGTTAAGGGACTCCTAGTTTGACTGTTTTAATCCGTAGGCATTATTATGATCATCCATGGACTATCCTTTAGAAATAGCTCAAAAGCAAAAGCATTCAACCTGCAAGCAGCAAGCAGAATGGACAAGCCACAATAGAAGACCTAAGTTTTTGCTATGACCTCAAAATAACCCATCCATAGCAAAAATTAAAGATATTCAAGTCATTTACTCACTTGTTCTTGGTAAGATTACTATAATATCTGAAGAAAAATCCAAAAATTGGCGTCCAAGAACTTGATCCAACACGTGTTTAGTAGCATCAAGATCCGCCAAAAGTAGTTGAAATTTTTTAGCTGATACACCAAACAAGGCATTTGCGGGTATTTAGAAGGAATCCACTTCTAGATGTATGGAAAGAGCTTTAGCAACGCAACACAAAGGCAAATGTGGAACACATTTTGGCAAATGGTTTGCAAAAACTTCATGAAAACTCAAAGTGAAGTATTTATATTGTCATGAATTTGGCCATGTCAAGAGGGAATGCTGGAAACAAAAATATAATCTGGCTAATAAGATGTCAAAAGCTCAGACAATGTCATAGTTGATGAAGCGGGATAAGAATCCGGAGAGGAATATGCTTTTGTTCTCTTTGAAGATGACAAAAATGTTATTGGGTGTTGCTGTTTTGGTTCAGGTGTTCTGTGGTATTTGACTTTTTGCAATGATCAGTATGTAAATTTTACTGTAATCAATACTAACTTTAAATTAGTATCTTTAGGAGATTATTGGTCTTACACAGTAGAAGGTAAAGGTGATGTTTGTGTTCTCAATGCTATCATTAGGTATGTGTTTCATGATCTTATGTATGTTCCAAAGATGAATAAAACCTTGAAATGTCTTAGTCAATTCATCTAGAAGCAACAAATGCTTGGTTTATGATGTGAAAAAGAGCATGGTGGTTGCCCTTGGTATTGGGCAAAGAGGTCCATATAAATTTGTTGGTTTTGCTGTGCTGCACTTGTATTCCCTTACAGTGGAGGACAGTACTAGCATTCTTTGGCATTAAAGGTATAGCCATTGAACTTTCAATATCTTTCTGTACTTAGTTGAATTGATATGGGTTATGGGCCACCTTCGGTTCAATAAAAGCAGGGTATTTCTGTAGGGTGTTTGGCTGGAAAATGAACAGAGAAAATTTCATGGCAGTTCAAAGGGTCTTTTGATCTCTTTCATGCAAATTTGTGTGAGCGAATTTTGAAATGAGCAACAACATTAGGGGTAAGGTATTGTTTTTTTGGTTGCAGATTTTTCTTGGAGAATGTGGATTTTGCTTTCCCAAGAATGCTTTAGTAACTTTGTTAAGTTCAAATCATTGGTAGAAAATCAGATTGATAGGCATATTAAACCTGCTAGGCCAGATAATGAGGGAGAGTCAACTTCTAAACAATTCAAAGAATACCATGACAAGGGATATAGAGGTGGTTATCGGCCACTTACACCTTACAACAAGACAGGGTTATGGAAAGGAGGAATCACACGATTATGGAGATGACCCATTGCATGTTTCATAGCAGGGGTGTGTCTGTAGATGCCAGAGCAGGGTAGTTCATACAACATTATCTCCTAAATAGAAGTTTGTGCAGAGCCCCGAGCAAATACATCTTGAGAAAACATGGTTCAGACAAAAGCAAAGGTAAAGTATCTCTACGTCTTTGTTTTGACTACTTGGACTATAGTTATGAATGCTGAGTAGGAACTACTTTTTTGCTGGTTATAGTGAGTAGTCAAAAGCTTACGAAATTATTGATGTTACTACCAACAAAGTCATATGTTAGGAGGGATGTGCAACTATAGGAGATTGAGCCATTATTTTCTAGTTCTTTAGATAGTATTGATGATTCTAATAAATACACAAAATTCAATTATGTACTTGGAATTAGTTTTGGTGTTGTTTCTTTATTGGTTTCTAATCTAGTGATACTGGGAGCTTTGATTTTTAGGGGGTACAAGTCGGATTATGTTTCTCAAGCCTTGACCCCGCATGAATTTCAATTGTTTGATATGGATCAGGGTGAGGCTTTGGGATGTGTTGCTCCAACACCTCAACCTCAATAGTGGAGGAGGCCTAGGTGGTATTACACCTTGTTACATGATGTGCAGGAAGATAAACTTCCTTCATTTAATGCATTATGTAGAAGGCCAAAATTACAGCTTGCTTGTTTTGAGGATCATGTGAACTGTGCTCTCTCATTAGACTAGTTATGTACCCTCTGCATAACTTGGAAAGAGAAAATGAGATTCGTAAGCTGCAAATAGTCTTTTTTAATTGGCAGAAAGGTAGGCAATTATGAAGCTCTCCAAAACCGAGAAAGCATTAAAGATAAACCAGTATTTCCTTATTAATATTCGCACAGATTATTCTTGGGATTTTCATTCTCAACCTATGTCCGTGGTTCAGGTTTTTTGGTATCCTCTGTTTGAACTGAAATGTACAAAATTAAGTATAGAACTAAGAACACAGTGAACAAGTCATAATTCAACGTAAATTGTCAATTCAGAAATGTTGAAGATACATAAAAATGGTTTATATGACTGTATGTAGACATGAAATAAATACAGATTTTAAATCATCATATTGCTCTTCATCAAGAACATCAATCATATGGTGATTTGTCAAAACCACAAGCAACACCACTACCACTTGTACGGTATGCAAGTCTTTTGTAGCTAACGACCTTTTAAGTTGACAATAAGGAAAGTTGTGCTAGAGAAGAATTGAAGGTCCATATTTTTCTGACGAAAGTAAGGCAGAAAATTTAAAGAGACTGATACAAAATTTTATACTCAAAAAGACATGGCTGGAAATGCCTTTTAAGTAGCCTTGCATTTGCTAATTTTGTTTATCAAGTATCAATGGAGATTTCTCCATAAACTTGCCCAATTCCGAATACACAGAAATTGAAGTCTCTCTTAAGCTAGCAGCATTGACATTGTGTACATATGCTGGTTCATTAACTAGTAGAACTAAATATTAATTCTGTAAATTACTTTAGTGGATGTGGTGTTTGTTTGCAGCTGAAAGTCTGGCATAATTTTTGTAGACAGAGAATGTATCTGCATATAAATGTAATAAAAACCAACTACATATGAAGCCATGAAAGCCAGAAAAGTGCAATAGCGGAGCAAGGTTTTGAATCATTAAAAGCATGTTGTAGAAAGTTTGCATATTAATGAATGTAGGAAGTGTAGTTCAAAGTTTGAACAAATATAAACTAAAAGCAAAAGATTTCTCAATGAGCACATAAACATAAATTATTGGGAACCCAGAAAATTATGGTCATTATTATTGAAAAGGCTGATTTGTTCATAATAATGCTGGAAATGCAAGGATGATCAATGGATGATACTTCTTGTACTAGAGGCACTCAATTGAAGTCAGTTGGGCATGCATTCAAAACAGCTAAGTAGTTGTATTTAGAATTTTAAATTGTGAAGAATATGATTTTAAATAAATCTAAACCTGCAAATATTATTAATATTTCTTGTTTATCACTACATACCCAGTAGCAACCAAAAAAAACCAAGTGGTATTTTAAATATTGATATTGATATTGCACCATTAGACAAATTTCTGCATTTCTTGTAAATAAATATTGCAAAAAATATTTATTTTACCAGATAGAAAGAGAATCCAGTGCGACTGCTGAATGTGGCAAATTTCCTGTTTAGATGACTAGTATTTTGTAGTACCAAATCTCTAAACTGTTTACAAAATTAAAGTATGTTAGAAGTAGAACCACCGGGAACACTCAGATTCACTGACACCCGCATACATACTATATCTTATTTAACAAAATTGGCAACTAACCATAGCATGACACTGGATACAACAGAAAGGTTGAAAAGAGGCCACAAGTCTGAGAATGCAGCTTTAGACAGACATTATTATTTTACTGAGGCTCACCTGAGTTGTATCAATGATTCAAATGCCCACCTTACTGAAAATATATATTACTGGTTGTTTTGAGTCAAAACTACCCACCTTGGAATGAGGCATTCATCACTTGACAAAGTAGGGTGAGTTTAGTATGAAATAATAAAAAAGAACAATTATTTACAAAAGCGTATGTATCATCGAAACACGAGATTGGTATGGGCAGCACTAAATTAATATAGTTTTCTTATTTTTAAGGGGAGGAGAGGGGAGAAAGGCTTCCAAACAGATTATAGAGAAATGTACACAGCCAGATTTGAAGAAGTCAAGCAATACAAGCAATAGGAGTTGCCTTCCCAACCTGTACGCCATTAAGCAATACAAACGGCGGATGAAAAAAACCAAACCAAACCCTAAAAAACAGGGGATAGTGCATGTCGAAGCACCCAAGTTTTGTTTAAAAGCCCCTTTCTCTCTATTGCATACAATGCAAACTAGCAGAGTTTTTTTATACAAATTGAAAGGAGGGCAAGCAACTTACTGCAAGATTCTGCACAAAATTTGTCTCTATATCAACGATGCCGACGAGAAAAATGTAGGGAGTTTGCACGAGCAATATTACGAAAGCCAAACCGACAGATTCCAACCTGCGTAGAGATAAAGAAGAATTATGTTAGAGAAAAAATAAACTGAAGAAAATTTGACACGACCGCGTAGAGACTCAGAAACCAGGGCAAATGAAACCAGCGGAAATGGCTTACCTAAAGATTCTTGCGAAATGGAGGAAACTGTGCAGAGCTTGTATTGCCAAGCAGATATCATCAACAAGGATATATTTTAAGCCGACTCCCATCCACAGTAAATGCAATGACAACGCAGAGGGCGGCAAGAGTAAAATGATGGACGATTGAGATTCGTCTTGCATCGCCTTGTTCGGCAATTTGCATCGTTCGCCTGAAAAGGGGTTGCAAAAGCTGAGCGTGGGGACGCCTTTGGCGTAATTAATACTATGTTACCAGTTCACTCAGTTTTGACCCTTAGTTCTGGGTCCGATTCGATCCTGATATGACATTCGGGTCTGGTTTGATGCAAATATGGACAGGGTTCGAATTTGGCACTGTGGGTTCAGTCAGGGTTCGAAACCCTGACTGTGGGTTCGATTTCATTGGCCCTGGTTCGAATCCGGGCAGAACCTGCGTCTTTCCATGCCTAGGCCACGCATTTCCCAACATTTTTTGGCATTTTTTAATTTTTGTTTTTGACTTTTTGTTGACTTTTTTCGTCTTTCCTTCGTCCTTTGCCTATACTCATCTTGAATTCACGCAGAATCTGTAGAAGCTTCATGCGGTAAGCGAACATCTCCTATTGGAAAATGGTAAGCGAAAGTGGAGATGGAAGGTATATTTAAATTTTAATATTTTATATTTAATAAAATTTTATTTAAATTTTAATATTTTTACTTTGGTGTGATCTTTAATTAGTAATATTTAAATGATATGGGAATAATATTTATATTATTATTTTATATTAAAATATTATCAATATTTAATGTTTATAAATTATATATATTTATTATTTATATAATAATATATTATAATATTTATTAATAATTTAAACTTTTTAATAAAACAAATTAGGAATATTTTGAATATTAATTAAAGCTATTAACATTGAACAATTAATGTTAATTAAGTTGTAGACATATAAATATTATTATACTATGAATATTAAATTTATAATTGTATTTATATATATATTTAGTAATATATAAACATTATACAAGTAACAATATTAATAATATAATTATAAAAGAAATTTAATATTAATAAATAATAATTAATAAAGTTCACATATAATATAATATTAATAAAATTAATATTTAATGTTATAATATAATACTATTGTACATTAAAAATATGTATATTACATCTTTAAATATATATATTTTATATGTTTTTGTATTAAAGAACCCGACCCCCCGAAAATTTTTGCCCAAACTCGTCAACCGAACCCTCGACCCTGTACTTGACCCGAAACCAAACCGGTAACTTAGTATTAATAATAAATATAATTAATTATCCTTGGATTGGTTAAGAAAGACTACAATTAGTTAAAGCAATTAACTAAAAAGACATTTCTTTTGATAGTATGAAAAGACATGACCTTCAGCCCCAACGGGGGCATAAAAGGAAGGATATCTCAAATGCAAATTGTATGGATTGGATTGCTGAGGAGTGAATACAAATTGAATGAAAGAAAATAGAAATATGTACCTTCTAAATTAGAAATAATTATTAATTAATTGTTTGGCATATGTGCAGCAGTCTGGTTTTGTGGTATGAAATCTGATTTATAATTATGCAGTTACAGTATAATTTAGTATAAATAATTGTGATTGGTTACTAGATAGTTGAAATACTAATGATACATTGCTGTTATGATTGTTTACATATATCAGTGATATTAACTTATTAAGTATAACCGAATTAATGTTTTCTCCACAGTTTATTCGTTATATGTCCTGAATGTTTTCAGCCATGGTTGAGGAGATGATGGATTGCTAGAGGGGTATGGTGATGGGGCACTCTCCTAGGTATGCCACCTCAAGGTGGTGACCAGATGAGCTCCATGAGGCCAAAGGGGTATAGAGGGTACTGCCCTTGGGCTTAGGAGAGATGGGCTTTCGGGGCTCCCTATTGTAACCTCTGTTGGTGTTTTAAAAGATCAGATGAACAGAAAGAAGGTACTCAGAAAATGCAACACATGAGACAATGAACAACACGAGGTACCCTAGGAAAACCCTCCAACCTGAGGGGAAAAACCCAGCAATATATATTGCTTATATAATGAAGAAATAAGAGCAGAAATCTGCTTACAACGCAGGCCCAGCTCATGGCCGAATTTGATACAATGAATAATAGCACCTCTCCTAGATGCAAATGTACAATGAAATGTTTCTCCTTGAAATCGGCCTGCAGCTACAGTAAGATCTGCAACTAAATGATGATCTGCTGCCACAGTATGATCTGATGATCTGCTGCCACATAATGATGGTCTGCTGCCACATAATGATGATCTGTTGCCCAAGAGCGAACTTCTTCAAGGAGTGCGAACGTTTCATCTTCTTTCATTGCCAAATGACCTTGTATTTATACAAAATGAGGTGTCCCTTGAAGTAGGTCGGCCTCATAAGAATTTACCAATAATAAGGTAGGTCGGCCACCATAAAGAAGAGAAATACAACAAGTGGTGCGAATTCCAAGGAGGTCGGCTCAAGAGAAGTTATATTAATCTTTTTTTGTGAAGCGCCCCTTCACATTGAGTTAACACATATAAATGAATAGCCGAGAGGCTACGTGAATTTATATCTTCACTTGTGGCTGGAAGTATGAGCCCGAAGCTGCTATAACATCAACAACCTCACCCCTCTACCATGGTGAATCAACACAAGAAGTCCAATCATAGGGAGAGGGAAATGGATGTCAGGATAAGGGGATAACGGGATGTGGACACCTCACTGGGTACACCACCTGATATGGATGGCACGGGCCACATGAGGCCAAGAGGGATGGTATATCTGCTCTTGGGCCTAGGGTAGAAGATCCAGAGACACCCTATCAAGGTCACCCTATTCTATGCTCTCCTATGGTTGAGCTTCTCAAACAAATTTAAAAAAACCTTATGATCCATTTTATATTTCTGATGAGAATTTGATGATGCTTAATTAAGATAGTCAATTTATCGAATTTTTGGTTGTAAATGGTTTCTAACCTGTTTGCAGGGATTCAATCAGATAAAGGTAATCCTAACCCAGCTTGTTCATTTGAAAACCGAGATTTAGGGCTAAATTAGGGCACTTACAAATTGGGGACATTACAGAGCAGACCTGTTTCAAGACACCATGATAGGAATTTGGATGGGGCAATAAACAATGACTAAATTGCTGACATGGTTGCTGCAGATCCAGGAAAGCATGCCCACCACCATCCCATTACAGATTCAAGGAAATACCAAAACGTCACAAAGTAGATAAAGCTCATATGCAAATCAGTGCCTAGTATGTTCTATTCCAAACCCCTCAAAACTCATGTTCTTACAGATGGAAGAAAGAACAGAGCTAGAAACTACTTCTATGGAGGAGCTTGACATATTATTCAAAGAATATCAATGGAAGGCTGATGATTTTAAGGCAGCTATAACATTTGACAGGTATTTGGGATTAGTGGGAAAAGGTGTGGGAAGAAGTGAAGGAAATAATCAAGGTGACAGTAGAAATAAATTGAAGCATAATGTAAGCAAATTAATTGCCCCCACATTTGATGGCATAGAAAAGATCTTTGCTAGGGCTTGGTTGTAGAAGTTATAGCCACATTTTACACTTAGCCCAATGATGAAAGAATATGCGATTCAGTTTGCTACCTTGCACTTGGAAGGTGTAGCTAGCATATGATTGGGGGCATCATGGCCTCATCACACCAAGGCATGGCCTTGTGTAGGCTTTTGAAGATTTTAGCTAAAGGTTGTTGGATAGATTTGAGTAAAAGGATGTGCAAGGGTGTTTCAAAGAGCTAGCTAGAATAAGACAACAAACCTTAGGGGATGCATATGTAGCAAAGCTCCAAAGAATTGTAGTCATGGCATTGGAAATTTCAATGAAGAGGATCATTTTCCTCTTTGTTGAGGGGGCTTATTTGAGCCGCTAAGGGGCCTAGTTAAGGCCTTTGCACTACCTTCTTTGTAGGAAGCTATCGAGAGAGCCTTGACGCTTGAGCTATGTGTGTTTTACATCATAGTCAAAACCGCCTACTATTGGATTCTAGATGGGAAAGTTTCAAAGTGGTTGATTAAGTTCACAACCATAGATTATTACACAACAATCATTTACAATGAAGAAGATTGATGACATTACCAAAATGAATTTAGGAGAAAGAAGCTATGTTTCATTTGTAGAGAGCCATGGGAACTTGGCCATAGATGCCTTGGCAAGGGCCAAGTACATCACATAGAGGTGGTATTTGATGAAGAGAATGAGCCCAAAGAACCATAGCCATAGCCAATCACAAGGGAGCAAACCATAGTAGATAGCAGCAACATGGAAGATAGCAACAATATTATTGTAGCTCTTTCAAGACCACCACAATACTAGCCATTGAGAATTTGTGGGGTATTATCTGGATAGTTGATTACTATGTTGATAGATAGTGGGAACACTCGCAATTTCATTGACAAGAGCTTGTGGTGCAGGAGCACCTTAAAGGTCTTTTGGAAGATCTTGTTGTTTTGGCTTGTAGGTGGTTCTAGCCAACCACCAAGGGAATAAGGACTATGATGTAAAGTCCCAAGAGTGTTTTTGATGGGTGTGTTATGGCAAACTTAGGGTAGTCTAGAGCTTTGAAGTTTGGAGAAGCCTTAATGATGAAATTAGGCAAATTTGTCAATGTAGTCTTGGCTATTTGTCCTAAAAGTTGGAAAAATGGCATTAGTGATGCTCTAAGCCCGACCCAAGGGTCCTAGCACGTGGGAGAAAAGTATATAAGGTCAACAAAACCCTAATACTTGTGTTGGAGGATTGATTGTACGAATTGAGATCCGAGAAGGACATTTTGTGACTTGGAAAAGAGCAAGTTTTCATTGAATTTCTGTGTTTGAGCCTTCATCCAGTCAAGAACGGATTGAAAGGACTTATTTGATGCTTTGAGTCTTTCATTTGTGTCACTTACTTACTGTGTGAAGCATTAGATTAGTCATTTAATTCAATTAGTTATCTTTTTGCAAGTTTTTGGTGTTCTTGGCCTCATTGCCGGTTCAGGCCAGTTTTGTAAATAATGATCCCCACTTGAATTCCCATGGCAAGGCTACGATGGCCACTTGGAATCAAGTAGGGGACTGTATGTACAGTGTAAATAGGGTGTTTGGAGTCTTTGTTTGCAGGGGAGGAGATGAAAACAACAAGCACTAGGCGAGTGCAAGTGCATTCTGGCTAGTGACTTGGAGAGGACAGCAGCAAAGAAAGTTGCTAGATGGATTGGTTTGTGCCAATCAGGAGTATGGAAGTGTAGGCACATGTATCTCAGACATGTGTGTGCAAGGAGGAGAGTTGAGGAGGTCGTTGAAGCCTTCAAATGAGGAAACAAAGCCAAAAACCCTAGAAACCCTTGAAAATAGGGGGTTTGAGGACAGTCATATGTACGGACCCTATTAGGACCTAAGACCTAGTAAATCTTGGAGCCTTGATGGTCAATAGAAAGAATCTACAAAAACATTTGGGGGTTGTTAAGACTGTTTGCGAGAAAAATCAAGAAAACTGGTTTTAGGAGGTCTAGTTGGGGTAATAAGGCTACAAGGCCTAAAAGCTAAGTTTCTTGAATGCGATGGAAAAATGAGGAAAGAATCTTGCAAGGAGGATCAGAATGGAGCAAGATCACCCTAGGAATAGTTGGAATACCTATTCCAAGTCCCAAGAAAGGTTTGGGAACTTTGTGGCAAAATTGAGTCCATGGAAACTTAGTGGTGGATTGGAAGTGATGGTGAAGAATTTGAAATTGGTGGAGAGTCTTACGTGGTGAGAGGGGTTTAGGAGTGATCCCTGAGTAGGGTAGAGAGGAATACCCTAGGAAGACCAGAGAATAGGTCTTGGGAAGAGCAAGAGTGCTCTTGAGGGATAGGACTCCCCATCAAATTGGTATTAGAGCCATAAAAAGGCTTGGGAATTGAGAAGTGAATGTCAGAGAGTAGTGAATCCATAGGAGAAAACACCATGGTGACCAACGCAAAATTAGCAAGAGATTTGACAGAGCAACAAGAAAAGAATAGGCGACTTGAAGAAGTTGTGGAAGAGATGAAGCGAAAACTAGAAGTGGTTGTAGAGACTGCAAGTAAGATGAAAGTGCAGTTAGCAGAGGACAAAGACAAGGGTAAGAGCCACGTTGAGGAAGAAATAGAACCAGAACCTGACCCTCCATTAGCAGAGGAACCCTTCCTCAAAGCACTAGAAAGTGTCCCTGTTTTCACAGGAAGAATGGATGCAGAGTTAGTTATGGAATGGATAGAGGGAATGGAGAATCACTTTGAATGTGATGGAATTACAGAGGCACAAAAGGTGAAGATAGCCAAATCAAGGTTAAGAGGACAAGCATTAACTTGGTGGAAGTTCTTGCAAGAAGAAAGAGAGATGGAAGGCAAGAAGCCAATAGGAAATTGGAAGACAATGGTGGCTAAAGTGAAAGAAAACTATCTACCTGAGGACTATGACATCCAATTGCACAAGAAGAGGCAAAATCTTAGACAAAGAGACCTAGATGTAGCTGCCTATACAAAGGAGTTCCAAAAACTAAGCCTTAGGTTTAGAGTGCAAGAAATTGAAAGCATTAAGGTTGCTAGGTACTTGAACGGCCTTAGGTGGAACATACAAGAAGAGTTGAGTCTCTTTACACTTACTAATCTCCATAGCTGCTATCAAATGGCTATTAAAGTGGAAGAGAAATTGAAAAAGAAACAAGATTCTAATACCAGGGGTAAAAGGAAAGGTAGAGACTCTAGAGGTGGACATAGAGGTAGTTTTGGTGGAAGGAGCAATGAGAATAGAAGCCAAGGTGATGCTAAGGTTGGTGAACAATCCCATGAGTCAAATAGTAGAGGGGGATACAGAGGAAGAAGCTCTAACAATGGTGGAAGAGGCAAATCAGGAGGATTTGGAAGAAGTTCACATTTTGCTTCCATGAAGTGTTACAATTGTGGACAGTTGGGTCATCCGGCTTATAGGTGTCCTAACAAGCCAGCGTCTTCACAAGGTGAGAGAAAGATTACCTATGTTCAAGAAGAGGACTGCTCCAAACATTCAGAGGTGAGTTTAGATTCAGAGAAAGGAGAGAATCTCATGTTAAGAAGGATCTTGATCAAAGCACCTACCGAGGATGAGCACAAACAAAGGAGAGCTCTTTTTAGAGTCAAGTGCAAGATACTAGGTAAGGTTTGCAAGGTCATCATTGACTCAGGATCTACTGATAATGTCATATCAGAGGAAGCAGTACAAAAGTTAAACCTCATCAAGATACCCCGTGTGTGTCCTTACAAGGTTACTTGGTTGAATAAGGGGCAAAATATTTTGGTCAATGAACAAGTATGGGTTGAGTTTGCTATAGGGAAGTATCAAGATAGGATACTATGTGATGTGTTACCAATGGATGCATGCCATCTGTTGCTTGGCAGACCATGGCAATATGACAGGGAGGCAGTACACCATGGCAAGGAGAACAAGTACTCATTCAAGAAGGATGGTGTGACTTACAAAATACAGTCTTTGTTGGAAGAAGGCATAGTGGAAAAGGCAGAAACCACTGTACTTTTGATGAGTGGGAAGGAATTCCTAAAAGACATAAAGGAGGAAGGAGGAGTTATCTATGCAATCATGTTGAAACCAAAGGAGGAGTCACCTAGTCGGCTACCTATGACAACAGAAGTGAAACAACTATTGGATCAGTTCATGGATATCATTTGTGAAGGCACACCAGCTACACTACCACCTAAGAGAGCAATCAGTCATCAAATAGATTTTGTACCAGGAGCAACATTGCCTAACAAGGCTGCATATAAGATGACACCGGAGCAGAACAAGGAGATAGCAAGGCAAGTTCAAGAACTTTTGGATCAAGGGCTGATCAGAAAAAGCATAAGCCCATGTGCTGTTCCAGTGGTGTTGGCACCTAAAAAGGGAGACAAGTGGAGAATGTGTACTGATTCTAGGGCAATAAATAGGATAACCATTAGGTATAGGTTTCCTATTCCTAGGATAGAAGACTTGATGGACTGTTTAGGGGGTGCTAAGTATTACTCTAAAATTGATTTGAAAAGTGGCTATTATCAGATTAGGATGAAAGAGGGAGATGAATGGAAGTCAGCATTTAAAACCACAGAAGGGTTGTATGAATGGTTAGTGATGCCATTCGGGCTTACAAATGCACCTAGCACTTTAATGAGGGTGATGAATGAGGTCTTAAAGGACTATATTGGAGTCTTTGTGGTTGTCTACCTAGATGATATTCTCATCTTTAGCAAAACAAAAGAAGAACATATGAAGCACCTAGAACTTGTGTTGAAGAAACTTCAAGAGGAGAAGCTCACCATAAATCTTGAGAAGAGTGCGTTCATGAAGCAAGAGTTAATCTACCTAGGATTTGTAGTATCTCAAGGGAACTTGAAGATGGACAAGAGCAAGGTTGAAGCCATTCTTAGTTGGCCTACTCCCAAGACAGGGACTGAAGTTAGGAGTTTCCATGGATTAGCTCAATTCTATAGGAAATTTTGTTAGAAGGTTTAGTGAAATCTGTGCACCGGTCCTTGACACCATCAAAGGAGGACTGAAAACAAAGTTTGTGTGGACTAAAGAAGCCAATGAAGGATTTGAAAGGTTGAAGAGGGAGATAGCTACCCAACCTATCCTAGTTTTACCAAGTTTTGACAAACCATTCATAGTGGAATGTGATGCAAGTAACATAGCAGTGGGTGCTGTCCTAAGCCAAGAAGGCAGGCCAGTGGCATTCTTTAGTGAAAGGTTGAATGGAGCAAATTCTAGGTACTCATCCTATGACTTAGAGCTATATGCTTTGGTACAGGCTCTCAAGAAGTGGAGGCACTATCTATTGCCCAAAGAATTTGTGGTATACACTGACAATCAGGCCTTAAGTTACATCAATACTCAAGAGAAGCTCAGTTTGAGGCACATCAAATGGATGGAGTTTTTGTAGTCATACACCTTTACCATCAAGCATAAGAAGGGGGTTAACAACAAGGTTGCTGATGCTCTTAGCAGGAGGTTGCTTACTGTCCAAGAGATACAGCTACAAAGCACAGGGGTTGAAGGATTCAAAGATCTATATGAAGGAGATTCTGATTTCTCAGTGATCTACAAGGTATGTACTAATTTTGAGAACCATTTTCATAGTGAATATGCAGATTACACCTTGCAGAATGGTCTATTGTTTAGGGGGAAGCAATTATGTGTTCCTAGAGGTTCCACGAGGGAGAATCTAATCCAAGAAAATCATAATGGCAGTTTGAGTGGTCACTTTGGTTTGAACAAGACACTAGACTTAGTGGAGAGGTTCTATTGGTGGCCTAAAATGCAAAGAGATGTAAGAAGATATGTGGAGCAATGTGGAGTATGTTAAAAGGCAAAGGGAACATCAACCAATGTAGGTCTTTATCAGCCATTACCCATCCCAAGTAGACCATGGGAATGTATAAGCATGGACTTCATAGTAGGGTTACCTGGGACACCGACTGGTTTTGATAGTGTGTTTGTGGTAGTGGATAGATTTAGCAAGATGAGCCATTTCATCCCATGCAAAACAACACATGATGCAAGTCAGATTGCACACCTATTCTTCAAGGAGGTAGTGAGGATACATGGGTTGCCAAAGAGCATAGTTGCAGACAGAGATGTGAAGTTTATGGGGCATTTTTAGAAAACTCTTTGGAGGAGGTTAGGAACCAACTTGTCTCATAGCTCAGCATATCATCCTCAAATGGATGGACAGACAAAGGTGATCAATAGAGTACTTGGTAACTTGTTGAGATGCTTAACTGAGGAGTATGGACAAGGATGGGAGCAAGTGATTCCACAAGCATAATTTGCTTACAATGATAGCACAAATAGGACTACGGGTAAGAGTCCATTTGAGATAGTATATGGCTTACATCCAAGGGGTGTACTTGAGCTCAGAGATCTAAAAGGTTATGAAGGAATCAGTGGATATGCTGATGATTTTGCTTAGTCAATGAGAGAGGTTCATGAGCAGGTAAAGAAGACATTGATAGAGGCTAACTAGAAGTTGAAGGCAAAAAGAGATGAAGGGAAGAGAGATCTACAATTTGAAATAGGTGATATGGTGATGGTATACTTGAACAAGGCAAGACTACAAAAAGGCATACCAAGTAAGCTACAGATGAAGAGGATAGGGCCATGTAAAGTGTTGGCTATGTATGGATCCAATGCATACAAGGTGGAGTTACCCAAGGAGATGTCTATTTCGCCTATCTTCAATGTGAAGGACTTGGTGAAGTATAAAGGACTAGAAATGGATGAGGAACAGTATAGTGCTGAGGTCAGTAAGGATGTGGAAGGACTCAAGGTATTTGATCAGATCAGACCACAAGTGGACACGATTCTAGACTCAAGGGTGAAGAAGAAGACTAGGCACAAGATATACATGGAGCACCTAGTGAAGTGGAGACATCAACCAGAGTCAGAGGCTACTTGGATAGCAGAAAGTGACTTTAAGAAGCATGGAATTAGTGAGGAGCTCTTGACACCACAGGTTCCTTAACTTTTTTTGTTGCAGGGGGAGAATGGTGCAGGAGCACCTTAAAGGTCTTTTGGAAGATCTTGTTGTTTTGGCTTGTAGGTGGTTCTAGCCAACCACAAGGGGGAATAAGGACTATGATGTAAAGTCCCAAGAGTGTTTTTGATGTGTGTGTTATGGCAAACTTAGGGTAGTCTAGAGCTTTGAAGTTTGGAGAAGCCTTAATGATGAAACTAGGCAAATTTGTCAATGTAGTCTTGGCTATTTGTCCTAAAAGTTGGAAAAATGGCATTAGTGATGCTTTAAGCCCAACCCAAGTGTCCTAGCACGTGGGAGAAAAGTATATAAGGTCAACAAAACCCTAATACCTGTGTTGGAGGATTGATTGTACGAATTGAGATTTGAGAAGGAGATTTTGTGACTTGGAAAAGAGCAAGTTTTCATTGAATTTCTGTGTTTGAGCCTTCATCCAGTCAAGAATGGATTGAAAGGACTTATCTGATGCTTTGAGTCTTTCATTTGTGTCACTTACTTACTGTGTGAAGCATTAGATTAGTCATTTAATTCAATTGGTTATCTTTTTGCAAGTTTTTGGTGTTCTTGGCCTCATTGCCGGTTCAGGCCAGTTTTGTAAATAATGATCCCCACTTGAATTCCCGTGGCAAGGCTACGATGGCCACTTGGAATCAAGTAGGGGACTGTATGTAAGTGTAAATAGGGTGTTTGGAGTCTTTGTTTGCAGGGGAGGAGATGAAAACAACAAGCACTAGGCGAGTGCAAGTGCATTCTGGCTAGTGGCTTGGAGAGGGCAGCAACAAAGAAAGTTGCTAAATGGATTGGTTTGTGCCAATCAGGAGTATGGAAGTGTGGGCACATGTATCTCAGACATGTGTGTGCAAGGAGGAGAGTTGAGGAGGTTGTTGAAGCCTTCAAAGGAGGAAACAAAGCCAAAAACCCTAGAAACCCTTGAAAATAGGGGGTTTGAGAACAGTCATATGTACGGACCCTATTAGGACCTAAGACCTAGTAAATCTTGGAACCTTGATGGTCAATAGAAAGAATCTACAAAAACATTTGGGGGTTGTTAAGACTGTTTGTGATAAAAGTCAAGAAAATTGGTTTTAGGAGGTCTAGTTGGGGTAATAAGGCTACAAGGCCTAAAAGCTAAGTTTCTTGAATGCGATGGAAAAATGAGGAAAGAATCTTGCAAGGAGGATCAGAATGGAGCAAGATCACCCTAGGAATAGTTGGAATACCTATTCCAAGTCCCAAGAAAGGTTTGGGAACTTTGTGGCAAAATTGAATCTATGGAAGCTTAGTGGTGGATTGGAAGTAATGGTGAAGAATTTGAAATTGGTGGAGAGTCTTACGTGGTGAGAGGGGTTTAGGAGTGATCCTTGAGTAGGGTAGAGAGGAATACCCTAGGAAGACCAGAGAATAGGTCTTGGGAAGAGCAAGAGTGCTCTTGAGGGATAGGACTCCCCATCAGCTTGGTGACTAAAAGGGGATTTAAAGCAAAGGATTTTTTTAGGGTTCAATGTCGTTATTGCTAACGGATTCACAATCCCCTACACAAAGAGGTATGTGATGATTTTTATGTTGTGGGGTCAGGGGAAACAAATATGGTTTTGGGAGTGTAATGGTTGCATTCTTTCGGGGAACTCTTTTAGAACTATCAATCCATTGAGTGAAAATTTAAATCTCAAGGAAAGAATGTGACTCTTGAAGGTATGCCTAAGAGTTCACCAAAAGTGATAATAGCTAAAAGTTTGGAAAGAGCATTTTGCAAGGGACAAGTTGCTTGGTAATGGAGGACATGCATACTTTTTCATCTTTTGTTAAGCAACATAGTTATCATGTCAATATTCAAACTCTTTTTCAATAAGCATAGTATGTTGTTCAACAACTATTGCCACTAGATAGACGATTCCAACATATCATAGAGTTGGAACTATTCTTTAAGATTATCATGATCACTCACTGCCATTGAGGACATATAAAGAGGAGATAGAGAGGGCTATTAAGGAGCTACTTAAATAGGCCACATTAGAGCCAACTCTAGCCCCTTTGTTTCATTAGTGGTCCTTGCAAAAAATAAGATGACACCATGAGAATGCGCATGGATTATAGAGCTTTGAACAAGAAGACAATAAAAAAGAGATACCCTCATTCCTAGGATTGAAGAGCTCGTTGATGAGTTGCATGGGGCAGTTTATTTCTCAAAGATTGATTTAAGATCAAGCTACCCTCAGTTCTATGTCCATGAGGAGGATGTGCACAAAATGGCATTTAGATGTCATTATGGAGTCATGGACACATTGAGTTTCTGGCTATGCCATTTGGTTATCAGGTATTTGGTGGTCAATTGAGGAAATTTGTTTTAGTATTTTTGATGATATTTTGATATATGGCAAGACATGGGAAGATTGTGGATAGATTAATCAAGTAACACTTCTTTGCAATTCTTGTAGATTTCAGAGCACTCCAGGTAGCTGATTTATTTTTTAGATAAGTGTTTAGGTTAGATGGCTTGCCTAAGAATATTGTTAGTGATAGGGATAGTAGATTCTTTAACTCCTTTTTGGTAGGAGTTGTTTTGTTTGATTGGTATTGAGCTCACTCGTAGTACTGGTTATCACCATAAATAGATGGTCAAACAAAGGTAGTGAATAAGTGGGTTGAAGGATATTTGAGAAACTAGTCAAACAAAGATAGTGAATAAGTGGGTTGAATGATATTTGAGAAACTATGTCACAAATGAGCAGACAGCATCGGTCAAATGGATGCACCTTGGAGGGTATTGCTGCAACACAACCCATCACATGTCCATTGACATGACTCCATTTATGGCACTGTACGGATGCGACTCACTGACTTTTACTGATGAGGCAACAAGGTATCAACAACTAGTGACTCGGTGGAGCATAGCTGAGACATTTTAGGTAACTTAAAAATAATTTACTGTAGGCCCAAAGTCAATAGAAGCTCTACACAGATTGACACTATACTGAGAGATCATTTGAGGTTGGAGATATGATTTTTTGGTGCCTATAGCCTTATAGGCAAACCTCCATTAAGTGAGGAGGGGCTGAAAAGTTCAAAACCTGCTTCAATGGACCATAGAGAGTTTTGAGGAGAGTGGGTGAAGTGGCCTATAAGCTAGAGTTGCTAGCAGGTAGTTGAATTCACAATGTATTCCACCTATCTTCCCTTGAAAGGACATTGGGCCAGCATATTTCACCATCAATGGATCTACCACCCCTGGATGATGAGGGGAAACTTATATTGATGCTAGATGCCATCATTGACATTTGGGAGAAGAAAATGAGGAGCAGGACTTTCACAGAGTACTTGGTTCATTGAAAGGGCCTACCAGCAGAGGATTCTACTTGGGAGGGGCTCCAGCACTGTGTTGCTTGTGGGCAAGCAATCCAGGCCAGGGCGAGCTTGTTATGTCACCTTTCCATTAATTCATCCTGCAGCATTCCATGAGACCATTCCTTTAATTTTCCTGATGATCTGGAGGAAAAAATCTCCTTAGAAGGGGGCCTACAGATTGGGAAACTTAGCTTTAAGAACTAAATAATATTTAATGTCCTTGTGGGAGTTAAAATTGACTTTTCAAAGAGGTCAGTTATGCTGTGAGAGTGTGGGTGCTGAGTTAGCATTTGCTATTCTGGGAACACAGTCAAATTATGGGTGCGCTGGGATTTGGCCCCTTGTTTGTGCCACAAACTGAGGCGTTTGGGATAAGGCTTTCCCTTTTTGCTGTTGCTGTTATATTTCTGCATTAGTGTTCTGTAGCTGATTTGAGGACAAAATCCTTGAATCTTGAAACCGGAGGACAAAACCCCATTGGGTCCCTTGGGCAGTTACATCCAGGGGCTACATTTGTGCTGAAGATATTCTCTTTTTTCAGTTTTGGCAAGTGTTTTATGGTCTGTCACAGGTGTACACAGTAAACAGTCAATCAGTTTTGGATAGGTGTTTGCAGCTCATTGCATGGGCTGCAGGTTTGGTGTAGTAGCATGCTATTATTTATCTGTGTAAAAATACAGTATTTCAGTTGGATGTGTTGTTTATAAATTCAGGTGTATTTAGTTAGTTATACAATTTTTGTAAAGGATATTACAAAATGGAAAAGCTATAAAATTCTGATGTTCAGTGTTTTAGTGTTACTGCCTTGCAAATCACGGTATAGATAGTTTGAGCTTTTCAAATACATAATTTTGCAATGCATTTGTTATCTGCTTGTGTTGTCAAATGTATCTTTAAAAGCATATATAGCTGAAATTCTAGGAAGCAAAAGGATTATATTCTATTGCAAGTTGTATCTTGTAAACTAGCACATCAAGATTGCCAATTAGATTTTGGAGTGCATATCACACTGTAGATTCAAGTAAGGAACCAACTTGTAAAATGTGCTTTTACAGAATCAAACAAGTTCAATGAAAATAGGTTTAAAGTTTAAACTTTTTCTATTTAAGCCCTCAGTTATAGCTGTTTTGAGTTTTCTGCCAAATGCTTGTATTTTACGTTCTTATATATAAGATTTGGACATATGCACAAAATGCAATGAACCTGCCCTTGTCTAGAGACCTTTTAAAGGGAAGCTGATGTAAAAAGATGTCTTTACCAACATGTTTCTGCTTTACGAATGTTTTTGCAGGAAGGAGGCAGAAGTCTGGCTTCAGATCTTCAAGAGCAGATTGATGAGACGCTAGAGGAGATAACCCCCCGTTGTGTTCTGGAACTATTATCATTGCCACTTGATGATCAACATCAGGCTCAACGAGAAGAGGGTCTTCGGGGAGTGCAGAATGTCCTATGGGCTGTCGGTGGAGGGGGTGCCGTGGCACCTGTAGGGGGGTTCACCCGTGAGGAGTTCATGAACGAGGCCTTCTTGCATATGACAGCTGCTGAGCAGGTCTGCAAAAGACCTGTTTTGAGAAGTTAGCATCATTATTTCAGGGTATGATAATATCAAAAGGTTTATTGTAGTTTTACTGAAGGTCTTTTTTAGGTCTCTCCAGTGGCCTTGATTCTGTGTGCACTTTTAGTTTTTAAATTTTAATAGTGTGCTCTACCCAAATTCTTTGGTACGCTATAAGCACAGTCTTTGCTTGATTCTTTTTTTTCTTGTGCTGTTGTTGCTTTAAAAGAATAACTCTCAGCTAGGATCTCTTTCTAAAGATTTCTTTTTTGTCAAAAGGTGGATTTGTTTACTGCAACACCAAGTAATATTCCGGCAGAAGGTTTTGAAGTTTATGCTGCAGCTCTTGCTCATGTCGCAGAAGGATTTGTTGCAAAGAGGCCTCAACTTATACAGGAGGCTGATGATCTATTCTCGCAGCTGCAGCAAACAAATGGACCTTCCATAGAGATTGTAAATAATTTCCCTGCCTCACTACAGGAGTTAGATGTTGCACTTGAACGGGCAATGTGCACTTTATTGTTAGGAGAGCTAGATGAGTGTCGTGTATGGTTGGGCCTTGATGATGAAAATTCACAATACAGGGATCCTCCTGTTATTGATTTTATTCTTGCAAACTCAGATGAAGCTGAAGAGGATCCTGTTCTTCCTGGACTATGCATGCTGTTAGAAAGCTGGTTGACAGAGATAGTGTTCCCAAAGTTTAAGGACACAAGAGGTTTACAATTCAAGCTTGGAGATTATTATGATGATCCTACTGTCCTAAGCTACTTGGAAAAATTGGATAAGGGTAGAGGCTCCCCATTAGCAGCAGCTGCAGCAATTGCAAGGATTGGAGCAGGGGCTGGTGCTGCCATTGATAATGTTAAGGCTAGTGCCATTCAAGTGCTACAGAGAGTCTTTCCTTTTGGTAAGGAGGAAGATAGAAAAGAAGTAAGAACCCACCTTTCTTCCATCAATTCGAGAGACTTAAATTCCACCAAAACACAATATTCTAACAATGGCCATTATGACCAATCCAAGGCTTTTAATGAAGAGAGCAGTTATTTATCTGAAACCCCATATGAAATTACCAACTCTTTGAAAAATAGCTTTGGGGAAAAGAGTGGGCTAGAGGAAGAGGTTGAGTCCTTTTCACTGTCAGATAATATTGGTTCTTTTGCTTTGAAGATAGCATGTGGAGGTGTTATGGTTGGGATATTGGCTCTAGCAGGACTAAGATATTTACCTTTTCAGTCTGACTCAATGAAATCTGTGAAGCAAGTACCATCCTTATCTACAAGCACTGGCCCGAGTAAGTCAAAATTTTGTCCTTATTTGTTGTACATGATATTTTAACTATATTCCAATCTCTTAAGTAGAGGACTATGAAGAAACTAGCTTTTAGGATATACAAGTAGATTAACAACAGGAAAAAGCCAAAAAGGTAACATATTTCATGAAATCATAGTTACCAGGAAAATCCATTACAAAACCTGGACTTTGTTTTGGTCCCCATACCCACAATTTCTAATATAGCCTTATCGTTAGTTGTTCAATCATGTACCCTAATTTGAATGGCATTCCTGTTTCCGTTCCCAGTACCTCCAAATTACTAGGCATGAATTGTGTCTATTTGGGTAGGGTGTAGCTAATACTCTCAATTCCAATCAATGAAGTTATTGACCATGTATTAGTATTCCTTCAAATAGTTGCTTATTTTTGGTGTTCATAGGGACGCATCCCTGAGGGTCCAGGTAACATCTCAGACATCTTGGGGACTTGCTGGGGCTGTCTTCTTTTTTGAGGACTGGACAGCTTGCATGATGTGAAGAAAAAATATAAAAAATAAACATTAAAGGGAAAGAATGCTGAAAATCTCTAAATGGCTAGAAGGAGGATCAGTGGAAATTTTGCACAATGTATTTACTTTTTGAAAATTTAGCTTCTTTTAGTTTGTTTATGTTATTTCAATAGCTGTTTGCCACCCTCCTACTGGCCCAAAAATTCAGGAAAGTTTTTTCTGTCCTCCAAATTGTGTCCCCATGTTCCCCTCTCCTGGAAATTCAGAGAAACACCACTTATAGTTATTTTGACATTTTATGTTAGAAATGTCTCTTGCAAAGGCATGATGCTAGGTGGAATATTTATATTGAATTCGAACCCCATATCTGAGATGTCTTGTCAGTTCAATCCTTCCTTAGTTAGCAACTTAGCATCACTGCTTTCAAGTTTCAACTTAATTTAACCCCAAATCAGACTGTATAATTTGCCTCCCATTATGTTGTTACTTGAGTTTGATCTTTGATCCATTAATCATTTGTGAACTGAAGTTTTGAATGCATTGTTGGGGCTTCACTTTATTTTCTTTCAATCAAAGATAGAGCTTGAATATATCGTTGAGGCTGTGTTTATGGAAGGAGCTTTCCAAATAGCATGCTTATTGTTTTTCAAATAAAGATTATATTGCCATCCTGAATGACATGGTTTCAAATTATATATTTTGTTTCAATGTTACTGATTAGGCATGCTATTTTATTTTACTAGTTGCAGATGATCTAAAACATGGGATTTCAAAAATGGATGCTAGATTGGCTGAAAATATAGTCCGTAATTGGCAGATGTCAAAGTCTAAAGCTCTTGGACCTACTCATGATATATCTCAACTTGCACAGGTGTGTATTTAACAGAATTTGGTGGCCACATTAAAAGTTAAGCCACAGCACCTTTTCTTAATAGCATGAGATGCATTATTGCCTTTCTGGTAGAGTTTGTAATATAATTTCATTCAATCTGCATTATCTTTACTCCAATTTTTCTTTAGGTTCTGGATGGTGAAATGTTGAATATCTGGACAGAGCGTGCCAAAGATATCGCAGAGCATGGATGGTTCTGGGAATACAGTCTGCAGGGGCTGACCATTGAGAGTGTCACCATTTCACAAGATAGTAGGAAAGCTACAGTAGAGGCAACACTGCAGGAGGCTGCTCGTTTAATTGACACCACTCATCCAGAGCATAATGATTCATATCACAGTACATATACAACTAGGTATGAGATGACAAACATGGGGGGTGCTTGGAAGATAACTGATGGTGCTGTTCTCCGTTCATAGTATTGAACATTCTATCTGAAACATTGCCCTTACTATGAATGCCTACGTTTAATCTTGTCATTTTTTTTATTCATATTGAAGCTATTATACATAAAAGTCTGCCATGGCTCTTCTAAATCACTAATTAATAAATCATATAATGTATTACCTTAATTCTTTTGTTTACATTTTTTGAGCTGAATGTTTAGGTTTTCACAGAATTTGAAAACTTGCATAGGCTAATTTTCATTAGTTAAAGATTGTTTATTGATTTGGGTTTTGAATCGTGCACTGATATGAACTGTGTGCCATTTCTTGAACATCTTTCTTACTATTTACATGAACTATTTCCATACTGCAACAATGTGATATTAGCTTTTATTGTACTTGGTAATTTATAATGCACGGGAAACACTTCATATTTTGCTTCAGAAGTATGCAAACATACAATTTTTTTACAATCAACCAGGGATTCTGGGCAAGCTCTAATTCTTCCATGGTTCAATATTCACGAAGCAAAGATTTAAGAGTAGGGTAGCATGGAGAAGGCTTTCCTCTTCTGCTTGTAGCCCAGGAAAACTCGAGATATGATAATAGATGGTTTACTGTTTATGAGATTTGAAGCCTCTTTTTGAAACATTTTGAATCCTTGTAGAAGGGGCTACATCAGAGCCATAAAAGTTCTCTTTGCTCCTTGAAACTACATCAACAAACCTGCTCCCTTTCACTATCACATTTTCAACCTTCACAGCACAAGTACTTTCTACCAAAAGTCCTACCTTCTTACCAGCCTGATTTTTTTTCAAAAATCCTGCAGTGTATCTCCATGCATGACTTCTTCACCACACTGTGTCACAGGAGCTGTAATTCCATCCCGAGCAACCAGCTAAAACTGCAAGTAAGTGGAGGCTCCATGATACAATTTTAGGTTTTGCACTTGAAGCAACCATTGTAGCTCTTGTTGCTAATGCAAATCAACTTTCTAACTTCGTATGTTAATTAGATTACCATTACATATTCTATGCTATTTTTGAAGTTTATAATGTTTGTAAAGGTGGGAACCAAAATTGTGAGTATTATTTTCATTGTTATTTGCTCGTAGCTTTATGTTGTGTTGTAAACTGATAGAACATGCAAAAGAACAGACTTTTTTGACCCCATTTCATTAGTTATTTCTTACCTTCATACCTAGTAACATAAAAATTAGGAAACAGAACCCTAGTTTCTATAGGGTATTACATTTTCTTTTAAAGTAGCACATAGGATACGCAAATAACCAAACAATTATAAATACCAAAAAAGATAAAATATTCTTATATGCAAGGGTAATAGTAATGCAGGAGCATTCAGGGCTTTGGTGATCTTGCACACCAAAAAACATTGTTTTTACCCATTTTGGTTTTCTTCTAACTTTGTTTTGCAGGTCCCATAGATGTTGTAATTCCTGGAAATCATTACCTGACTCCACCTGTTAATAAGTAAAATTTCTGGGGCTGTGTTACATTCTTTGGTGGCTGGTAGTGGGTAGCACGTAGCAGTTACAAAAGATACCTCACTAAATGAGCAGTTTAATGAGGAGCAGTAAATAGGCAGCAGTTCCTGCAACAATGACAAGTGACATTGGATTGTGGGTATTATTTCTACCCTAACATGCCTGGCAGTTGCAATGTTGGCAGATTTTATTTCCTCTCAACTAGGTGCTCCCATGTTTACCATTCACTGCAGTATTATTGCCCGACGTCTATTTCAGTTGTCCAGTCTAGGTCATGATGGAATTCAACTCCTGATTGGCTTACTACCATACCATTCCTATTTGTGGGATCACCAATTGCTACAATAGGGTTGTTTTACTTGATTTGCCTACATTAGATGTGTCTTTTATGACCAGTGACATACTTTGTCCTTGTGTCCTTTTTCTTGGCTAGCATTTTTTTAATTATTCTTGAAGGATACCTGTGACTGGCAGCTACCATAGTCCAAGCGATTTCATATTAAGAGGGAATCGTTAATCGGTAGGAGTCCACCTCAGGTGGGCGGTTTTATAAATAAAATGAGTTATATCAGAGAGAGAGCACAAGGCATTGGCTGAGAGGGAAGCTGTGTGGTCAGAAGTAGAGTATTTTTGTTTTCTTTCGGGATGTATGGGTTGCTATAATCGTGTAGGTTATTTAACTCTTTTTTTTGAAAGAATGCACATTGCCTAGGCTGGCTTCCGTCTCTGCAGGTAGATAGAAAACTGAATTTCAACGCAAATGTATATTTTCCAAATAAAAATTTCATAGTTTTTTATTATATGGGTAAAACAGGTTTTGAAGGGGTCCCAAGACCTTTTACAGAAGTAATTAACTAGACAAAAAATGCTTGATGCCAGCACAACTGCAGCCAAGCTGCCCCAATACAATTTACTCAACACAAAGCCAACCCAAAAATGACCCATGAAAAGCCACCTAAACAACACCAAGCCTTTGCCTAGCCGATTGTACACATGAAGTTGTGTATTAGAAATAAATGTATGTTTAGGTAGACCTCTCTTCCTCCTTTGGACAATAGTTGAGGACTCCATTATCGAGACCCTCATATAGGGGAGATAGGAGAAGAGAATCCTCTATTGTTGCCTTGACGTGCTCTACCACACAAGGTGAATAAGAGCATCTAAATGAAGGAGATTGGCTGCACTAAACCAAAGGTGAGCAAGGAACATTGGAACCACCAACACACTCCTTGAAAGTAGTAGGTTTAGAAGGAGCAATAGCTAGAATAGGGTTAGGAAATGAAGGATGTGATAAAGCCTAACCAACCACAAAGGGATCATCAAGATCCAGGGAAGCCATATGAGATCCACAAACCCCCAAATCCAAAAAATCATTGACAATCAAATGATCAAGATGTGTATTCTTCCACCAAGTAGTTGAACTAGCCAACTAACAATGAGAGCGAGGACACTTTAAAGCGATATGACCAATGGGAAAGCATCTTTTGCAATAGAAGTAAAGACCCTCATAGTTGAGTGGTTGAGTCCAGGGCCTATCCTCGACCATAAGGATGATATCCCTAGGGAGAGCATTGGAAATATCAATGTCCACCAAGATACGAGCAAAGGTGGATAAAAAATTCATAGTTATCCTTCATTGCCTATGTTAATTGGATTTGGCTACCCTCGTGAATTGGTAAATTTGTAAATAGTTACTTGGATTGGTTGCCTTCTTGAGGCCCACCAATCCTTGTCTACTTCAAGCAAATATTAGAGCCAACAATTTATTGGGATGTGTGTTGAGGTGTGAGGAAATGGTGTCAATGACAAAGTGTCTTGTAAAAGTTTGTTGGTTGTCCTCTAACTAAGGTAATGAAGAGTAGAAGATACGATAATGTCCTCCACTATGTGAAAGTGGGTAGAGGGTTTTTTGGGTGTGAAAAGTTAATTGCGGGTTGTGAAAGAGTGAGTGCAAAAATCTTTAGGGGAGAGGGATAGGTGTAGCCTTGAGAAGGGTCGTAAAGTTTTCATTCATAGAGATAAGAGAAAGAGCTTCAAGAAAAGTTAGAAAATACTAGTGTGTGTGCAAAGATAACTTAGATGTTAGGAATCTTGAAGGAGAGAAGAAGAAGAGAAAAGGGGGATGCTAAGTCCCTCGATTTGTCTAGCTTTATATTTAGAAATATGGAGGAAGGTAAAGATAGAGAAGATGAGGTCCCCATGCTAGAGGAAAATGTAGAAGTGAACATTGTGGCGGTGGGAGAAATTCGAGAAGCACGACTTACAAAAGATAAAAGTATTGATGCAAAAGTTCTTTTTGAGGTGGTAGCTAATTTAGAGGTTGAAATGGTGGCTTGTAAATATTGCGTGTTTGATCATATTGTTGATGAAGATAATCTTGTGCTTGAAGAGGAGATAAAGAAGATTGAGTTGTTTATTTCAAGTGAGTATTTACATGAACATTTAATTGCAGTAGAGAATGGCAAAGGAGAGGAGGGAAATGGATTTTTTGAAATCCATCAAATGATTGAGAGCTGTGATGCTTGAGATCTATCCTTTAGGAAGAGTACCTTGAAAAGTTACTATGTACCCTAAGATGGTACAAGGAGAAGTTGAAGTTGTTGAACCTTAAGGTGTTTACAAAAGTAGATGAAGAGGTGATTATGTTTGAAAAAATGAGTTGTGACAATTTATGTGTAGGAGAAGATGATCTTTGGTGGAGGTGGATAGATAATGGTGTGTTAAATCCTGCAAAAGACAATTGGATTGGAAAAAAATGACCCTTGGTGGAGTGGATGGATAGTTGTGGGTTGAATCTCATGAAAAGAGGGAGGAGTTGATGAAGAAGACAAATTAGGAGGTCAGTCTATGGTGGACAAAAGTTCATGAGAGGTGCGAAGGACGATGAATGAGTGTGGTGGAGGGAGATGGTATTTGTCCCAGCTAAGTGTTGGAAGAAGCAAAGGAAGACACCTTTTGAGACATCTATTTTGACAATGGAGCTTGTTGTGAACTGTGCACTTTCTAAAAGGTTGGTCATAACATCCAACTATTTTGTGAGTGATGCTCACAAACTTCTTACTTGGGATGTCTAATGCAGGAACATCTGAGGCTTTGGTGTTTCTACATGCCCAAAAACATTATTTTTATCCATTTTGGTTTTCTTTTGATTTTGTTTTGTAGGTCCTATAGTTGGTGAAATTCTTGGACAATATTTTTTGATTTTTCGATACCCCACTACTGAAGGATTAAGTTGATTCCTTGCCCCCTCGAGAAATTGGGCGAAAATTTTGAATTTTGGGTTGATTTCTCGACAAATGTTAAAAGCTGCCCCAAGGGTCCAAAAAGGCTTCAGGATGCAATAATTATGCCAAAAATGCAAAAAATGATGTAAAATAATGTTCCGATTGGCAAAATTGGTGAAAATGATGATAAACCCTAGCTTGAATATGAAATTAGTGCTTAAAACCATAATTTTTTAGCATAAATAAGCCAAGAAGGGTCACTTTCAATTCATTTGTGCATTCACACTTTAGAGAATTCTTCTTGTTCTGAGCTCTGACCTTTTGACGAAATGGCGTGATGAGAGCTCCCACGACACATTTCTGATCGAGTTTGAGAGCACCAGAGGCTTCCAGGTGCAGGACGAACAGAATGTGATCTGAATCTTGATTTGAAATTTGACTTTTTGATGCATTTATTGCACTTCAAATTTTAAACTTTGGCAGCGTTGCTATATAGCAACGCCCATTTGAAAATCAGTGATGCCGAAATGATTTTTTGGGACGCATATGTATATGGCGATGCAATTCACAATTTAGAATTAGGGTTTCTAATTTTAAATTGCAACACATGTATATAGCGATGCACTTCCCGATTTGAAAACTAGGGTTAGGGTTTCCAAAGTTTAAATTGCAATGCACATGTTTTTGGCGACGCGATTTGTGATTTGCAATTTGCAATTTGAATGCCCTTGGGTGTTGCAGTTTAGAATTTGAAATGTAGCGACGCTACTGTCATTTTGGAGCTAAAAATTCCAAACTGAGTCAATTTTTTTTGATTTTTTGACATCGTGCGCTTCGTGGGTGCAGGAGGCCATTCCACCCTTGATGTCTCGTGAGCACTGTACCACAGTTTTGGAGAGACTTGGTGATTTGTCTGAGTTGCACCAGGAGCACTTGAGAGAGATTGGCCTATGGTACGTCGCCTATATGCCCATCGTCCAGACACATCTGGCTATGATGATCGTGTTGTGCAAGCGATGGCATAATGAGACCTCATCGTTCCGCCTTCCAATAGGCAAGGCAATAGTGACATTAGATGATGTATGGCGGATTCTGCGGTTGTCTATACATGGCGAGCGGGTGATTTACGATGTTGACGTACGATACCTGCCACGAGGTGATGGAGATTGAGGGCATAATTTTATCCACTTCACAGATCGACCTCAAGATGTACAGAGGTCGAGTGCCTACTTTTAGATTGATAGTTGCAGCCATCATTTCAAGTTTGGTTGCTCCAAATCGAGAGAGCAAAGGATTCAGCCCAGGATGGGGCTTGACATGGCATCAGATGTTGTAAGGACACAATTTGCATGGGGGTTGGTGATGTTGGCCTCATTGTATCATGATATGCACAACTTTGTCTACTGTGACGATAGAGCGATTGACACAGGTTACCTTGCTTCATATTTGGGCTTGGGAGCACATTGTTGTGCTCTGACCGATCGTTCAGATGGTCGATGTAGACCCAGATGACCTCGTGGTTTGGAGGTATAGAGGCACCATTACCCTACGACACACTGGGCATCTTGGGCTTCCATATTGGCGTCGGGTCATTGATGATATGACAATATTCAAATGGCGACCCTGGCTACAGATGCCAGCATGGTATGAGGATGCATAGTAGCTCTTCTTTGCTAGACAAACCTAGTATATGCAGGGTCGAGAGCACACCATTATAGAGAGATACCTACTAGATAGGGTGGCTCTATAGTTCAGGGAGCCACAGGATAGGCTAGATGATGCCTATAGAGCTATTTTTGTGAGATTAGCTCGAGAGGTGGTTGAGGGGTTTTGGCAGTTGGTGGCACAACCGTGGGCTTATGACCAGGGATAGGCGGACGCTCGGTGACGCCTGCATATGATGCATGGTTCACACCCTTGCATAGGTTGACAGATCCAGCGGGTGCTCCTCCACGAGGGAGAACTAGAGGGAGGGGAGTGGGCAGAGGCAGGGGACAGGATGGCCTGGATGGGTAGATTCCAATGACACCACGAGTGGGTCAACAACCTCTGATTCAGCAGTAGCCAGGGCAGCAACAACCAATGCAACCACCACCACCATAGGATCCCAGAGAAGTACGAATCCAACAACTACATTAGTAGGTATAGGTTATTACAGGTGAGTCGGATTAGGCCCACCAATAGATTTTGGCTATTACTGTGGAGCGGGACTAGGCACAATAGCAGGTTGTGGCCATGACCGTAGAGAGAGATCATGCGAGGTAGCAGTTACAGGTTGTGATTGCTAAGAGAGATCAGGAGATCAGTTGCCGCCAGCAGTAGAGGCAATGACAACAGCGACACAGGGCAGGACTGTATCCACCAGACTATACAAAGAAGTTGTGATTGAGGTAGCCTATTATAGGATGCATTACCATAGAGGCGTTCAATAGGCGTTCAGATAGATTGACTATTCGCAGAGGAGTGATGCACGACTCAGGGTTGAGGATCAACTAGAGAGGCAGGTCAGAGAGGGGAGCAACCATTAGGGCTAGCTCGAGTGTACAAACACTTTTTGATTTGTTGCCTGATTCTCTACACAAATGTATATTTATGGGCTCATTTTTGATAGCCTTGTGGATATTGTACTCATGTTCGATAAATGTACACTAACTCAAATATTGTGCCATGACATTCATATATATATATGGATACAAATTCGATATGATGTGTTCATCTTATCTCATGCTTATGATTGTATGGATGCATATGATGTGAGATGTGACATGCTTATATGTTATCATGTATGGATGCACTTTATTTATGCCTATGCGATAATGTGCGATGATATGCGATGTAATGCAATGGATGGATGCAATGTTATATTTGTTTTTCAGTATCTTTTCATGATATGTTATGGGATGGATGATATGATATGCAGATGTTATGCTATGATTATGGATGCAAATGTTATGTATGCATTCTTGTTTATGTATTTTCTCATGCAGTTTTATGATGTGATGATGGTGTATGCATATGGATGGATAATGCAAATGTTTATGCTTATGATATGATAATGCGATGTGTGTTTATGATATATAATGCAACGATTTAAGATGCTTAGAATAACAAATCTATATTATTCGCCACAATTTAAATGATAATGATGATGCAAGATGTATGCTTTATGATATGCTATGATTATGAGATGTATGCATGCTGATGATTTGTGGATGCAAGATGGATGCATTAGAATAACAAATCTATATTATTCGCCACAATTTAAATGATAATGATGATGCAAGATGTATGCTTTATGATATGCTATGATTATGAGATGTATGCATGTTGATGATTTGTGGATGCAAGTGGATGCATTGATGATGTTTTTGTTGATTGTCATGATACCAGGTTAGCGTAGAGAGAAGATAGAAGAAACAAGATGAATGACTATTGATCTTGATGATTGCTTCAAAAGATCCAACAAGTCTATGATCCACTGAGACTTTATTAGAGATGGTGATGAGAAATGCATGATGATAATGAATGCAAGATGATGATGAATGTGGGATGATGATTTGCTCAAATCTTTGGATTGAGATTTTTCGTCGTTCCTTAATGTTTGATATAACACATAGATACGATGCATCAAGGTATTGATAACTAAGATAGCATTGTAAATTTGAAATGTGCGTAGGTGGGAGAAAAATCGTGAACGTCTCTGCTCTGCAATGGCCCGATGGGTTGGCTGCGTCTATGGTTGGGGAGGTGGTCTCGGCTGGGGTTAGGGTGCGCTCGATTGGGGGATCCTCTTCTGCTCTTGGCGATGTGGGCTCTGTCCCTGCTGGTCTGTGTGGGGACTCTCCCTTTGGCGTTCCGTCTGTAGTTCCATACCTGACTTTGGCTTGCTCTGCGTCGGATCCGGCTTCCTCTGTGCTTTGTGGGGAGGGGTGTGGTGTCCTCAGTCTCCTTCTCGTTGGGGGTTCCCGTCCTTCCCCTGCCTCGGTGTCTGTGATTGGTCTTGTTGGTGGGTTTGTTGCCTCTCGTCCTCCTGTTGCTGGGTGTTCTGCTGGGAAGCCGAAATCCTTTTCTGAAGCTGCTAGGGTAAGTGCTCGGCCTCCCCAAAGGTCTATTCCTTATGCCCGAGACTCCCTTGTGGTTGTTTGTGGTCCAAAGATCGTAGAAAATGAGTATTATCTGAAAACGAGTGTGGTCTGTAGATTCAATGGTCTGTGGCCATCCTTCCCGAACCTCCATGACTGGGTGGAGGCTTCTTGGAAGCCTTTGGTTGCACACACAGAGACCACGTAGTTTGACTGACGTGACTTATTAAAAATCGAGATATGAACAAATGAAGGGATGTCAGTTTATTATGACAGACTCCTAAAGGACTGACCTAGGGTGTGTCGGAGGCACATCAATAATGACAGTGCCTACGTTCAACCTCAGAGATAACATAGTTTGACAAGGGTACTGTTTTTGGATTTTCGATGTTTTGAACGTTTTGAATTTTTTCCTTTACAACTTTTTTGAATGTTTTTAGATTTTCTGATGAATGTTTTATGAATTTTTTGGATTGGTAAGATTTCCAATAACCTAAAGATACCCAAAAACCCGATATGGTCCATAACAAATTGCCCCCAATGTGACGTGAACCTACCTCGATATAGGTAGGACAAACTAACCTTATAAATATGCCAAGTAGTACTAAAGGGGATACAATACTTCACAACATCAAGCTATGATAAGAATGTGGATGAGTGATGGAAAAAATGATAAGATGAACAGCCAAAGAATAAATGAAGGTGCTTATTTTACGTGAGGCGCCTGTTTGCTAGGTTTTCACCAAGGTACTTTCTCAAAGTGCCACCAAAGTGGTTTTCACTAGAGGATGATTTTATTTTTAACTTTTTCAATCATTTTTCTCATTTTTTTGGATTTTGATCATTTTTTGATTTTTTTTGTATGTTCAAATTTACACCCTTCAAGATTAGGCATAATTTTTTTAAAGATGCAAGCTATTAGTTGGCTCCTACAAGGGTTCTCCTTTAGGCATTGATAGTTGATATGCTCTCGATCCATAGCTTGTTGTGACGACAAAGGGACCCAATCGGTTAGGCTCAAACGTTACTTTACTGTCTTGATCTGGTAGATTCTTCTAATTCTGTTTTAGGACAAGATCCTGTACCTGGAAAGACCGACATTTGATCTTTTTATAGCTCCGTTTTAGTTGGTTTTGATATACTTGCAATGATTGAGGGCGTCAAGACGACATCCATCCAAAAATTCTAGCTCATTGAACCGAGAGACTCTGTATTCTTCATTGGTGATTAGGTTCTGGAGTGACACTCGTAGTGATGGGAGTTCAACCTGAATAGACAAAATGGATTCTAATCCATGGACCAAGGAGAAAGGGGTTGCACCTGTGGGTGTGCAGATACTGGTTTGATAGGCCCAAAGAGCGAGATTTAACTACAAATGCTAGTCGTGACCAACTTTATTGACCATTTTTTATAGAATTTTTAGGATGGTCTTGTTTGTAGCCTCAACTTGTCCGTTGCCCTAGGGATAATACGAGGTAGAGAATTAGTGTTGGATGTTAAATCTTTGACATAGCTCTTTCACATCTTGATTTTTGAAGGGTGTTTCGTTATTTGAGATAAGGGTTTGTGGAACACCATAACGATAGACTAAGTAATTAAGGATAAACTTGGCAATTTGCTTTCTCGTTATGTAGGTCATAGGGATGGCTTCAACCCACTTGGTAAAGTACTCAGTGGTTGTTATGATGAACTTGTGGCCATTAGATGAGGTTGGAGTGATTTTTCCTATGAGGTTAAGTCCTCACTGTGAAAAAGGTCAAGGTGTAATCATCGGTTGTAATTCATGAGCTAGAGCATGAATCAGATCTCCATGCTTTTGACACTGGACACATTTTTGCACATACTAATGAGCTTCTCTTTCCATAGTTGGCCAGTAGTACCCTATCCTCATCAGTTTCTTAGCTAAAGTCATATCGCTAGAATGGGAACCACATATGCCATCGTGTACTTTTGTTAAAGTGGTTAAGGCTTCCTCTTGGTTAAGACATCGTAGCAATGTCCCTTTGATGCTTCAACGGTAAAAGGGTATTACCTAGGATCATGAATCAGGATGCCTTTTTGACAAAGTCTTTTTAAGATTGGAGGTGATATTAGATAGGAGGGTTCCTCTGCTAAGGTATATAAATATGTCATGATACCATAGGGATCCAGGACCAACAATGACACACGTGAATTCAGATTCAGGGATTTCAAAGGTCAATACGAGAAGTTGTTCTACCAAGAATTCACATTGAAGGATGTTGTTCGACATGTCTAACAATGATTCAATTGTTTCCATAGCGTCTAGTGCTCTGTTGTTTATGCGAGGAATCTGCTCAAAAGTTGTATCTATGAAAATGTCTTTGAGATTTTCTACCATCTTCTTATAAGGAGTGAGCTTATCATCCTTAGTTTGATAGTTGTCATTGACTTGGTTGATAACTAGTAGTGAGTCTTCATAAACTTTCATCTCTTGTATCTGCCATTGAACTGCTTGTAACATCTTAGATTTTCTACATAACTGTGACTAGATAAACAAAGTTAAATCCTAATCTAAAATAATCTAAAATCTAACAACAAAGAACGAATAAGTAAACTAAATAATAAAACCAAGATGATCTCACCGAATATGCGTTCACCCTTTCAAATTATCTCTATTGCTCTTCTCCATTTTGCCTTTTCAGTATTCTTGCCCTCAGATTTCTGTGTTTGAATGCAAGTATAGTATTGTCGAGTGTCTAAACAAAATATCGAAGAATAGTTTTTCTTCTCAAAAGTGTACGATTTTGGGAGGAGGAATAATGATTGTGACAGGCTATTCTATAGATTTTATGTTTTCGAACAATTGACTCAGATTGAAAGAGAGATCGATGGACGAGATTGATGAATGCCATGCGATGTGAGTTATGTGTCAGATAGAACGTGAGTTAGAACACGAGTTCAGGAAAGACTGCAGATAGAGACTAAGTTAGAACGTGAGTTAGAACACAAGTTTAGATCTTAATCTCCAAAAATAGAAGAAATACACTGTGTATGCAAAAGCCAAAGTTGGAACTCGAAGACTTAATGCATTCGAATGCAAAACAGGACTTAGAACATAGTTAATCGACCAGTTGTAACGGAGAGTCTTTTCGCAGAGATAAACACGAAGATAACTGAAGAACTAAAAATAGATCTCGAATCAGAAGGTGAGTGAATGAATTAGATAACTGAATGATAGAGGAATGTGATATAATTAATTAAATAGGAATTAAATGTTAATTTAATTCAATCATTCGAAAATGAGACTTTAATTAAATAAATAAAGTAATTTATTTAATTTAACTGTTTGAAAGGATAATATGAATAATTAAATAATAAATATTTAATTATAGATAAAAGGGGTTAAATGAATAATTAAATAAAGACATTTAATTATAGTTGGAAAAGTATGATAAAGGGGTAAATAAATTATTTAATTGATAGATAAAAGGGGTAGAATTAATTAGTTAGCAACATAATTAAATAAATATGATTTATTTAATTAATCAAGTTGAATAAAGATTAATAATGAATTAATTAAAAAAAACAGTATTTAATAAATAGAGGAAATATGTGTTGAAAAGGTTAATTAAATAATTAACATTATTTAATCAAGATGACGGACTATAGAAAATTATGTCAAAATGTGTACTCGCAGGCCTAAGCCAATTTTCGGTATTTATAGTTTGCCCCTCTTTGATACAATGTTGGTACGACATTGTGTCAAAGAAAATATGCCCTAATCGTGCCCCAGCATGAAACAGGTAAGGTATGCCCCCTCGGGAAAATTGACAATTTTTGAAAAGTTTCAAAAAAATCAGAAAATATTCCTGATAAGTCAATTTGAGAGTCAAAAATGCTATGGAGTCGACGAAATTGAATTTGGAGTTAATACAGATGAATACGGGTCGTTAGAAGTTAAAAGGCTACGCAGTCAATAGAGAAGGGCTGAACAAATGCCATTTTTAACCCACCTATAAATAGGAATTAGGTCAAATTTCAATTCATTTGCATCCGGAAGAGAGAAAAAACTAAGAATTTGCTCTGGTAATTGACGAAAATGGCACCCATTCCATACACTAGGCATTGAGGATATCGGATGTGGACATTCAGGAGGCCAATCGACACAGGACCACCGGTATGTACGCGAAAACGAACCTTTGAAAGTTAATTTTGCACGTTTTTCTAGGCATTAGAAAATTAACAAGCAAATGCGGTGCATCGTGAACGACACATCTGCTGTCGTATTCGCTGCATTTGACTGCGAATCGACGCATTTGCAAAAATGCGTTAGGGCTAGATTTGGCTAATTAGAGAATGCTCGCATTTGAAAAGAAATGCACCGCATGTGTTGTTATGCAACACATGTGCGATAGGAGTAGACGCATGTGATGTAGTGCACCGCATATGAATTATTGCAACACATATGTTGTTGATAGGGAGGTCAATGAAACTACAATGCAATTGTTATAAATGACCGCATGGGGAAATATGTGACGCATATGTAAATAGCACCGCAACTGTGGCGATGTGCACTGCATTTGCAAAATGCACCGCATCTGCAAAAGTGAGCCACATTTGACTGGTAAATTTTTTGATTTTTTTTTTTCTAAGGAAATTTTGGAAAATGCTGACACCATGGTTAAATTGCAGGAGGTGATAGATCCTATTTACACGCGGGAGTCACGAACAAACACATTTGACCCGAGAGAGAATTTGACATCTGCAGAGATTCGACCGCTATGGGTTCTAGATCTACGTCACTATTTATCAATGCCTGCCATTCGGGCAAACATGGGGATGCTGACGACACTGTGCAAGCGGTGGCATTCAGAGACATCGTCATTTCATTTACCGACTGGGGAGGCCACTGTCACATTGGAGGATGTGTACAGGATTTTGAGACTACCCATTAGAGGAGAGCGGGTTACGTATGATACCCAATGAGGGTTGACTGAGTTGGCACGGTTCTATCAGGTGGATGACATCAGTAGGCTCGGGATTGAGCATTACGAGATTAGATGGCCAGTACTAGCAGACAGATACGATTGGATCGACTATATCCTATGTACTTTGATTGGGGGTATAGTTCTTCCAAACAGACGGGGTCATGGATTTCCAATGGGATGGGGAGCTATGCTGGTCGGCATGTTGGAGTTTGAGGCGAGATACGCATGGGGTCCATGTCTACTTGGGATGTTGTACTTCCATTTACATGACATCGCCTACAGAGATGTAGAGTCGTTGAGTTGTGGCACGACACTGTTGATGGTATGGGGTTGGGAGAGGATAGCTGTTTTCCGTCCTCCAGTTACAGTAGAGAGAGAGGAGAGACGCCCGTTTGTATTTCGATATACAAGACAGATTACGCAGACCCATGTGGGAGACACAGGGTATTGGCGACACGCTTTGGATATTCTTGATCAGTTCACATGGAGACCTTACATGGATTGTGAGGAGTGGGTGGATGAGGATATACATTTGCCATTTTGCAGACAGACACAATATCTCATTGGGAGGATTGTTTCTAGTGTTCACATTATCGAGAGACATTTACCAGATAGAGTTTTGAGACAGTTCGGGGAGGTTCAGGATGAGCCTCGAGGTAGAGCAGAGTTTGCTCGGTCATCGAGAGAGGTTCCATGGTGGGGACCCATGATTCCAGTGGCTACTGCGGAGGCAGACATACATGCATTACAACTAGTACAGTGGGGATGGAGAGATGGATTAGCAGATCCAAGGACTACAGCTGCATATGATGCATGGTGGGTGATTCATCGTCCGATTCCTTATACAGATCCTGACTAGCCAACACCAGTCGAGAGACGAGGCACAGGGCCGAGAGGTGGAGGTGCCAGAGTGGGTAGAGTTGGTGGTAGAGGTGATGGAGATGACGACAGAGGTGGAGGTAGAGGTGGGAGACGAGGACGGAGAGGATGGAGAGGGGGTCAGGCAGGTGGACATGCACCTATTCAAGGGGAAGTGGCAGTGGATGTACCGATGGAAGACATCAGAGGGAGAGTGGATATACAGGCGGGGGGTGAGCATGCTGCAGCGGAGATAGTGGTTGAGGAGCGTGTAGAGGTAGATGTCGGAGTAGAGGATGTTGCAGAGGATTTGGATGTAGAGATGGCTTTAGATCCTCTGGATGTGTTGGCAGGATATGGAGAGGATGATATAGAGGATGATGATGAGGAGGATGCACAGATGGAGGAGCAGGAGAGAGAGCTTCGAGATCGGATTGTAGAGGGGAGACGGGATGATGATGCTCCTAGAGATGGTGACAGGGAGGCCTTGGAGGAGAGACTTAGACTTATGATTGTAGAGTTTGAGGCAATGAGACTAGAGAGGGACAGTGCTCGGACAGAGAGGGACAATGCTCTTATGGAGAGAGACCAGGCTATAGCGCGGAGACATGAGATAGAGCAGCAGTTCACAGAGGTTAGACGCCTTTGTAGTGGCTCCTCATCTGATGGTATGGTGCGAGAGTTGGTCAGATCAATGGAGAGAGCCACTTACTATAGGGATCTTTATGAGGCAGTGGTGCTAGCAGAGAGACGAGCTCCTAGCTTTTCAGAGGTGCGGAGTCAAAGATCACAGGACCGAAGTCAGAGGACACAGAGCACTGAGGGGGTGGTAGGACCATCGAGGCCAGGTCCATATGAGAGGTCTTCCACCTTGCAGAGAGCACCTCCGAGTCTTTTTCCACCACCACCACCACGTGATAGTAGGGGTAGCGGGACACAATGATAGGGTTACATATGTAGACATCAAATTTTGATCAGAGAGCCTGCGAGCTCATGTTTTTTTAATTTATGGATACATTTAGACATTGTACTATGAAACTATTTTTGAGTGATATATATGATTTTGGCGGCTTCTACATGATATGCAGTTCTATTTTATGAATGATACTTTATTTCTACATGATTATGTTTCCTAGATGATGTATGTACATGTTTTATGAATGAATGTTTCTATATGTTTATGATTTATGCATATTATAATGATGTTATGGCGATTCTATTTACTTATGATAACGGATGCTAATGTTTTACATGATGCTTATTTATATGTGATGGTGATATGTACATGCAATATTTACATATTGGATGTTATGATGATGCAATGCCTATTATGTCATGATAAAATGCAATGTAATGAATGTCACTATCTATATGTTGAAATGCAATGCAACTATGTGAAATGTTCCTAAATGTAGCTAATGCAAATAATCTAATGTTGTTATTGTGTCACATGACTTTATCTTTATGTTTTAAAAAAGAAATGTTAGGATGAAAATGAATTCAAAATGTTAGTAAGAAATAATTAAATTCGATTGATGGAGAAAAAAATATAATGAAAGTTTGATTGATTGAGAAAAAGACATAATCTTCGATATATTGCCAAATACGCTATACTTGCTTGTTATCATCATTGGGCGGGACATGACACAGATGGATAGTACACACTATGATATGAAATAGACCATAGTGTACAAAGTCATCCATCTGCGAAAAATAGACAGTCACAGACAAGGAGTGTCTTAACTCATACTAAGGACAGTAATTGCCCCAGTCGTTTTGTCGAGACAAACCATAGACAACAGACAAATAAAAGATGGGTCATGAGACATCATTGCTCCTCTAAATCCTTGATTGGACATCCTTGAGGAAACTAGTAACATGACTCAAAAACCAATGTTAAAAAGACAGTTGACAGACATCAGCCAAAGAAAAAGAATCCTGAGACATTGTTGCTTCTCTAAATCCTTCAAGGGACATCCTCGAGAAAGCTAGTAACAGGATCTTGCACAAATCGATAAAAAGATAAGACAAAATAAGATATAAAGTCATAAAGCCAAATAAATGTATTCGCCAAAACTTGATCTTGTGGGATTGTTTGATGTTGATGCTTGACATAGCGTAATGTGAGAGAATGACACATACCGCATAAGACGTTGAGTCTAGTTTCGACTTGGTGACTTCTGTATAAGGCATGACAAAGCCTGGTTTCAAAAAAGACACATGTCGTATAAGACGTTGGAGTGACAAGCCACATGAGACTATGACAATTTGATGACGTCTGTTGACAAGAAAGACATATCTTGTGTAAGACATAGGTTGATCGCTTTTACAATGTGTTTGATATTGACTTGATGACAATTTGAGATGTTTTGCCTTGTTGATGCATGACTTGTTTGGATTCCTTGATTGATAAAAAGTGTGTGCGTGCTGACAGTGTATGACATGAAATGATACCTTAAACTATGATATGCAACTTGTGTGATAGTGATTGTGAATGAACCCTATTGGACTGACCTAGTGTGGTCTCGGGAGCTCATCAATTGATTAGCCTTGCCTACGTTGTACATGCAGAGACCTCGTAGTTCGACACGACCAATGACTTTGAATATACAAAGCGTCATGATTTAAATGTATGTGATACATGAAAAACCTAGATTGACAGACTTAATGCCTAGGGGGCACATCGATTGATGGCCTTGCCTACGTCTCAGTCGCAGAGGAAACATAGTTCGACTATGACTGTGATTGACTTAACATGACTAATTTGACATGATTGACTTGACATGATGACTTGACTCTATTTTTGGGATTTTTTGACATTTTTTTATTTTTGTTTTGGATTTTTGAAGTTTTCTAATGTTTTTGGGTTTTTCAGGACATTTTCGATGACGTGACGTTATGTACAAGGTGTTAGGGCATAGAACAAGGATTTGCCCCCAGTCGGGAATAAGATTTGGAAGATGGAGTGGGTAATGTGACGAAATGGATGCTAGATGTCAATCGTTTCAAGGAATGGATAAGACAACCATTTATTATGAATGATGGTGAAAAAGTCTGATTAGAATGATGGTAGACAGAAGAGCGAATTTGACTACACATGGCACCTGTTTGCCAGGTTTTCACCATGGTACTTATCCATAGTGCCACCGAAGTGGTTTTCACTATTGGACGGATTTATTTTTCTTTACTTTTTTGATTTTCTCAATTTTTTTGGTGTTACAAAGACGTCTATTTGCCAGGTTTTCATCAAGGTAACCATTTTTTTTGTTTTTTCATTTTTTTTTGTATTTTTCTAGATTAAGAAACAGATTCTCATAGACTAAGCATAGAACCTTTTTAGATGTAGACTGTTGATATGGGATAAAAGCGGCTCTCCTTTAGGAGTAGAGAGTTGGTACGCTCCTGATCCAAAGGCTTATGTGACTATATAGGGCCCCAACCAGTTAGGTTCGAACTTACCTGGTTTTTCTCTTTCAGCTTGGTTCTTAGGATTCTCCATTAATACCAGGTCACCAATGTGAAAATGTCTATTGAGAACCTTCCTATTGTAACTACGACAAAGACGATTCTGATATGCTTGCAAATGATCTAATGCTTTCTGTCTTCGTTCATCCAACAATTCCAGCTCTTGTAACCTTGAGACACAGTACTCTTCATCGTCAACATGACCCTTCAAGGATACCCGTAGAGAAGGTATTTCAAGCTCAATAGGTAAGATAGCTTCGGACCCGAATACGAGGGAAAATGGAGTGGCGCTGGTGGGAGTACGGATGCTTGTGCGATAAGCCCATAAAGCAGGATTAAGCTGTAGGTGCCAATCACGGCCAGCGTCATTGATAGTCTTCTTAAGGATTCTAACAATAGTCTTATTAGATGTCTCAGCTTGGCCATTACCTTGTGGGTAATACGGAGTGGAGAAATGGTGTTCGATGTGGAATTCTTCACATAAATGGCGTACTTCTTGGTTCTTGAATGGGCGGCCATTGTCTGTGATTATGGATTGTGGTACACCATACCGACAAATGATATAGTTTAGGATAAACTTAGATATTTGTGTGCCGGTTATGTATGTCATGGGAATAGCTTCAATCCATTTAGTGAAGTATTCGGTGGCAATGATGATGAATTTATGGCCATTTGATGATGGAGGGTGTATCTTACCTATGAGGTCGAGCCCCCATTAGGCAAAGGGCCATGGTGAAGTAATTGGACGAAGATATTATGCTGGCGCTCTTATCAAGTCTCCATGTCTTTGACATTGCCTACACTTCTTTACAAAGACGTATGAATCTTTCTCCATTGTAGGCCAATAGTAACCTAGTCTCATAATCTTGTGGGCTAGAGTGGGACCACTCGAATGAGATCCGCATATACCCTCGTGTACCACTCGCAAAGTTGTTTGTGCTTCTTCAGCATCGAGACATCTCATAAGGGCGTTATCTAAGGTGTGTCTATATAGGGTTTCTCCGATGATGGTGTACTTTGCTGACTTTCAGATGAATGTTCGACGTTGGTTATTAGACAAGTCTTGAGGTAGGGTTTGATCAGTGAGGTAATCAAATATGTCTTTATACCAAGGAGACATAGGACCAACAATGGTACACACTATCACAGTATCGAGGACATCATAAGTGGGAACCAAAAGCTGTTCAACCAGGAACTTGAACTTAGGCACATTACTCAGAATATCCAATAAGGAACCCACGGTTGCCATTGCATCTGCAGCTCCATTTTGGATACGTGGTATTTGTTGAAAGCTATGTCTTTGAAATACTATTTGAAACTATCAGCCATTCGCTTGTATGGTGCAAGCTTCTCATCCTTAGTCTCGTAGTCATCATTTACCTATCGGATTACAAGTTGAAAGTTGCCAAAAACATGTAGGCTCTTAATTTTCCATTGAACAACCATTTTCAACCCTATCACTAGAGCTTCATATTCTGCTATATTGTTGGTACAAGGGAAAGCAATCCTGAATGATTTGAGAATGGCATCACCTTGAGGTGTGACAAATAAGATACCAACTCCTAAACCACGACTTGTGTGTGATCCATCAAAGTACAATTTCCATTATGTTTTAATGTCAATGTTGAAGAGAAATTCATCTAGAAAATCTGCCACTAATGGATGGTCTACCTTTATAGGTGCATCAACTAGTTGATCTGGAATCACCTATCCTTTTATAGCCTTCCTTTCAACATACTGAATGTCATACTCGCTAAGTATCATGACCCATTTAGCCAATCGGCCTGTTAAAGTTGCCTTACTTAGGAGGTATTTAAGTGGATCAATCTTTGAAATTAACGTTGTTTGTCGATTGAGCATATAGTGTCGAAGTTTTTGGGTAGCAAAGACTACCACAAGATAGGCACGTTCTATGTTGCTATAATTCAATTCATAGCCCACTAAGGTACGACTGATATAATAAACTACTCTCTCATGACCTTGATCATTGTGTTGTGCGAGAAGAGCCCCTAATGCCGACTGAGTTGCCGAGATGTAAAGTATCAATGGTTTTCCCTCTATAGGTGGCATTAAGACTGGTGGAGTAAGCAAATAGTCCTTGATTTGCTGGAAGGCCTCTTGACATTTAAGGGTCCATACAAATGGCACTCCTTTCTTGAGTAGATGCTGAAATGGATGTATTTTATCCACCAGTGGTACTATGAAACGTCTAATTGACTGTAATCTCCCTTGTAGGGTTCTGAGTTGACCAATACTGACTGGAGGAGGCATTTCTATGATAGCGCTTACCTTCTCTGGATCTACTTCAATGCCTCTGCGAGAGATGATATACCCTAACAGTTTCCCTGATTTGACTCCAAAGACACACTTCTTCAGATTTAACCTGACATTATAATTCTCCAGCCTTTGAAATATCTTGTCTAAGACCTTCAAATGATCTTCCCTTGTTTCTGATTTTGCTATGATGTCATCTACATAATCTTCCATGAAAGTATGTACAAAGTCATGGAAAATTGTAGTCATGGCCCGCTGATAGGTAGCTCCTGCATTCTTAAGACCAAACGGCATAACATTCCAATAGTATGTTCCCCATGGACACGTAAAAGTTGTTTTGTGTTGGTCTTCAGGTGCTATTTTAATCTGATTATATCCAGAGAAACCATCCATGAGGGATAGCATCTCGTATCCTGTTGTGAGGTCTACTATCATGTCGATATTCGGCAAAGGAAAGTCATCCTTAGGACATGCCTTGTTGATGTCTCTAAAGTCAGTGCAAATGTGAATGCCCCCAGTTGGCTTAGTCACTGGTACAAGATTTGATATCCAACCTGCATAGTCTATTGTCCTTATGAATCCTACATCCAAACGTTTCTTAAGTTCTACCTTGACCAATAGAGCAATTTGCGGATGCATCTTCCTCAACTTCTGCTTGACTGACTTAATACCTGGCTGTAGTGGCAAATGATTCAATATTAGGTCTGGATCCAGCCTAGGCATGTCAGCATACAACCATGCAAAGTTTATTTGTCTCTTTGTGAAGAAGTCCTTAAACTCATTTTTTTTGTCTTTGTTAAAGAAGCTGCAAAATATACCTTCCAAGGATTCTCTTCTGTACCTATGTTGACTTCAACAGATTCTTCCACTAGCATCAGTGACTTTTCCTGTTCAACGGGGAGAATATTTAAACCTCTATCCTTGGGTGCCTCTGAGAGTTTTTCGCCCTCGGATACGTCCTTTATATTGTCTTTTTCTTCGTTCAAAAGCGCCTTTCGGTTTTCACCTACAGACTCATCATTTTTCTTTTTCTTTTTATTGTCTTTTTTCTTTTCATTTTCATTTTTGCGATTAGAGGTGTAAATAGACTCCCCAAAGTATGCCTTATCATCCAAGTCTATGGTAAAACCTGCTTTATGGTACCCTCTTGGTATGCCTTCTCTAAGTCCCATGAACTCAGTAATTGCTTCGTTGTTCTCGAATGCATCTATGATAGGTGTACCTTGTTGATCCCAATCGATGAGTTCAAGATATATAAGGGGCATGTCATCATCGGAGTTTTTAAAGGTATCTGCTGACAAGGTGAATACGGAGTGGTTGACATGGTCGCAAAAGTTTTGGACTAACTCCTTATTCTTCTTCCTAGGTGTAGGTATACTCTAATGTGGGACCATAGTAAGGGCAGATTTGTCAGAAGATGGATTTTTAGGTGCCCAAGATGCATGATCAAGGGTTTCCCAATAATAGTTCTCTTGCCATTCTTGTTTGGACAAGTGCTTCTTAGGACGAGGACTAGATAATTTTGGTTCAGGTTTCACGTTGAGGTCCAATTCTCCAAATAAGGCATCTATGTTCATAGTACTAGTAGATGAAAGGGACTCCCATTCACCATCGCTTGAGTAAGGGGATTCATCGAAAACTGGAGGTTTGTCGTAAACTAGGGGTTTGTCATACACTGGGGGAAGTGGTTCATGAGATGTCTCGATGTCTGCGTAATCATTCACTTCCTCTTGAAATGATAACGAAGTACCAAGAAACCTGATTCTGAGTGGTTGACACCCTAGCCCTCGATATTTCGGTCGTGGGTAGACAGTGATTGGTTCTATCCTTCCATTCTGATATAGACCTAACCCACTGTGCCTGTCATAGCCTTCTTTTTGCATTATTTTAAAACCTTTTCCATACTGGTCCTTGGCTATTTGGATAGACGGGGAGGGATATTCATGTTCTTCTTGATACAACTAGGAATCACTTTGATCCATAATTTCTTCGCTTAACTCTCCCCATTTGGTTAATGTCATTGTAGGGGGAACATGAAATGTGACCACTGACTGTCTTCTATCCACCATGGGTAGGCCATATGCCTTAGGTGGAATCAGTTCACTAACATAGTATGATGCCTTTATTTTGTATTCACCACAGCCCTTGTCTTGGATCTCGAGTTTTGGAGTGGATGATGGTGGTTTGAATGAAAGGGACTTAGTGAGATGTGAGGGGTCAATGTATTGGGATAAAGTGGATGAAGAAGCTTCTTGGTTAACTGGCACTTGTCGTTGTGGAATTTCCTTTAGGCTTGTACAATACTAAAAAGGATTTGGATCACCATCAATGGTGATCTCTGTGCCATTATAGGGGAATTTGAGACATTGGTGGTATGTTGAAGGTACAACCTTCATTGCGTGTATCCAAGGTCTACCTAACAACAAGTTGTATGGGAGGGTAAGATCCAAGACTTGGAAGCTGGTGTTTATGATAGCTGGGCCAATTCGGATAGGGAGTGTGACAACTTCTTTGGACGATCTTTCCTCATCATTGTAAGCCTTGATGACTATACTCTTAGAGGTATCTACACAGTCTTTTGAGAATCCTAATACCTTAACCAATTTAAGGGTACACAGGTTCAAACTTGCCCCTCTGTCTACCAAGACTCATCTGACTCTGGTTTCATGGACTAAGACTTCAAGATGTAATGGGTCATTATGATCAGACTTTTCTGTCGAGTAATCCTATTGGGAGAATGTGGCATGATGCGAATTGGTTAAATATACCACCATCTCTTCGAAACGATTGACATCTAAGTCTATAGGAACGGTTGTATTATGTAGAGCTTTGTCAAGGATGGCTTGGTGCCCAGGTGACAAAGTCAATAGTTCCAAGATAGATATTTGCGTGGGGGTTTTACTCAATTGATCAAGAAGATTGTACTTGAACTTGGAAGCTTGCGTAGATGGCTTAGAAGAAGGACCTAAAATAGTGATCTTAGTTCTACGTGTGTTTACACTACATTCCAGATGCTTTTTAATGGTGAAGGTATCGACATGCTCATTTGCAACGCGGAGGCTATATACGATCTTTCCTTTTCCATAGTCATAGTTGGTGTTTGCGTAATTGGCTGATGGATCATTCTTAGGTCCCGAACTGGAGGCTTTTCCTTTTGTGTGGTCATGTAACAGGTCTATGAAGACCTTATGATCACTGTTCTTAGTGTTTTTCTGCCCACCAACCTCTATGGTTCCATTCTCAACAAAGTCTTGTATTATGTTCTTGAGTTGACGACATTGTTGGAGGTTGTGCCCTTTGGTTTGATGATATTCACAATGGGCTTTGTCATCCCACCAAGAAGGTTTAAACTGTCCAAGATCATACTCCCTTGGTTCCAAAGGTTTGATGAGATTGTGTTTAATCAACTCTTTGTAAATAACCTCGATTGGTTGTCCTAAAGGTGTAAATTCACATGTAGGAAATCTCCTTTGTTGTGGTCTTTGTTGTTGGGAATTTTGGACATAGTTAGCTTGTTGATCTAGAATATCTGTCGTGTCTTGATTGGAGTTGTACCCTCTAAGTGTGATAACTAGTCTTGTATATATGTTTTTAGCATCAACAATGTCATCATTTGTAACATTTTTGTTCTTAGACTAGAATTGCCTTCTATCATTTGGTGCGTTTTGATTTTGGACAATGGGGTTTCTGCCTGGTGCTTTCATTTCTTCTTTGTCTATAAGGCCTTTCTCAAGGATGATTCCCTTTTGTACCAAGTCTGAGAATGAAGTACAAAAGTGTACCCTTAGATCACTTCACAATTTGGGGTTGATGTTCTCTAGGAATATTGTGACCTTTTGTTTTTCGGGTATTTCAACTGGACACCTACTAGCTAGACTTTGCCACCTCTGGAAGAAAGTGGTGAAATTTTCGCCATCTTCTTGTGTCATGTGGCACAAGGTTGCAATTGTTACCTCATTGTCTATGTTAAAGGTGAAATGTTCGATAAACTTCTCAGCTAATTCGCCCCAAGATCATATACCATATGGTAATTTAGAGAACCATTCCAGTCCTATCCCGACAAGGGTTTGTGGAAATAGTCTCATCAAGTATGTGGGGTCATACGCTATGTCCATGCATGCTGTTGAGAACTCTCTAATGTGTTCTATAGTATTCTTTCTCCCATTATACTTAGGCAAAATTGGTATAATGTATCCATGGGGGAAAGGTGTCATGTAAAGCGCTTTGTCAAAGGGACATGGACATAGGTCTTGAGCTGAGATAGTTTGTTTTCCGAACATAGACATGTTGTCCATCTGCTGTTGAAGATTTTGCATCTTGTTTTGAAGGACATCGACTTGCGTCAAGGACATGGTGTTCGTGATATTTGGATCAATGTAAGCATTTTGATACGCCATGTTCTGTGACGGGTTGTGATTAGGCGAGGGAATATATCCTGTCAAGATATTCCGATTCGGTATAGGGATATTCCCTGTTTGAAAGCTTTGAGTAGGTATAGGAATACTTCTTGTCTGAAATGTTTGATTTGGAATAGGAATGCTTCCTGTTTGAATGATTTGACTTGGTATAGGTATATTTCTACCAACTTTGGTTCTTTTACCAATCGTGTTGGTGCCAAATGGGTTGGAGGAAGTTTCCCCCGTAGTGAATTGTAAACCTTGTGTTATGTTGAAAGGGGTTGTGTTTACAATTGACGATGTTTGGGTTGGTATACCAGTTGGTATCACTGCGGTTATTTGGGGAATAGAGACTGTTGACGTTGCAGTTTGGGATGGTTGAGTTGATTGTGTTTGAAAGGTACGAATATGAAATCCTATGGGTAGTTTGGCACCTTCTGCTAGTAGTTTTGCTAGATAGTGTTGGGGATCATTTGCCAAACATTCATCCATGAAGGATGCAAATTCAGGATTTTGCACTGCTGCGTCTATGTCTTCTATGTAAATCTGACCATGCGTGTCCCTAGTGACATGTTTTTCTAGCAAAGGCTTGTGTGGTTGTTTACTTCCTGACGGTTGGTTTGCGAATGGATTGATGAATTCGTTAGGGTCTGTCATTGCTTTGTGTTTCTTTTGGGACCTTGTTTCGACCATGAAAAAGTTGCTCAAAATGGGTAATGCAGACTATGCCTAAAAATTGATATGACCTATGTCTACATTTTTGGATTTTTTTGACGATAAATGACGTAGCTAAAATAGTTTCTAAAAGACGTACACTAAGATGACGTATGGTAGGATTGACGATATGCAAGATATGAGTAGACTATGATGATAAATGAGTCTAAGACGGTATAACCTACCACCTATGAGATAAATGCATGCAAAGACTTGTTTTTGACCAAGGAACCTGATTGTATGACAAGGACAGTGACAACATGAATTTTTCAAACTAGACTAATGAGCTGGAAAGATCCACTAGATGGGACTAAAGTGACAAGGTTCAATGATTTTGACAAATCAACACATGAATATTTCCAATGATGAGGAAAGTTATCTAATATGTTATATGCAATTTCCTAGGGAGTATCTATATGCATGCAAGTTAGGATGACTATGACTAGGATGTTTACTATGACTAAGATGTATATGACACCTAATGATGGTAACTAAGATGTATATGACACCTAATGATGGTAACTAAGACGTATATGATACTTAACGATGCAAGGTTTTGAGCAAAATTTACCAGTTTTGAATCTAAGGTTGATCTTAAAAACCTACAGTAAATTATGACAATGATGTTTTTGGACTCAGCTCGCGGTTTTTGATATTTTTTGTTGACAGGAAAATGTGGTTCACCTCACAGTTGCGGTTCAGAGTTTGATAGATGCGGCTTTTTGACAATGCATGCGGTGTTTCTGACAATTGCGGTTTTGCCTATGATAGATGCGGTTTTTCGATACACATGTGGCTTGAAAACTGACAGATGCGGTTTGCATGCACACATGCGACTCAAAAACTGACAGATGCAACTCGTGATATGCGAACTATGGAAAGTGAAAAGTTTGACAGCCAGATGCAGCTTTTCCCCTAATAGATGTGACTCACTAATACACATGCGGCGATTAAACTGACAAATGCGACTCGGTTTTCTGACAGTTAATTTTTTTTTCCGAAAGTTGAAATTTTCCCGAAAGTTGTTGACTGACTTTGTTTGTTTGATCAAGATTTTGACGATACATCAAAGAACAAACACAACAATTAATGTATTTTCAGTTTTTGTGATGGTAAGGACTCTTAAGACTCGAAAAACAATTACAACCTAGGATTTTAGGACAATACTTGTTGAATTCTTATTTGGATTTCTCCAGCTACGCATATTTATAGCGAATGACTAGAAGCTTGACCCCACTGGCTCCCCTCCACAACACTCACTTATACGGGGCAGCCAAGCTACTGTATCCATGAAACTGCCATGGCATACATTTCATTTCCACACATACACTGTAATAATATAAGACGACTTCACAGGGCCGACCCTGCTGCGCCAACAAGTAGGTAGGATTTTGGTAACTCTACAACAAGGTGTTTAATAAGGGCATTCCGTTCGTGGGACACTATCCAATGTCAGCAAGAGTCCATTTCTATCCATCTTGTCGGAATAGTGTGCGTGATTCTTGGGCTTTCCCCAAGAATCCACTTTTCTATACCGACTGGAAGTCGCTTGGCTTTAGCGTGCTACCGGTCTGAGTCGTCTTGAGGTAAGTAATTTTTCCCACAAAGACAGGCCCAAGTTCTAGAGTCAGCAATTGTTTCTCTTACACCCAGGATCGCATGACTGCGCAAGGGGAGAGGATACTTCAGTGTACTGAATCGTAAGGGTTACAGATACGTGCAAATCACTAAACAAAGAAGACAGTAGTTCTTTTTAATCCAAATGACAATTTTCTATCTATCAAACAGAAAATTCATTTTAATCCCACACGACGATTATCTATCTACCAAACAAAAGCTTGCTTACATAAATGGATTTAACACAAAGGCATTAGGTCCTGCATGCAAATTCATCAGTAGTTCATTGTTCTTCAGCTTTCATCCTGCAGAAAAATTGTCTTATGTTTTTATATGTCTTCTATGTTTTGTCCTGCAAACACTATGCTATTCCTCCTTAACAAAATTGACACAAACATTAGCGAAAATCCAAAACAACTAAAAAATGAAAAGTGAAAATATGGATGCACGGAAATCGATAAAGAAGTGAAAATGTTTTACCAGGCAGATGCGGCTTTTGGAGCCATAGATGCGGTTCGACTGTTGATAGGCAGATGCGGTTCATGAATTTGTTGACAGGCGGATGCGGTTCGTGACCTCGCGGATGCGGCTTTTTATTATAGATGCGTCGTTGGTTTTCACAGATGCGGTTTGTGGATGCAAATGCGGTGCGCCGTACATAAAACCTGCAAAAAAGAACAGAAAACGAAAAAATGGAAAGACGAAAATATGTGCGGATTTTGAAGCGTGTTCACGTCGGGTTCACCAAAAGTAACATCTTAGATTTTCTGCATAGCTATGACTAGATAAACAAAGTTAAATCCTAATCTAAAATAATCTAAAATCTAACAACAAAGAATGAATAAGTAAACTAAATAATAAAACCAAAATGATCTCACCGAATATGCGTTCACCCTTTCGAATTATCTCTATTGCTCTTCTCCATTTTTCCTTTTCAGTATTCTTAACCTCAGATTTCTGTGTTTGAATGCAAGTATAGTATTGTCGAGTGTCTAAGCAAAATATTGAAGAATAGTTTCTCTTTTCAAAAGTGTATGATTTCGGGAGGAGGAATAATGATTGTGACAGACCAGTTTATAGATTTTGTGTTTTTGAACGATCAGCTCAGATTGAAGGAGAGATCGACGAACGAGATTGATGAATGCCATGTGATGTGAGTTATGTGTTAGATAGAACGTGAGTTAGAACACGGGTTCAAGAAAGACTGCAGATAGAGACTAAGTTAGAACGTGAGTTAGAATACAAGTTTAGATCTTAATCTCCAAAAATAGAAGAAATAGACTTTGTATACAAAAGCCAAAGTTGGAACTTGAAGACTTAATGCATTCGAATGCAAAACAAGAGTTAGAACATAGTTAATCTGCCAGTTGTAACAGAGAGTCTTTTCACAGAGATAAACACAAAGATAACTGAAGAACTAAAAATAGATCTCGAGTCAGAAGGTGAGTGAATGAATTAGATAACTGAATGATAGAGGAATGCGACATAATTAATTAAATAGGAATTAAATGTTAATTTAATTCAATCATTCAAAAATGAGACTTTAATTAAATAAATAAAGTAATTTATTTAATTTAACTGTTTGAAAGGATAATATGAATAATTAAATAATAAATATTTAACTATAGATAAAAGGGGTTAAATGAATAATTAAATAAAGATATTTAATTATAGTTGGAAAAGTATGATAAAGGGGTAATTAAATAATAAATTATTTAATTGATAGATAAAAGGGGTAGAATTAATTAGTTAGCAATATAATTAAATAAATATGATTTATTTAATTAATCAAGTTGAATAAAGATTAATAATGAATTAATTAAAAAGGGGTATTTAATTAATAGAGGAAATATGTGTTGAAAATAAATAATTAACATTATTTAATCAAGATGATGGACTATAGAAAATTATGTCGAAATGTGTACTCGCAGGCCTAGACCACTTTTCGGTATCTACACTGCTATCCTTAGACCCGTGATTAGGGCTTCATACTTAGCAATGTTGTTAGTGCACGAAAATGATAGCTTGTAGGACTTTGAAATGCAATCATCTTAAGGGGTGATAAAAAAAATGCCTGCTCCGGATCCATGGGGTGATCCCACAATAATGGTTTACACTTTTTGGGACATCCCGATTTTTGCTAAAATCACATTTTTTTAGAAAATATAATGATTTAAGCTTTGAAAAGTTCCATTTAAAGGATTCCAATTGAAGAGGTTTTTATCAAACCACCTTAGATCAAACTCCCTTGGATAGAACCCTGCTAGTTTTAAACCATACCTATAATGAAGTCTCTTTAGACCTATCAAAATGCTGATAAAAAACAACTTTTGATTTACCTTTTGGGGGATCAAATGAATTCAATTAAAATTTATTTTTTGTAAGTATGTAGTACTTATTATAAGCTTCCAAAATATTATGATTTTAAATATATTTAATTTGATTATTATATTTGTTTTTTATTTCTTGTGAATGTAGGTTTTTCATTGAAAATCAAGCTCTCTATTTTGCAGATGTGGAAAAATAGTAGATTACCAAAAAAATTCTAAAGAATTCCTGTGTGAGCTATTGATTTCCTTGATCCAGCAAAAAAAATAAAATTGAATTTCAATATATACAATTATTTTTATGTTGTATACAATCTGCTTATGTCTAAATTTTAATTGGTTTGATTTTCAAAACTTAATTAAGAAAACAATATCCAATAAAACACTATGAAACCAAATGAAAGTGCTAGATATTGTAGTTATAAATCTTAATTAAAAAAAAATACAATTTTATCCTTCATAATTTTTTTTTTATGTTGTATACGGTGAACATCACCTTTCAAAATGGTGTTTATTGTTAAAAACTAGTTTTCAAAGGAGATGGACAAAGAAATGCAATCTGATTCCAATTTTTTTAAAAAAAATTATTTAGAATCTAGAGACAAAATGTCACAAATCACTATTTTGCATCATCTTCAAATTCCTCATGGCTTAGCAACTATAGGTGCCCAAAAGTGAAGATTTAGTTAAAAAAAATCAGTTCAATGTTCAGTTTGACCAAAAATTATAAACCAGTATTGTGGGATCACCCCATGTTGGGTGAACAATCCATCAAAGTACATCTTCCACTGAGTTGTGACATTGACCAAGAACACTGATTCATTAGGGAACTTAGATATCAAAGGGTTCTCTGCATAGATAGGTGCATCTTCTAGTTGGTCTGTGATCACTTGTCTTTTGATTGCCTTGTGCTCCACATACTCTATGTCAAATTCAGTTAAGATCATCACCCATTTAGCCATTCGCCCAGTGAGAGTTGGTTTAGATAATAGGTATTTGAGTGGATCGATTTTTGCAATGAACTTGATTTGATGGGGCATCATGTAGTGTTTGAATTTTTGTGAAGCAAAAACTACTATTAGGCATGCTTTTTCAATGGGTGAATAGTTCATTTCATGGCCCACCAATGTTCTGCTGATGTAATAGATAAATCCTTCCTTTCCTTTTTCATTATGTTGTGCTAGGAGAGCTCCTAGTGTTGTTGATGTTGCAGAGATATATAGGATCAATGGTTTGTTCGGTATTGGCGATATTAACATTGGAGGTGTCAATAAGTAGTCCTTGATTTGCTGGAAAGATTTATCACATTTTTCATCCCATTTGTAAGTTATTCCTTTGTGGAGAAGATGCGAAAAGGGATGGATTTTATCTGATAGTTGTACTATGAACCTTCTGATAGACTGCAATATTCCTTATAATCCTCTCATCTACTTTAGTGTTTGTAGTGGTTCCATGTCGAGGATGGATTTTACCTTTGTTGGATCAATTTCTATCCCTCTTTGTGAGACGATAAATCCAATAAGTTTCCCTAATGTAACCCCAAAGACACTTCTTTGAATTTAGTCATACCTTGTGCTCTTGAAGTCTGTCAAAAATGGGTCCTAGGACTTGTATGTGCTCACTTCTTTTCTTTGATTTTTCCAAAATATCATCCACATAATCTTTGATTGTTTTGTGGATCATGTCATGAAAGATGAGGGTCATTTCTCTTTGATAGGTTTCTCCTGCATTTTTTAACCCAAATGGTATCATGTTCCAACAATAGGTTTCCCATGGAAAAGTGAATGTAGTTTTATGTTGATCCTCCTTGGCGATCATGATTTGATTGTAGCCTAAAAAACCATCTATGAGTGATAGCATTTCATGCCCAATTGTTAAGTCCATAATAAGGTCAATGTTAGGAAGAGGGAAATCATCCTTTGGGCATGCCTTGTTTAAGTCTCTGAAATATGTGCATATTCTAATGCCCCCGATGGGTTTTGAGACTGGTATTAGGTTTGAAACCCACTCAGGATAATCTATCGGTCGGATGAATCCAACGTCAAGAAGCTTTTGTAACTCTAGTTTCACCAAGAGTGCTATCTGAGGGTGCATCTTTCTTAACTTTTGTTTGATTGGTTTGGCTTCAGGATAGTCTGCTAAGTGATGCACAACCACTTCTAGATCGAGCCCCGACCTATCTGTGTATGACCATGCAAAGTTATCCCATCGCTCTTTCAAGAATACTGCTAAGTTTTTCTGTTCTTCATCCAACAAGGATTCAACATAGAAAGTGATCTTAGGTGCTTCTTCTATTCCCACATTGAGTGGAGTGGCCTTTTTTGCTAGCACTGCCGACTTTTCAAGATGTGTTGCACTAAGGGGGAGATTGAATCCCTCATCCTTGGGTGCCTTAGAGAGGTTTTCACCATCAGATACATCCTTTGGTTTTACTGTTTTAGGATCAGAGAGTGCCACAGTGTGGTTTTCACTCAAAGATCTGCATGTTAGTTGCATTTCATCAATTTTGCAACTAAAGGATTCAATCATCTCCCCATAGTATGCCCCTGTGTTTAGCTCTATGTCAAAACCTGCTTTGTGATTTTCCCATGGTAAGTTGTCATGGAGTCCCATGAATTATGATATAGCTTCATCATTTTTGAATAAATCCAGAATTGGTGGTCCTTGTTGGTCCATGCCAATGAGTTGTGGGTATACTAGGCGTATCTCAGTTGGCTGATTGCTTGGATCAAAGGATGTAATGGATATGATGAAGAGGGAGTTATTCTCAAA
>CM021110.1:312338262-312620328 GCA_007115665.2 Sequoiadendron giganteum
AAAAGTGCCCCTATTGAGAAAAGGCTCCCATATTTTTGGGTAGTCAAATGTTGACTGCAAGCTGAGGGTCCTCCAGCATGACCTTCTCAATTTTGATCAAACTCAACAACGGCATCATTAGTGATTTCCTGGAAATAATCAGACACATGACAACAGAGATCAAACTGGGATCATTCTTGAAGGTTTGCAACATGAAAATCATGAGTTCAAAAGCCAAAAGCGCCCCTACTGAAGAAAGGTGCCCATGCTTTTGAAGGACTTAAACCTACCTTCACGATTGGCAAAGCCAGTATTCCTTTCCAGGACTGAGCTGATTATCATCCCACATTTTAGCGAGATCATCAGACTCATCAATTAGCAGTGATCTTAGATCAAAGTACGGAGGGTCAAAATGATAAAATTGAAGAACAGTCAAGAAATTGACTAAGTCTGAGAACAAAAGCGCCCCTGCTGAAGAAAGGCGCCCTTGAAGTTGACGATATCAGATTCAATCTTTGAGCTTTGCAGCTCCTAGGCACACTTAATTAGGTTTGTTCTATCTTAGCAGTGAATCTATCAGCAACAGCTCAAGATCAACGGAGCAACCGGAAACGAAGACCCAACAGAGAGACTTCAACATGAAAAAAGTGTTCAACACTCAAAAAGGACGCCCAAAAAGGTCAAAGAAAGATCTGTTGACTTGAGTTAGATATTGTGAAGGCTTCTCATGTCCAAACGTCCCACAATTAGTGGAAATCAGAGTTGGGAACTCTAGATCAGGCCAATTTACTCCTCAATCATGAGTTGGCGCCCATACTTGATGCATTCAAGCATCAATCATTATATAATCAAGCACAGGCGTCCCAATTCATTATTTTCTTTTGCATGTTGAAGGATAAAACAACAATTTTCTCTCCAAGACATCTTTTCAAGATTTGATAGAGGGTTTTGACCGTTCTTCGTATTTTTTGAAGATCGGTTGCACAGAAAGATAAATTCTTAGAGGTTGCATCCATAGGCATATTTTTACAGAAGGGTAGCAGATAACTTCCAATCTTCCTCTTGTCTTCTTCCTCTCTTCTGTCTTAAACTTCTTACATGTCACAGAAAACAATAGGCTATCACAGATTTGACCAACTAGGTATGATCAGCACAATTCTTCAGCAAAACCCATCTCTTGAAATTTTCCAGAAACATCAAACTTGCTGCCCCTATTTTTAGGGATTTTTTCGAAAAAGTCATAGATTCAAAAATCCAACAAACTGGGTTTGTTCAACATTGAAACACAAACAAAACCCATGTGTCAGATCTTTTTTGAAAAAATACTTCTTGACAGGCACTATTTTTAAGGGTTTTCAGAAGTTGTCTGAATAGGTCGTGTGCACAGTTGATCTTTTAAGTTTTTCAAGATGCAGTTCTTCCAAGTACAATACAAGACCAAAACAGTCTTGTACCATGATTTCCTAAAAACAATAGACACAGACTTGCATCAAGTGCACCTAGAGGTCAATTCAGAAGATTTGGAGGGCATGAACCAGATCACGCTACAAAACATCGAGCGATCCGAATTGCTTGAGGCTGCATCAATCCCCATCACATTACAAAACGTGGAGTTTGCAATTGCTTGCATTAAGCATTACAACCCTACCACACGTGAAATCCGATCAATGGATGGGAGGGTGATTTGCAGCCTTAAACCAAAAGATGTTGAAAGGTGTTTTGCTATTCCACCATGTTCGAATAATGTGGTCATATTTGTGAAAGAATGTGAAAGAGCATTCAAAGTGGCAAAGGATAAGTGTCAGTAGAGAATGGCAAAAAAGTGGCTAAAAGTGAAAAAGACCAACTTACCCAAGAATGTTGGGTGAGGAGAATTCTGAGACGAGTATGCAATGATGATCACTCTACTCAATCAGATCATTGGACAAGAGGAGGGGAACCAATTTCAGTCGTGGATGTACTACATCATCACTAAGATTGTCAACAACAGAGAGCATTACATCTGGGCCACCCTCATCAGTGATACACTCCACTAGCAAATGACCGGGTTCTTAGAGGCTCACAAGTTCCACATGTGCTCCTATCTTGTATACCTGATTGCCTTCCAAGGTTAGTTCAGAGCACTAAACATTGTGGGAACCTTAGGTGTGCAGAAGGTCCACAAATATTTTTTGCGGCTTGAGTTTACACAAGCAGAACGACATTTCAAGCGGATAAATGATCTTTTCATTATGCACACTGTAAGGGACCTCGACCATGAAATGCATGTACGTATATCACTAGTAGCCAAGGAGGCAATGGTGGACTAGGCGGATTGGTTCATCCAATTCCCCACCTTCACCTATATACGCATATATGGATACAACAGTCATCCTACCATGATGCCCCGCTACCCTTTAGATAGGGTAGTCTTCATGGAGTTCTTGCGGCAGTTGGCCGAAGTTCATTCTCATCTGTGCCTCAAAAAGAAGACAGTTGCAAGCTTTCCTATCCAGATGGGACTCTATAGGTGTAAAACAACAGCTGATGCCAAAATCATGTGCCAAGAGACGGTGAGACTCAATCTCAAATATCTCATTGAGAGGCGGTCGTATGATCTGAGAGGCCTTTATGCAACACTCATCACACGAGTCTTCCATGGAAGACTACTGGGTCAACTGTGATGATGAGTTTGATGTACAAAGACGAAACTATAGTCGGTTTAGGCTCCCACAAATTGCTAACTTCGTGTCAGAAGACGTGGAAGGCCTTTCTAATGATGGTGGGGAGGTTATTCTCCCTACATTCTTCATGGATCAAAGACTCACAACCACTTGGAAAAGTGGATTGGTACGCCAAGGAGAACACATCTATAGAGGAAAGAACAAGTAGGGTTGTCAGAAACAGTCAACTCTACTTGGACAACAAGAAGATGAGGAAGGTAGTAATTCCCCGCATAGAGCCGCCACCAGTTCAATCTTCACTACCTTCCACGTCAAGGAAGAAGCCCATACACAAGCAATGGAGTAACTCTCCCAAAGGGATGCGAATGCCAGGGCACACATGGGGAAGAACACAGATTGCTGATACAAATCAGCAATAAGTATATGTGGAGACAGCCACAAACATGCCTGAGATGTCATGGAAACCACTGCAGCTGAGCCAGTAATTGAGACAATCACAGTCGAAATAGAACCCATAATAGAAGCAGTTGCAGCAGATACAGTACCTGTGGTAGAGACAAAACCTCCTACTTCACCACCATCACAGCAGTCACAAGTCCCCATTGACTTGGACTCTCCACCACGAGACATCACTGCAACACAATCTCATTCATCAAGAATTCAAAGGCCTAACATTACTCCTTCTAGTGAGGCTAGTTAGAATTCAATCTGGCTTGAGGGTGTCCTAAGAAGGAAGAGAGAAAGGCCATCCTACCAGCTTGACTTCATAGAGTTTGATCATGTCCTTGAAGACATGCCAGTGAAGAAATTGAAGAAGCAGGTTCATGTAGGAAGGAATGCAAATAATGAATTTGTCATAGAGACAGCTGCCCCACCTGAGGACAGAAATATACATGAGATAGAGGTTGAGGAATTTACATTATCGAAGGTCAACCTTGGTAAGACCACTCGTCAGGTGGAGGCAAATCTTCTTGGAATTGCCTCGGTGAGTGTTCAAGAAAGAATGGCTAAGGACGGAAGGGACAAAGCAACCTTAAAGGCTGAAAACCAACAGGTTGAGGATGTACATATCTAGCTTGATGCACGGTACTCCAAACTTATCTGCTTTGCCATGAGAGTTGCTAGATCTCCCTGCGGAGCAAAACCATCACTAGTTGATTTCATATGGAAAACACTTGAGAAATCAAGTGGGGGAATTTGTTGTCAGAGGATAGTGTATATTGGCAGAAATATACCAGTTGAGGGACAGAGCACATGAGCTCCACACAGAGATTCAGCAGTCAGAACTAGAGGCAACAGAGAAGAGGTCTGGGGATAAAGTCACAGTCACAGATTTACAATTGGTGTACCAATCAGTTACCACTGTAGAGAACAAGCAACATCTCTTTGCTTGGAAAGAACAACTGGCATACAAGGTGAAAGCCTATGATGCCAATTTTGTGGAACTGATCGAGTACTGACATATAGTGGCAGATATTATCAAGTTTGCAAGAATGTTGGTAATATCTATCCCTTCCCTTTATCAACACGAGGGAGGTGCGTACATTGAGCTAGGCACAGTATAGAAACAATTCCAGGATGTCATTCGTAGCACATTTTTTGATGACCCTGATGGTTGCAAGTTGAGTAAGGTTGCAGCCATGTCCACCAAGCTGGATGATGCAGCTACCAAGTGCATAGAATATCAGTAGCAACTTGCGAATGGTGAAGAGATGCTCAAATGCCACATCATCGTCCTACAGAGCATTAATTGTCCAGAAGCTAAAGAAGTCAACGAATGGATAGAAGGCCTATTGACCAGTGGAGAAGAGGTGTAAAGCACCCTACTAGGACGTCCTACCCTTCAAAGTAGCATTAATGGTGACAAGAGTTAACTTGGTGCCTCATTCCAAGTTAACTCCAATTCCCACCGATCATGCATGTCAGATCCCACCAATTATGGATGTCTATCTCAAATCTCCACTAATTGTGGATCTCTATTTTGGAGGCACATTTCGTAATTTAAGTTCACTTGTAGTTTAGTTTCAGTCAGCTGAAGTAGTTTTCCTGTGACTCTTTGTTTAGTTTCAGTTAACTGAAGTAGATTTCCAGTTAACTGCTTGCTCACCTACTTTTAGACATAGGAATAAATCTTGTTGATTGGCAAGAACTGATTGTTAACTCAAAGAGATTTTAGGGTTGCCTACTCCTTTGAGTTTCTATAAATAAGAGCCTTTGCTCTTTATTTTACAACTTTTATTTACTACGCAAAATTGTTGTGCCATTGTTGCCAATAAGTTTGAAAGTGCATATATGTTCACTCTTGAATGAGAGTTAATTGGTTGATCGCAATTGTGTATGATTTCGTACCTTTGTTGTCCCAATTCTTTGTAATTCGTTGAGAAATCTTGAAGAAGGAAATCAAAAGGCACATGCAATTCAATCTAAAGATTTGAGTTCTTCCTAACGTCTTGTTCTTATAACATTGTTTCAATCTCCTCCTTGGACAAGGGTTCCTCCTCCTTGGATATTTTGATGTTAATAGTTATCGTTTGATATTGTGTAATGAGTTGTCTTTCAGCCTACACTTTGGATAGGTGTTGTCACCTCCTCGAGAATCCTGTTAGCCAGTTCATCCCGATTTGTTGTTTCTAGTGAGTTGTTTCCCAGCCTATACCTTGGACAAGGGTTCCTCCTCCTTGGCAAGTTTGAGATCCATCTTACCGTAAAGAGTGATTGCTTGCATAAAGCCTTATTCCATCATAGATCTGAGACTTCAGAGCCTTAGACTCATTCTGGTGAGACGTTCGGCACAAGTAATCCAACCATCCATTCCCACTCCTATGCCCTCATGCTCTATTTATCTTGAGGAGATAGGATAGATTAAAAGCTAGTTTAGTTGTAGTTAAGATCTGCAGAAACCAGAGAAAACCTTAGCTGCAATGCATTGTGTTTATGCACCCTTGTGTCCGGCCGCTAAGTAAAAAATATAGGAACCTTAGTTTACTATACATTTTATGCAAAACATCAGCAAAGAGGGATCTTCCTCTCTATAATTTGAAGAGCAGTTACTAAAGCACTTGCAATAGTTGTCTGTTTCCAATAAGCACACCAGAGGTGCTAATTGAAACGCCAACAGTTATAGATAGATAGATAGATAGATCTGTACCTTGAAAAAATTGTCGCACTACCATACCAACATACCTAAATCCCAAACCCAATCCCATTCCTATACCAAAACCGGTAACTTAAGATTTAAGTGATTTGTTCTTTTCAACACTAAAAATAGTAATTTGGATATGTTTATATCAACTAACACCCTTGTCATGTTTTTTCACCAACAATACCATCTTGGTCACACCTTAAGAGAGGTAATGGCACATAAAAGATGCGAAATTCACATAAGAGTTAACTATTTTGTACTAGGAGCAGCTTTAGATGTTTATTTGGTATGATTTGTGGAGTGATCTCCAACATAATCACCCTTTTAGATTGGCATTACCAATAAACAAATAAGACTTCCACTTAACACTTAAAACTTTTCAATTCTGATCACACTTTTTGCCCTTAATTGCCAAGTTAGCTGCCAATTCTCATTGACATTGCCACTAAAGGATGTGATTTCCACTTAGTCTTCATTTCCATTTGTTCTTGTTGCACATTTGTAACCACTTAGCCACTTTGGTAGCCTTTATTCATTGATATTGCCAGCATATAAGTATGCTTTGAACTTGTATGTATTTCCTCTTTGCCTTTGTCACACTTTTCCTCTGTTGTTGCCTTTTAAGTCGCTCTTTGGGGTGGCTAAGCCATTTGTATGGTGCAACAACTTAACCATTGTCATTAGAATAATTTCCTTGGTGAAGCCATCCCTCACATTTGCTTATTTGGAGAAAGTGCTGAAAAGACTTTGAAAACTTGTTCCATCCCATTGTTTTTGCCTTTCGGCCTTCTTATATTTTACCCTAGAGCCTTCAATCAACAAAAGTCTGACTTATTATAGTTTACCATTCCTCATCCTTGAATGATCTGCAAATGCAGTTAATAGACAACCTAGGCCGAAACCTAATAACTTGACAAATTGACAGTAAGGATCACTTGACTAACATTGACTTATCATGAAGAGGATACTGATCATAAATCTGACATAAATGCAAGGTTTCATAGGGGTACTATTTTTGGTACTAACAATAGGCTTTCAAAAACTTGTATCATTCAATTGATCTCTATTTTAAAAAATCTAAACTGAGCTTTTCTAACGCCTCTCTCTGAGATTTCAATTTATTTTATAACAGTTATTGGAAAACCAATGAATCAATTGGTTTTCCTTGCCTGTGAGCTTCTGCATTCTCCACCCTTTCACTTTTGCTTCTCTTTTTGTTAGTGCTCCCAAAAACACAAATTTAAAGAAAATAATATTTTTTGGTCTTGTGGATGTTGACCACTCTATTCCCATTATTCTCCTGCATCATCCTAAGATTAGGTGTAACGTCAGTGTAACAAGGACTGTTTTGACCTTCGGAAGTCCCTACCAATCCTCTGCTGGAAAAGGAATCTGAGGCAATTATGCCTACAATTAGGTGTAATGACCAGATTATTAAGATATGCTTGGCCTTCGGCAGCAACTACAGAACCCTACTACAAAAATTCTAGGGTGATTCCTCCCATAATTAAGTGGAATTCCAGGGTTGCCCGGATGCTTGCCTTTGGAGCCACTGTATGCCTCCCATTGCAAAAGAGTCTAGGCTGACAACTCCTACAATTTGGTGTAATCTTGGGGTTAACAGAATTGCTTGGTCTTTGGCAGCCATTGCATAGCCCCTACACAAAAACTGACAGGATTTTCCTCCTATAATTAGATGCAAACCTAGGGTCACCAGGATTGTTTGGCCTTTGGCAGGCACTTCCTGCTTGCTGCTGCTGTGAAAATTCAGGGGTGATTCCTTCAATAATTATATGTAATCCCAGGGCTGTTTAGCCTTCGGCAGCCAGCTGCATAATTCTTGCTGCAAAAACTTTCCACAGCCAAGCTTGCAATTCAGAGGTGAAAACACAGGTGTCACCATTAGTCTATCAGCAAATTAGGAGTGATTCCTCCAGGAATTAGGTGTAATCTCTAGGCCAATAGGATATCCTGACCTTGAGGTCTGGCCAGTGTGCCCCTGGTTGGAGAAATTCTCCACAGCCAAAATTTCAACTCAAATCTCCTATGCAGTGTGGAGCAGAATTTCAGCCTTAAGCCTAACCAGCTCAAAATCAAAACTATATGACAATGCACATTTTGGCATAAGCTGCCTTTGAGATGTATTTCATGGTCTACCATGTTTTGTTATTCCAATATTATAAATCATGTTATCTAAAAGCTATAGATACTCAAATAGAATTAACTGTGGGGTTCCAAAAAAATGCTGATGTTCATAGTGGCTAAAAGCTCCAACATCAAAGGTTTTAACTGCATGTTGCGCTTAAACACTTTCAAGGGACTGCATGTTGAGCTTAAATACTTCAAAGGGCTACAGTGGAGATTGGTTTGCCGCATTACTCATGTTTTTCTAACTAGATGCAGACGAGAACGAGCACTAGATTAATGAAATTGGGTACCTTACAGACATTAAGACTAATAAAAAGGGTAACATTCAAAGAGCCTTTATTGGTCTTCTTAAGGAATGTATATATAAAATAAGCAATCTAAGAACTATTGAGGGAAACCAGATACACCGCAGAGCTTCACAGCCTTAAGGATCATGTGTATCAGAAGCTAGAGGAATCACATGAAAAAATCGCACACTTCACTAACTTATCATAATTATTGTATAGAGATTCCAATCCCCACAAAATCATAAACATAGGATACAGCTCAAGATAAATGTTTGCTCTTAGAGAACAGAATTACCTGGTCCAACAGTCTCAATAATAATTGCCTGTCCTCCTCATCCCGAGCAAGCTTAGAAACTGCGCCATCCCCACGTGGGTTGTCTCTCAGTATACGAGTAAGGGCCAACTCAACCAAATCCAAATCTTTTTCTGCTGCATTTTCTGGCATATTATGCTACAATAGTAGAAATAAGTACTATTACAGTGTGTTTTAATACAATGATATTCTTCTTGCTCTGTGTCAAAACAAGAGATAGGCGAAGACTATGATCCAGAATATTAGTTGCTTGATATTTGTATGATCAATGGAAGTTTAGGGGTCAGGCTGGTAGTTTATGTGACACTGTTAGACTGGCCCAAGCATTAAAAAATATCTCCAGGAGGAAAGCATGCAGTATGTCAGTATTAGGATGTCACCGCCTGCAAATTGTTTGCACCCACATCAAATTTACACTCTTGAAATCATAGACCCGTAATCATTGTTGTATTCTACTGTCAGTTTTTTATTGATGAACAGATTTGAAGGGTTCACACAATGTTTACCAAGTTGCATATTTATATCCTCAGCAAGAGCACGAAACTCTGTTTAAATTGTCTGTATACCTGCCGTAAGCCCAAAGAGATACAGAACATGTTTATTCATTATCGGTCTATGCTGTAGAGGAATTATACCAATTCATATTTGTTCTTACCGTTAACTTGCTATTATAAATTGTACTTTTCTTCAAGAAAACATTATAATATTTTCTTCAAAAAAACACTAATCTTTTCTTCAAGAAAATACTTTAATAAAGGAACAGGGATTATCAATCGCGTTATAAAGTGCAACAGGTGGTTTGCTGTGATAGGGACTTGTAAAATAGGACAAATAATTACTTAAAAATTAAGTCCCCTTAATGCTACTTCTTAATCAATTTATTTCGAATTTATTCTTAATTATATTTTGGATTATCTTTCATTCTGTAATTTTTTATTTTTTTAATTATTTTTAAATATCTTAAATACGTCTATGTAAAAATGTCAGAAATAATTTCAAGTTATTTTAGTATTTCTTTTATGATAAATATTATTGTGATAATCAATTATCTAGTTATTATTTTTTCAAAATGAATTAATTATATTTTTTTAATGAAAGTTTATATTTATTTTGATGGGGGCAATTCATTATGGAAGCATATTTAAATGTAATGGGGGTAATGGATCGGGTGGCCAATGTAGGATAGCTAATCTGAAACCAATTGGACACACACAGTAGGACGTGGGCTCTCCTTTTTTGGGGAAGGTGGAAATTGCAACTAAAGGTAACCTAATGTGTGGACCCTAGGTTGCAATACAGTGGGAACAAGTTTGTGGGCCCTACATTGCAATCCAATGGGAATAGGTTTGCCCCACATTGTCACTATCTTTTTATTTGTAACCATTTCTATAAGTATTTCCCATCTCCTTTTGCAAACTGGTCAAATCGCAACAAACCAATTCATGGATGTTAAACAAGAGAGTTTAAAGTAAAACTTAGCCCTAGTGTCTCAAGGGTCCACCATGGAGGAGACACAAATAACAAAGGAAAACAAATACCCAAATCCCTTGGGGGCAATGGAGTGTGCAATGAGCAAGACTAAAACCATAAATGGGCCTCTAATACATAAAAACATTCTAATTTTAAGTTGTTTATATCAAGAGGGTTTGAGATCTCCTTGGAATCACACCCTCTATTTTTCAAATGGGTTTGCAATTTCTTACCCTCACACTCTCATAAGGGATTTAACAAGGTCTTAGATAGGATTCCCTTAGACAAACACAATGAACACATATGAAAGGTTAGTCTTCGTGAATGTAAAATAATATGGGGGATCCTAAGATGTAGGTAGATCCAAAAAAATGAGGCAAACACATAAGAAAAAATTCACTATGATCTTGTCAAAAGTAAATAGAAATAACACAAACATCTCTAGTAAGATACTTCAAATAGGCGGAGAGAAAACAAAACAAGGTGAGAATAAAGGAAATGGAAAACTGGTAGAATTTCAAAGAATTTTGAGTCAAAACTAAGCAACACAGAAGTGCGCTCACAACAAACAAAGGTGGTAGAGAAGAAGTGTCCCAAGACCATAAAGACATATACAACCCCACGTCTACACCATTAATGTGATTGTCATGGTTATATTCATGAACATGAAAAAGAGGCTTAAAATTTTAGAAACAAATGGGTTGTATGAAGACAACAAGATAAAAGAAACTGTAGAGTCTAGATGCAAGTTGGAAAGGAAAATAAAATACTCAAAGAACAAATTTTAAAATTGCAGATTAATATAGAAAGAGGACAACAAGAATTGGTCACTTTAAAAAAAGAATTAGAACAAATGATAACAATAAGAAATAAGAAGCCAAAAATGATGAAAGGAGATGACACAATACATATAAATGAGATTCAATCAACATTCAAGCAAACATGGAAATAAAATAAAACCAAGATACTAGATAGAAGAAGCCAAATCATAGTCACAAGTTATAAGTGGATCACCAAATGAGCAAAAAGAAATTGTAGAAAAGAAAATCAAGATACAAATAAGAGAAGAAAAATACAAACAAGACAAGGCTGCAAATATCATTAACAAAGGTCTAAGAGATTTTAGTGAGATGGAGAAAAATTGTCAAGGGACTTCCTTAAAGACAAGTTGAAATGAATAGGCTATATCTAGCAAGCGAACACGGTTAGAATGAAGGTAGATGGAGGAAGTGTAGACACATAAGAGCTATCATGAGAAATATAGAGGAAAACAATCTGATTATAAAGAACATAGGGTTTCTTAGAGGCACATACATTTACCCAGACAAAAACTTGACCTTTTCTTAGCAGGAAGAGTAAAAGAAGGGATGGGAGAAAGTGAAAGCAACAAGAAATGAGGGAAATTGGGCATGATGAAGAATGGGAAAGCCCAAATTAGTGATTATTTATCAAACGAGAAAGAGGGATTAGGGGCTCAACATGATTACTTAATGTAGTAATTTGGAATTGTATAGGTTATTTATGGAGAAGAGGACCTAGGTTGGGGCCCATAAAAAAGATGAAAGATATTATCATTCTTACAAGAGAATATGAACATGATGGATGAAAGTACCAAACTTTGAAGGATACGAGAAATTTTTTATTTTAGAACAAGGGTAATGAAATATGTAAATGACATGGGGAATCATAGTATTAATCAAAGAGAGGTAGTATGGAACCATAAAATTCAAGAAAGAGGAACGAAATAAACAATACATGATGATTGCAAATAAATAATAATAAGGTAACTTTCAAACCGGTTGCTTGCTACTTTGCACCAAAAAAATCAAAGATATATAAGAGGAGAAATCTAGATAGTAAAGAGTTGTATGATTCATTAAAAAAGATAAATCTTTCAAAAAGGGAAGGAGTCTATTCCACTCCTTCCTAAAAAGACTCAACATCACCAAAGAAAGACAAGTCAACTCAAGATCTCTTTTCAAAGCATCCCTTGCATTAAGGAACTTGGAGACAAATGGGGAGTTTGGTCAAATATATGAGTTCCATTAAGTGTCTAACCCTTGGGTTAACACCATAGGGGTTTAAAAATGATATAATTACATAAAATAAACTTTTTTCCACCCCTTTTTGACTCAAATAAAATAAAATCATAAATTACCCTCAAATATTCAATTTATAAATTAAAATACAACTTAAAGACTTAAAAACCTTATAATAAAATGCATTCATGTCTCAAGCCACTTCACTTAAATCATATTACATTTAGACTATAGTCCCTCCAAATGGACTGTAGTCAGCATATACAAGGTTTGTCACACTAGGTCCCATGAAGACCTCTCATTCCATTGGCCATGGAATATATACCTACACACTCGATTTCACACATTAATATATCCAATGAAATTATATAGTCAAAACAACTTAAAATAAAACATATATATTCACATCATAAAATTTTCATCACACCCCAAATCATAGTCTCATAGATTCATAATCATTGAATTCACCTAAAGCATTTATTCAATTTTCATAAAGCATACAATTATTCTAATTTTGTAATTTAATTTAAAACTCAATAATTTTAGTCATCCTAATATTGAAATTAACATTTGTATCACAATTATAATTTCACCATCATACCATCAATTATTCATCAATTCTACTCATGCATTAATAATCACCAATAACATCAAATATAAAGTCTAATGTCTAAATCATCATAATACAAATATCATAATAAAGTATCAGTCTAAGTGGTGGCAACATAAGCTAATGTCTAATAATCAACACAAGAAATAACAAACTATGTCAAACTAAAAGGAAACAAAGTAGCATAATATCTAGTATCAACTAGTGGGTCTCACATCCTCCCCTTTAGGAATGGACTTCCTCCTGGAAGTCATCGAAGAGGTAAGGGTATAGTTCCCTCAACTAGGAGGCATCCTCCCATGTAGTTGCAACCTCATCATATTGATCCCACTAGACCCTAACTTAGTCCAAATCTCACCCTCGAAGGGCCTATGTCCATTGAACCAAAATATGAACGAGCTCCAATGTTAATTTCTCATCTGACTCCACCTGAGGCCTCAATAATTATGGCCTGATGCTCAGCTTGGTGGTTCTTGACTGTCGTAAATTCTCAATGAAAATTTCTTGCATCACCCATCATTTACTCAAAAAAATTTTTACGTTGTCCTCCAATTGCAAAACCATGGGGACACTCTCTAGCTAAATGCCCAACTTCACCACACACAAAGTAAGGACCTCTCGCCTGCACCTGTGATGATTGAGTCCTACTAAATTATTGTGTACCAATTCCAGTAAAACCACTTTGTCTTCCATGGAAAGACTAGTGTGATCATGTTGGGGTGGCACTTTGTACCAGAGGACATTGATCATTATGAGGACCTTATGGGCGCCATGGTTCAAAGTGGTCACCCTGAAAATCCTACTAAGGTTTGGTCCTTTGGTTTTGTTGTTTCTCTTGTGGTGGCCTAGATGGTCTTATAGGGGGTCTAAATCCTCCCTTCAAAGGAAGGGGAATTCAATGGAAGCCCTGTACTTGTGTACCCTGATTTTGGTTTTGGAACTGCTCTCATTTATTTTGGAATTTCCCTTGAATCTCCTCTTCAATGAGGTCCTTCTCCACATCAACCCGAAGGTTCTCTAGATCAGCCATACATATGAGTCCTAATATGCTTACATTCAGTCCTTGATTGAAATGATTGACAAGAAGTTTCCCTTCTTGGAGATAGTCTACATATTGTAAAATCTCTAAAAAATGGCTCTCGTACTGTGCTACTATTAATCCCCTCTACTAAATATCATGAAACTCATTGATACAATATTTCCTAAAGTTCTCAGATAAGTAACATGCTTTGAAACTCTCAAGGAAGATCTCCCAAGTAATGGTATCAATAGTAAGATGATACTTGGGCTCCTCCTAGCACCATCATGTAGAAGTTATGCCTCATAGAAAGTGTATAGCTAATCATGATTTTAGATTGCTTGCATAAACACATGATCCAAAGAACCTCTCAAGACTAAGAAGCCAATGTTCGACCTCGACACCATCTATGGTTCCCTCGAGATTCAGTGGACGTAAGCATAATAACTCCCAATATGATCACCTGCATTCTGAGTTGTTCTAGGCTCAACTGGTACCTCTGACTGAGGTACATATGGTGGAGGATCCAAGTGGACCGATCATCGCTCTCCCTCATCAGATTACTCATCAGGGATACAATGGGGGCTCCTACTATGCTCTCTATGATCTAATCCATGTGCTCCTATAGAATCCTATGTTTGCTCTCGTCGAGAACCCTCCTCTACATCAGGAAATCTAGCATGTATCAGTCCAATCAAATCCTCTAATGCGTGGAGGATTTTTTAATTGAGTTTCAATTGTGTCTCATGTTGCGGTACCTCTAGAATGCTTGGTAATACTGGTGGTGTTGCAGCTCTCTCTCCCTCTGCACCACGTCCATGACCATGTCTGTGACCCATTCATGTTTTAAGTGCCATCCTACATGATAATTCCATAATGATCTATTAACATGATGTACACATATACCTAGATTTTTTGGTGTTGGAACCTAGACTCTAATACCAAATGTCATGCCCTAAAGTAGAACCCTCAAAAATCTAAAAAGAAAGAGATAAATAGAAACCTAATTTCAATCCTCACAAATGGAGTGGTGACACATGTCACCTCCTCATGGATGCACACACCCCCTCTAAGTTCACTTTAAGTGGAAAACTAAAAAGGGAAGGAGTATATTCCACTCCTTCCTAAAAAGACTCGACATCACCAAAGAAAGATAATTCAACTCAAGATCTCTTTTCAAAGCATCCCTTGCATTAAGGAACTTGGAGACAAATGGGGAGTAATTGGAATTAGTCCATGCACACCCCATAACAACTCCAAACTCATCATTTTTCAAAATAGGCACTTAACAGGGGTTATATCTTGAATTTAGTCAAAGATGTGAGTTCTATTAAGTGTCTAACCTTGGGATTAACACCCCAGGGGTTCAAAATTGATATAATTACATAAAATAAACCATTTTCACCCCTTTTTTACACAAATAAAATAAAATCATAAATTACCCTCAAATGTTCAATTTAAACAAATTAAAATACAACTTAAAGACTTAAACACCTTATAATAAAATACATTCATGTCTCAAGCCACTTCACATAAATCACTCCCTCCAAATGGACTATAGTTGGTATATACAAGGTTTGTCACATTAGGTTCCATGAATATCTTTGATTCCATTGGCCATGGAATATATACTTTCACACTCAATTTCACACGTTAATATATCCAATAAAATTATATAGCTGAAGCAACTTAAAATAAAACATATATATTCATATCATAAAATTTCCATCACACCTCGAATGACAATCTCATAGATTAATAATCATTGAATTCACCTAAAGCATTTATTCAATTTTCATAAACTATACAATTATTCTAATTTCGTAATTTCATTTAAAACTCAATAATTTTACTTGTCCCAATATTAAAATTAACATTTGTATCGCAGTTATCATTTCATCATCATACCATCAATTATTCATCATTTCTACTCATGCATTAATAATCATCAATAACATCAAATATAAAGTCTAATGTCTAAATCATCATAATACGAATATCATCATAAAGTATTAGTCTAAGTGGTGGCAACATAACGTAATGTCAAATAATCAACACAAGAAATAAAAAACTTTGTCAAACTAAAAGGAAACAAACTAACATAATATAGTGTTAAAAAAAGTAATCCTTTTTCACACTTAATTTGGATAATTGGCATAAATTTGAATTAATTGTATCTTGGAATAGTGTTGTACACATTCACATCATTCTAGGGTCATTATTTAACTAAAATTTACCTTAAATTGTCGTTTGCAAGAGTATTGTAAAGTGTTGTAGCACCCTTTCACACATTTCTAGGGTTTATTTAATGAATTAAGCCTAATGGGGCCCTTTTAATGAATGTAATTAATGTGTACCCTATTAAGGTGTTATAAAGTGTTGTAACACACTTTCACATTTATCTAGGGTCCCCTTAGTTAATTGTGGTTAATTGGAGTTAATTAACCCCTTCAATTCAAATTTAAGTCTTATTTATGACACTTCCCAAAGATTTATCCCGACACCCACAATTCAAATTATATAACAATTAATTGGGAAAATCAGGATCCTAAAAAATGGTGCCAAGACCCATTCACCTTAGGTGGCAAATAGGTCCTCCCTCTATAGGACCCCCCTTTATCAATTAATTCTAAATGGATTTTTAGTGTTCTTTCCATCCCTGAGGGGTAGGTCCTAGAAAATAGTGCCAGGACCCATTCACCCTAGGTGGCAAATGGGTCCTCCCTTAATGAGGACCCCCTTTTTGAATTTCATTGTGATGGGAATTTAAATGATGTTTATCCCCAGATGTGGTGTCGGCTTGATTTTTTTGAATTTCAGGGTTAATCTCCTAATTTAGTATAAATAAAGGGGTTAATTCACATAGTTTTCACCTAGCAATTTTATGAGACATCCTAATACTTTACAAGAGCATTATAGAGCACTTTCAAAGGCATTTTCAAGGTAGATTATCAAGGTTTATTGCAGCAATTCAAGATCATATCATCATGTTAAGGGTTTAGTGTATTCGTGCATGTTGTTGAGCTAAGAAAGTTGATGTAGCATTGAAGATCTATTGCAAGCATTGTTTCACATCATATTCAAGGATCGGGATCTACATTCTTCATGGCCACTACATGTTAGATTGCATATTTGCATTACAAGGAAACATCTAAGGTATCTACATTGCATCATTTCATATTTCATGATTCAATTTCATTGTCTCATCATTTGGTTTAATTACCTACAAGGGGTTTGAATTAGGCAAACCCCTATTCACTAACAATCAACAAGTTTTTCTCTCCTTGAATGTGTGTTTGCAGATTTACAGGTTGAAGATCAAGTGGAGGAAAAATTTAGGAGAAAATTTCCAGAGTTGTCATTCAAAGTGCAAGAACAAAGAATTCAAGCTACAAAATTAAGTATAATTTTTCGTGAGCTGACAATCGAGAATCTAAGAGTGCTGACATCAAGGAAAATAACCCAGATCTCAGTTTCAGAAACCCTAACAAGGACCCATTCGCCACTAAAGGCGAATGAGTCCTTTGTGCCCTAAAAATAGGCTTCTTGCAACAAGGTACACACCTCTTTGAGCTCTAAAAACTTCCCTCATAGTTGTTATAACAGTCAGGTATCATTTTTTTTTTTATTTGCATCTCCCCTCATAATTGCATCAAATTGCATAGTGCTTAGTGTGGAAAAACTTAGTGGTTGATCATCTTGTTGATTCGTTTTGGTGACCCCTATTTTCCACATAATCATTAATGGTGAACCCGACATATTGAACATTGCAATTTTATGATTTTTTAAGTCTTTGTATCTTAGATTAGATCTTGCATTCACTTGCATCTCATTTGCATTGAATTAAGATCTCATTTAGGGTTTCTTGCATTGCATTTACAATTGCATCTCGTTTAGGGTTTAGATTTGTATTGTTTTGCATCTCTCTAAATTTGAAAAATACAAAAACAAATCAATCATTGTACATCTCATTTAGACATCATTTATTTGCATTTGAAAATCAAAATAAAATGGAATTTCAACATAGGTCCTTGCATTCATCTTTTCATTGCATTTTTACATTGCAATTTTAGAAAATCTAAAACTGAAACTCACTGTCTCAGACCTGGAATTGAAAGATATTACTGAAAGGTTGAAAATCATTAAAAAATAGTTTAAAAATACCTTACCATGACCCATTCACCCTTACTAGTGAATGAGTCCCTGATCAGGTCAAAGCTGCATCTTCTGGTATCTGAAAAAGCATTAAAAATCACTCTAAAATCCACTAAAACATCTCAGAAAAAATTAACCAGGACCCATTCGCCCTTACTAGTGAATGAGTCCCTATTAGCTACTAATCTGCATTTTTTGGACATTAAAATCTCAGATTTTAGCTTTTGTTTGGTGTTTTTACTTTCTTGTTTCAGTTTTATGATTTGTTGTTTCATCAATTTCACTGCATTTAGCTTAAATTGCTTCATTTCAATGCATTGTTAAAATTAAAAATTGCATTCAAAGCATTTCATTTTTATTCTATTGTATTATGTAATCAGTCAATTACATTATTTATGTAATCAGTCAATTACATTGTTTAGAATCTAAAAATTACATTTCATTCTAGAGGTTGTTGCATTGCCTCTTTGCCATTTTAGGGTTTGCACACTAGGTTTGTAAAACTTGCATGAGCTTTACAACTTGGTGTCCTATTCACAATACTATTATAAGACACAGTTCAAGGCTCATTTCATCCTGTGATATCTCACTCATCGTGGATCTTGGGTTTTCTGACTCTCTTTCTGATAGTGTTGAGAATCAACCCTCCATGGCTCATAGTTTGCCTACCTCATTTCCAATCACTTCACCCCCTACAACCAATGTGCTTAATGTTACCAACACCATTCCTACCATCCATAATTCCACTCAAGCTTTGGGGTCTACCCTAAGTCAAGGTGGAATTCCAATTCTATCCTCCACAATACCAATGTCCATCCCTACATACACTAGTACACAACCCACAACAACATTCCAACCTACAAAATAATTCCAACCTACAACAACCTTTCAACCTACAACAACATTTAAACCCACTACTATTGTGCACACTTCCATAAGAATTCCCGTAGGAATTCCTTCCACCTTTGTGCCTTCGAATATGATAATTCCTCAACAATCAAACTCCACCAACCTGAAATTCACTAGTCCTCTACATACCTACACAACTCCACCTTATTCCCCTCAACCTTACAACCAAAATGACCCTCTCATTAACTCACTTTTACAAACTATGACATCTTTTCAACAACAAGTGGCAACATTACAACAAAACAACAACAACCAACCTTTGCAATACATCAAGTCTACCTCGTTTTCCTTCAACATATTAAGAGCACAAATTCCACAAGGTATAGAAGTCCCTCACTTTGAGAAATATGGTGGGAAAGGAGATCATGTCAGCCATGTTTCCACTTTTACAGTCTTGTGTAGTGATTTCATCTTTGAGGATAAAATTTTGACTAAGATATTTCCTCGATCCTTAAAGGATAATGCTTTAGAGTGGTTCTCATATTTTTCGAACAATTCAATTGGTTCATTCAATGAAATCATTGATGTCTTTTACAATCACTTCCATATTCACATGGGTCCCAAGATGACCCTTGCAGATTTAATGACACACAAAAAAAAAGATGATGAGAAAGTAACTGATTTCATAGGAAGATATCAAAAACTTTATTCACAAGTGAGTGTTAATATCCCTGATGTTGACCTTCAAAGAATTTTCATTCCAACTTATAAGGTAAACTCCAAAGAAAACTTGAAATGTTGATATTTCCATCCTTCACACAATTATGTACAACCCTTTGTGATTATCAAAATTTGACTGGCGGCCGTGATATCAAAAATCCCCCTAGTCATCTTGAAAAGTCTGAATCTACAACTCAGAACAATTATCAACCTTTCAAAAAGAAAAATAAGGGATTTTTAGAACTAAATTCCCCTCAAACAAGTCAAAAAACTAATAATCAAGTGACTTCTATTAAGATGACAACTCCTTTTGGGGAATGGGAGAGAGAATTCACTCCTTTACCCGATACCCTTCATAATATCATGTTACAGCTCATTGACAAGGAAATGCTCACCTTACCTCTTGTTAGAGAATGAGACCCTAATATACCATTTCCTAAAGGATTCTAAAAAAATTCTTATTGTCATTATCATCAACAAAATAGGCATGGTACATAATAATGTAATCATCTTAAAAATCTTGTGCAAGACCTTATTGATTCTAATCACTTACTAATTGGAGGCGTGAATGATCAAGGTAACAAGTCCATAGCTCCTCCTAATCAAAATTTACAAATCTTCACAAATACAATGCCTAAACACACTTTTTTGTTTGTCAAAGCTAGTGAAACTAAGAATGATGTGACAAATTTTGACACAGAGGATGATAACATAGAACAAACTCCTATGAAAACTAGTCCTCTGGATACTCTTAAACAACATAATGCAAAGAAATTGGTAGCATTTATCGAAGCTAGACCTCATAAGGGCTCAACTAAAAAGCCTCTTGACATTGATTTCTCACAAAATGACTTACTTAAATGCGCACCTGGTGGTTCTCTTTTCATAGCTAGTTGAATCAATGATAAGCCCACTAATGGGATATTGATTGATCTTGTCTGTGGAGAGAATGTGATCACTGAAGAATTCTTATATGTGCATGAACTTTATCAAGAAATATATGACAAATAGAAAGCATGGATCAAGACGCATAATGGATTTTCTTGCCCTACGATAGGCTCGATAGATCTCCCTTTAAAAGTGGGACCGAAAACATTAACTGTCTCATTTTCTATCATTTCGCAATCATACCAATTTCGTGTGGAGCTAGGCTATCCATAGCTTCGCTCCATGAATACCGTCCCTTTGGTTGTGCATAAATGTCTAAATTTTCCATTTGGAAATGATATATTTACTATTCATCATAGTGGATTTATTCCTACATTGGCCTGAGGGAATTTTTCATCAGATTTCTTTTGGCTCAAACCTATGGAACCTATCAAGCCTCGTGAGGATTTATTTTTCAAATCATATCAAAATTTCAAGGCAAAAAAAAAAGCAGAATTATCCCTTCGAAACATGCCTCAACCTATAAATGAAACACCTATCCTTGATGAAGCAATGATTGAACCAGAATCCCTTCCAAACATACAAGAACAACCTATAGACAAACCTTCTGCAATTTCCTACAAGAGATCGCAAGATAACACAAACAATCCCATTGTCTCTCCCAGAGTCAAACAAGTTTATAAAGCCAAAAAGAAAACGGTTGAACAACCTATTGTTTCTTCTATTCCTCCCAAAGAAGAGAAGGAACCTATGATTGACAAACCCTCTCTTACACAAACATAAATTGACAATAGATTGAAAACAAATTGAATTTCTAGAGAGCGTAGGAATAGGCAACGTGCTATTGCTTGTAAATTACAAACTCAAGAAGACAAGAACAACATAGAAAATTAGAATCCAAACTTACTTGAAGCAAATCATGATGATCGTATACCTTCGCTGCAACATAAACAAGAACATTGCATGGGCATTGTTATTTGACCTCCTATTGTGATAAATTTAGATGATGACATTGGCATTGCAAAGATTGATGAACAAGTGCATGATGAGTTGAATACATTGTTCTCTTCTTCTATGAACTTAAATGACACATCTCCTAAAAAGAGTGTTGAACCTGGTGCTTCCCCTAGTTCGACACTTTCTCTTGCCCCTTTGGCTAGTTGTTTGCCTTCCATTTATACCATCCGATATTGGGATGTGGATACTTGCTTTAGGTTGACTCACATGTGCCTTACTAGTCTTTTCCTTCTTCATGTTTTCTTTTTTCATGTGCATAATGTGATCCCCCGTGATATTTCATTTGATGTACCTCTCTCTTTTTGTGCATTCCTCTATATGTACCTTTCATTCTTCTATATGTCATAATCATGTGTCTTATGTTTTCCTTTTGGGGATGACGCAAGGCGTTGAGACATTCATGTTTCTTCCATATTGACCCAAAAGATTTTTCTTTATATTTTTCATTTTTCTTGTGTTTTCCTTTTGGGGATGATGGAAGGTGTTGAGACATTTAGGTCTCTTCCATGTTGACCCAAAAGGCTTTTCCTTTGTTTTCACTCTCTTTGTGTCATTCTTCCAATTCTATGAGTATTTGGGGAATGATGATAGTTCCATGCTCTATGAAAAAATTGTATCAAAAACATACTAACCCCAAATGTATAGGTCCCTTATGTATTTGTGGGGGCAACCCTTCTTTTTTATTTCATGGCATAGCTTATCTCATAAACATATGACTTGGCATAGGGTTTTCCGAGGGAAGCTCTCATATCTTAGGCAAAACATTTGGCTACTTTAAATAAATTGCTCATAGTGATGGTGTAGCAATTGCTTTAAAGTGGGGGCATACATCAATGACATCTTTCGAAAAAATTTCATGGCATGATTTTTCTTTTTTCTTGTGGCATGTCCTCTTCTTGGTGGTGTCATTGGTTTTGATGCCATCCAAGAGTGTACGATCTACCGTCATGGCATGATGCGAATGAGGCATCTCATGAGTGACAATCTGACACCTCGACTTGTCCTCTCTTGGGGACATTAGGCACAGTTCTCCCTAAGAAGAAGACCTTTACACAAACAAAGAAAAATCCCCTTTAGCAAAATTTTACATTAAAAAAGCATTACATTGTGGTGCCTTATCAAAGTTTTTAGGAGGATAACTTTGGTATGGTATGAGAGGCTAATATGATTCTCTCATTTTCCACTTCGTTGGGACAACTCACATAATGCACAGACTGAGGTTCCACTACCCCAGAGTGAGCAACATATGTTATGAACAAACAGCCTAGATGTGTTCCACATCGTGTTGGACCATCGAAGCTTGATCCTTTTTCTTGGACAAACAACCTCATTCCACATCACGTTGATCCTTAGTTTTTGTTTATTTCTTTATTGGCCTTTAACAAGGTATGATTATGTATCTTTGTTATTGTTGCATACTTAAGTGTCTTGAATGTCTACTATAGTGTGAGTTTGACGTGGGGTCATCCTCTCACTAAAGTGGGGGTAAAATGTAGTGTAGAAAAAAGTAATCATTTTTCACACTTGATATGGATTATTGACATAAATTTGAATTAATTGTATCTTGGAATAGTGTTGTAATGTGTTGTACACATTCACATCATTCTAGGGTCCTTATTTAATTAAAATGTACCTTAAACTGTCCTTTGTAAGAGTTTTATAAAGTGTTGTAACGCACTTTCACACTTTTCTAGGGTTTATTTAATGAATAAAACCTAATGGGCCCCTTTTAATGAAACACACTTAAATTATGTGTACCCTATTTAGGTGTTGTAAAGTGTTGTAACAAACTTTTAAATTTATCTAGAGTCCCCTTAGTTAATTGTGGTTAATTGGAGTTAATTAACCCCTTTAATTCAAATTTAAGCCTTATTTATGACACTTCCCAAAGATCTATCTTGACACCCACATTTCAAATAATATAACAATTAATTGGGAAAATCAGGGTCCTAGAAAATGGTGTCAAGACCCATTCGCCCTAGGTGGTGAATGGGTCCTCACTCTATAGGACCTCCCTTTATCAGTTGATTCTTAATGGGTTTTTAGTGTTCTTTCCATCCCCTGGGGTTAGGTCTTGGAAAACAATGCCAGGACCCATTCACCCTAGGTGGCGAATGGGTCCTCCCTTAATGAGGACCCCCTTTTTGAATTTTATTGTGGTGGGAATTTAATGATATTTATCCCCAGATCTGGTGTCAACTTGAATTGTTTAAATCTTGGGATTAATCTCTTAATTTAGTATAAATAAGGGGTTAATTCACATAGTTTTCATCTATCAATTTTATGAGACATCCTAATACTTTACAAGAGCATTATAGAGCACTTTCAAAGGCATTTTCAAGGCAGATTATCAAGGTTTATTGCAAAAATTCAAGATCATATCATCATGTCAAGGGTTTAGTGCATTCATGCATGTTGTTGAGCTAAGAAAGTTGATGTAGCATTGAAGATCTATTGCAAGCATTGTTTCACATCATATTCAAGGATCAAGATCTACATTCTTCATGGCCATTACATGTTAGATTGCAGATTTGCATTACACAACAACATCCAAGGTATCTACATTGCATCATTTCATATTTCATGCTTCGATTTCATTGTCTCATAATTTGGTTTAATTACCTACAAGGGGTTTGACTTAGGAAAAACCCTATTCACTAACAATCAACAATTTTTTCTCTCCTTGAATGTGTTTTTGTAGATTTACAGGTTGAAGATCAAGTGGGGGAAATATTTAGAACAAAATTTCCAAAGTTGTCAAATTACAAAGTTGTCATTCAAAGTGAAAAAATGAAGAATTGAAGCTACATAATTAAGTACAAGTTTTCGTGAGATGATAACCAAGAATCTGAGAGTTTAAACATCAAGGAAAATAACCCAGATCTCAGTTTTAGAAACCCTAACAGGGACCCATTTGCCACTAAAGGAGAATGAGTCCTTTGTGCCCTAAAAATAGGCTTCTTGCAGTAAGGGACACACCTCTTTGAGCTCTAAAAACTTCCCTCATAGTTGCTATAATAGTTAGGTATCATATTTTATTGTTATTTGCATCTTTTCCCCTCATAATTGCATCAAATTTCATAGTGTTTAGTGTGGAAAAACATAGTGGCTCATCATCTTGTTGATTCATTTTGGTGAGCCCTATTTTCCACATAATCACATAATATCTAGTATCAATTGGTGGATCTCACATTTTTCCTAACAAGTTTGGGGCATGTGGTAGCACCCTTAGTGAGACTATGAGGACCCTCTTAAAATGGTCTTTTTTTGGTCATTTGGGGTATTTATGTTATTTGTTTATCCCATAGTTTTGGTGTCCATGGTATTGTAAAAATACTTTGTTGATTAGCCTATTAGTATTTGCACATGCATTAGGGGTTGATATTAATTTTTCTTGGGTAATTGTTATGCTTCCATTATTGCTCAATATATAATTGGTGACACTCCTATGAAGGTTGACACTCTACAAATGTATTGTAAGCATTGAATATTGAATAATACATTGAGTTACTTTGGAGAGAGGTTTTTCACTTGAAAGGATTTTCCCTATGTAAATCATTATGTTATCGTATATTATTGTTGTTTTTATTTCCTTGTACCTATATGATCAATTTAAAAAATTACACATACCTCCTCTCATAAATTAGACTAGGAAGTGTATTCATGCCTCTATTTTATCAAGTATGTAATAGAGAGTAGCATCACAGTAGAAAATTGTACTAGGGTGAATGCAAAGTATGAAATTGAATGGTGGACGGTGGTTGAAGGCATTAAGGATGAATGCATGTTGAAGTAGGCACTATAAATCTATACATGACATAATTATTTTTAAGAATGGGTGAGGTTGCTTTGGGGGACTACAAAATAAAGTTATAATTGATCCTAAACATCCCATCTCTCATTTTAATTCGATGAAAATATCACACGCCATCATGGTTCAAATATTTTTATTTGGTTCTAGCGATGCCTGTAAGGAAACTCACAGCCATCTAATAACAATTTCCTCATAACCCAAAAGAGAAATTTATGCAAATAAGTACTCAAAATCCATATGTAAGAGAATAGACAACATATCCATCAAATATGACACAAGATATACCTTGGGAAAACCCTCAAGAGGAAAAAATTTAGCCTCCAAAAACATCCATACTCCATCATATTATTCAACAATAAAGTCATACAAGAGTTACAATGAACACCTCTGAAGCATCAAGCCTCTCAATGCGTCCTCATGTGTCCAAGCATGAATCCACACATCCCATGCCATGCTTCACATATGCACTCCTCAAAAAGACTCAATAATGACAACCAACTCACTCAACCAACCTTAACCACTAAACATGTGCTTGCTTTTATAGATACAAGCTCACACAAATATAACTAGTGGTAAGATAAAACCATGTGAATATAAAACCACTAACCGCTTATTTAGTATTGGGTACTAATTTTTCACTTTATTTAATATTTTCCCCAATATTAAATTATTATCACATGTCTCCCACACATTAAATAATAATTCAATGTTACAATACAACACTACAAGTGGCCCCAAATAATTACCTAGTGTGATTAACCACACCACCTAAGTGCATCACAATTTTATAATTATTTAATTACAACATTATAATAAATCATTTTATGCAATGGTGTATGACACCATATCCCAACATTCTCCCACTTGTTGTATACATTGCATAAGGGATCAATACATGAAATACATCATCATAGCCATACATGAAACCACATGAACCTCCACCATGCTCTTGTGCTCCATCAAGATACCTACAATAAGAACAAAGTGACCACCATCTCAAGAAATAACTCTCATCCTCCAATGTGCCACCTATGGAAGAAAATGAACATGTGAAGGTGAAGATGCACCAATCCAAGAACACAAGCATCAAATCCAAGCGATAACAAAGGCTCTAACCAAACTGTTGTCATGAAGAAAAACCCACATGATTGGAAATATCATCCATAACACATGCTAATACATCCAACCATCCATACCTCCAAGGTATCAATATATCGGTAAATTCATGCCAAGAACGTATGCAACCCATAAATTACAATCAAGCTCCCATTATCAAACATGTCAATGAAGAACATACATATCCAGGAACTCCCACTGCATAGGTAATGTCAAAGCATATCAAGTCTACCAATCAACACTATATCAAGGTGTAAAAAGCATGAAGTACCAAGAAAAATAACAATGATCCACACATACAACCCAAAAGGTTGCATAGTCTCTCACAACATGTTGCCACCATTCTCCCAAATCATATGAACATGAACATACAAGAAGGAACCATGAAGAGAGGAAACCTATAAACCATTACATGTCCTACCAACACCTTAAAAGTGTAATGTTGTGTCAAGTATGATCTCCTAACAACCCCAAATTAGAAGCCTCAACAACACCCATAACACTCAATCTCATAGACCAAGTACAACATATGAATCAATGTAACAATTCCAACATGGATGTAAGCATCTCTAATCAAGAAGATCAAACTCAAAGTAACCATTCCCAAACCAAGGAAATCAGCTCATAAACCATATCCTGAACTCCTCAATATCAAAAAATGGTATCATAAACTCAAATGCACAAGGAGATAACCATGCCATAACATCCCTCAGAATGAATCCTCTAAAACTAACTATCCATAGCTCAAGATACATATTTATGAAAGATAAAGCATATAAACTCATGCTAAACAATCCTAAAATGAGTCTCCATAATCAATCACCATGAATCAACTCATTCCCTTGGGAAATCAAAGCACAAAACATAACATATATAAAAGATATAATGGACAAATACCTCTCAAATGATAAACTGTTGAGTAGAATAAGAGTGGGGAAGGAATGCTCCTCTAGGATAACCAATTCATCATGACTCACTCCAAGAATAATATCCTCTATCGATCCATTTTGATCTCACGTCTAACCAAGGTGTAGGCTCCTTAGACTTCCTACTGAAATCTCCAAAGAGTAACTGTCTCAAGAAAATGTCTCTAACCACAAGAGAACTGCAAGCCTCACCTAAGTATTTGAGTATCCATGAGTACCTATAACCAATCAATACATGCTAAAATCCAAATGCAACATAGCACCATCATGAAGTAATCAAGCAAATGACCAATGTACCCAATACAAAGAGAAATACACAAGATCAATATTAAAGCTCCAATTATGAATCAAGAACATAAACATGACAACATGATCTAACCATCTCCTAGGAGATCACATCCACCAATACATACATCCTAGTCTCAAGAGAACAAGTATCATGCCAAACTCTAAACGTGTATCAAGAGTAAAGCATGACAAATTATCAAACATACTCTAAACCAAGAAAACATATCTCCAATCACATGAAAATAACAATAACCAATGATGCATTCAAATCACTGCCAACAACTCCCACTGAACCGTGATAATAAGCCACACATGGCATCATGACTACCATCTCCTCCATGAAGATCATCTAGGTCTACGCACTCAACTGCAATGTCAGTAACATACAAGTGAAACCAAGATCTCCAAGCCAAGAAGATACATACAACCACCCAACCATCATGAACATATCCAACACCGAAAATCCATCACTGTCAAAAGCTCCCACTGAAAAGTGTAATCAAGCTATCCATGACATAAAGAAATCAATCTCCTCATAAAGATCAACCAAAGGCACTCACACAATCGAAAAACTCAAATGCAACATGAGCTCCCAAAAAGGAAAAGTAAAACCATGATCCTCATACCAAGAAGATACACCACCGCAAATCAAATTAGGAACCAGTCCAACACCACCACCAATGCACCTGTATAAGTAATCATGACATGCCAAAGTCCCTAAAGCATAAGCAACATCCATGAGACCATTATCACCACCAAATGTACCAACAACACAATCCAACCGTGTCCCACAATTCTGCATAACATAGTCAACTAAATCGGTCTCACATCATGAATGCACCTAGTAATACCATCTCACCTCCTCAACATGACAACAAAAATAACAAAACAAGTGACTAAACCAAGCCACCAAACTGAAAATGCATCAACATTGAAATATCTATGGGCATAGACAACCCTTGTCCAAGTCATAAATGCAACTTGTAAGTATAGACCGCCTACAACATTGCACAACTTGTAGATACAACAATTTGACACATACAAATTTAATGATACACTAATAACCATATCAAATGAGAATAATCAAAGATTGACAATTGAGTATACAATGAATCCAACTTCAAATCACTAAGATCCGACAATTCATAAGCTCATAGTATCACCATAGTCAAAATAACCCATAAATAGTTTAAATTAAAATAGCAATAAATAAACCATGTCAAAAAAACTCCAAACCTGATCCACTATGTAGTTCTCTAAACAAGCTTTCCTTCAACTATTCAAAGTCCAAAATATGACTCTATATGCACAAGATATGACCTCTCGAAGCTCGATGGGAACATTTGACTTCAACCACAGCATAGAGCAGTGAGTCACCTTTCCAACGAGTCCAAAAAGTCAAAAAATGAACCATCTGGATGAAAGTTATGCCCTCAAAATAAAAAAGCATGATTTGGCTATGTAGGCAAAAAATTAGCCCCCTTGGTGGTGGGGCGGTGGCTTTTTGATGGTGGCGGAGCCACCCGGGCGACGCCACCCAATATTCTTCAGACCCGATCAAATATTAAATTTGGTTTAAATTTTATCATTAAAAATGTATTGGGTTGCATTTAAATAAAAATCGTTTATAAAAATAATTTTAAATATTTTAAATTTGGGGTGGCATTGTTTTTCACTCTCGTGGGGCCTGACAACAACCTACTAGATGGAGGCCACCAACGACGGTACCCCCGCCAATAGTCATTGACAACCTTGCGTCTACAGGGTGTCAGCCCTACAAACAACATGGTACGACAAGCCGCGGGTGGGGGGTCCGACCCCCCAAAGATTTGTTTTTATTTATTTTTAAATCCTTTATAAAAATTCAGCGGTATTTAATATAATTTTTTTGTTTGATTTTTGCAAGGATAATTTTTTATTGAAAGGAATTCAAAATTTTTAATTTTTAATTTTTTTTTGCATTCCTGTAAATTGACGATCGTACAGCCAAGGGCATATTGGACAAAGAAATTGCATTTTTTTCATAGTGAGATAAATAGGTCATGTTTTATATCAATTTTCATCTATTGGCCAACCTAAATCCAACCATGAAGTCCATTTTGTTTCAGGAGGTTATTTACAAAATTTTCCCCACAAAACCTTCATTTGAATGCATAACCAAAAAACCCTTTTGACCCAATATTTTTTCACACCCCAAATCTACAAAAAACCCATTATAAAAGCAAACCCAAAACCCTCAGATCTGCAATAAACAGCCTACAAAACCCTCATATCTTTCCACGTCTTTCATTCTCTCATGCAATGCATAAATTCAAACTCAAACAAGATTTTTTCAACCTAGGGTTATTCAACCACAACCATAGCTCTGATACCATATGTAAGGAAACTTGCAGCCATCTAATTATAATTTCCACAACCCAAAAGAGAAATTTATGAAAATAAGTACTCAGAATCCATATGCAAGAGAATAGACAACTTACCCATCAAAGATGGCACAAGATATACCCTGGGAAAAACCTCAAGAGGGAAATACCCAACCTCCAAAAATATCCATACTCCATCATATTATTCAACAATAAATCCATACAAGAGTTACAATGAACACCTCTGAAGCATCAAGCCTCTCAATGCATCGTCATGTGTCCAAGCATGAATCCACACATCCCATGCCATGCTTCACATATGCACTCTTCAGATAGACTCAATAATGACAGCCAACTCACTTATCCAACCTTAACCACTAAACGCGCGCTTGCTTTTATAGATACAAGCTCACACAAATACAACTAGTGGTAAGATAAACCATGTACCACAAAACCATGTGAAGACAAAACCACTAACCCCTTATTTAATATTGGGTACTAAATTTTCATTTTATTTGATATTTCCCCAATATTAAATTATTATCACATTTCTCCCACACATTAAATAATAATAGAATGTTACAATACAACATTACAAGTGGCCCCAAATAATTATCTAGTGTGATTAACCAGACCACCTAAGTACATCACAACTAAATAATTATTTAATTACATTATAATAATTTATTTTATGAAATGGTGTACAACACCATATCCCAAAAATTCCTTCACAATTCATTAGGATATGCAAGATTGATAGTTTTGGGTTCAATGTTCATGTTAAACAAACTATGGATGGTCCAAAGTGAACCAACATATGAGTCCATTCTAAAGAAAGAAGCTAGATCTATTTGTGATTAACTGGGAGTGGATCCAAAATCCTACTATTTTCCTTCTATTAGAACTTACAATTTGAGCGAGTGGGGTCATATTCATTTAATTGTGAAGGACATCTATATGAGCAATTCCAAGGAGGAAGATAAGGGATCATAATAATATGCCATGAAGGGGAATACTTTATTTATCTATATTGATTTTGCATTCAAAGTATGTTCTATATAAATTTATTGTGTTATCTTTTTGGCATCGATTAGAAGCAATGAACTAAAGGTTGAGATCCAAAGTTTTCCCTTGCCTCATTTCTTTTAGCTATTGTTGATGATCCACAATCTATTATTGGTTGTCTTTTTATATGTAGTTTGATGATATGTTGGACCTAATGTAATTAATATATGTATAAAACTTATCATATAATATAATGACTAGATCTATATAGTAATCATTAGCTATTGTATGTTACAAATATTTAGGGAAGATTGAAATTTTGTAATTACTTGGTGGATATGAGACTTTTTTTAAATTACTCGATTAAAAGAAGTTTCTAATTGGTCAAATTTAGAGATCACAAATCGCAACTTTATTTTTTATTTGAGCAATTTGGTCTTTATTAATTATTTAGAGACATGGTGATGAGAGAAATTTGGTCTTTGGTACATAGGATTTTCTGTTTGGACCTTCCTATTTTTCTATATCACCTACTCAAATATAATCTAGGATTTTTCACATTAATATCACCTTTAATTCCCCCCTTAGGGAATATTAAGTTTGTTAATATAGCTTGTACCCTACCTTTGACAAAAAAATTTAACTATAAATCAATTACACAACATATCCAAGTGATCAAGAAGGATACATGAAGTAAAATACCCTAAATAACAAATCCAATAGATAAATAACTAAAAATATCCTTTCCCTAGATTTAGTCTAAACTAGATTTGGGGATGGTGACATAGTCAATGGGTGAGGTAGGGGAATATAAATCCTCAATCCCTAATTCAAATTTGGGTAATTTCAATAAGGATTGCACCTAACAAAGCTCAAAAAATCATTTCCAAGCTCTACAGTCAAGGTAACAATACTGAAATCTCTATAGTGTTGATTTTGTATGCCAATGGAATGAGAACTATAATTTGATCACTTATCATGTCAGTTGTATCCCCTCAGAGTTGTTGTCAACTACTTATGTTTAGAACACTCAGGAACCCCATGGCATTAAGCTCACTAGGGTCTAGAACCTTACAAAGGAATTTTTTTGTTTTCTTTCAAAGACACCCAACAAGTGTATATGGTTCTTAACTATTATAGATGTTTTTTTATATGAAAAAAACATTTTGGTATTGTCTTGTTAGACCTACAATTTCAAATATTTTGAGAAATTTTTGTTCAAGGTCCATGGTTAGGTTGAACTTCCAGGTATTGCATGGCCTGTTTAGGCTTTTCTTGAGCAAATATCCAACCTTGAGGGTGTTTTATCTATCATAAGCTAAAAAGGTTTTATTCCACTTAAGCCCCACCAATGGGCTTATATTAAGGTTTACCTCACCTTAGATCTCAAAGAATCATTAGAGATTCACACAAATACCCTTCACTTTTTACAAAGTGACATACATTAATTTCTTGAATACTTGATTTAGATGTTAATCCCTTAAGCATAAAATCATAAACTATCCTCTTATGCAACATGTGATTATTAAACTTTTTATTGAAACTCCACCACTCCAATTAAGATAAGGAATAGAAAATTATGGGAGAGAATTGTGGTGTGGGAAAATGTACTCCTTTACATTTTCACACTTTGTTTGGTTCCCCTCAATTAAATTGGACTTAATTATGCCTTAATAAGCCCTATTTTACATCTATAAGCCTAATAAATTACATTTTCTGAAGGGGAAACCTGATAACAATTAATGCCAACACATAAGTAATTACCTCGACCAATGTGTGTTCCAAGAATAGGAACCTAGGACTCATTCACCCATGGGTGAATGGGTCCTCCCTAGGCCTTTGAAGCCAAATTTAAAATATATTTTTGGCGGTCTTTTATTGTCCCCGAATTCAAATTTAAATGTCAGTTTGTAATGTTTAATTTTTGGGAAATTAAGGATACATACCTGTAAATACAAGGCATTTTTATCAATTCAAGTCGAAGTCGTATAATTGAAATTTCCTAAGTGCAAATATTATTGTCAAGGGAGTTCAAGAGTAGATTTATCGGTGATTTATTACAACAATCAAGATCTCAAGCATCATGCCAAAGTCTCTTGCAATCATGAATGTTTTTGGAGCTAACATTGCGATGTAGGTTTCAAATATCAAAGTCAATATTCAAATCAAGATTCAAGTATCAAGATCCACATTCATTGAAGCCATTTCATGCAAGATCAATATCTACTAATTAAAATCCTTTAAGGGTTTCAAATCAAGGGTTTGGTGAGTTGTAACATAGCAATTGTTCATTCATCATTCCTTTCAAGTTTCATTATTTCAATTCAAGGTCTAATTACAAAAACGAGGTTTGACCAAGGCAAACCCCCATCCACCAAAAACAAATATTTTTCTCCTCTTTGTGAATGTGCAGGTTTATAGGTTGAAGAAGGATTGAAGATCTGAAAATTGCAAAGTGGAAAACTTGCAAAAAGTTGGCATATTTGTTGTCAATCCATGAAATCTCACCTACAAAACTTATTTCCGACTGTCTGACATTGAAACTCGGATCAAATAGAAGCTACAAACTAGAAACAGAGGATCCTGAAAGATGATTCAAACCTCTACACATAGACCCATTCACCTATGGGTGAATGGTCCCAGGTAGCCTCCCCAAACTGCACTTTGGTGATAGGTACACATCACTCTATCATTTCCAGATTTGCCAAAAAATTGGTGTTTCTATATGTATTATGCTTTAAATTGATGATTCAAGTTTGAATGGGCATAATTGAGTTGATTTACTATTTTTTAACATTTTCTCCCAAAAGTGTTGTTCAGGTTGATACCCACATCCTCAATCATAAGGAAACTAATAGATTCCCTCATTGCGTTGACTCACCTAAGAGTTATAATTTAATTCTTTGTGTGATCTCATTTCCTAATGAAATAAAGGAAAACAGGTCCATCACACCATCACACACACACAAAACCCTTAACAATTACCATATATTTCTTTGTTTCATTTTGGTGAACCCGATGTTTGAGTTTCATAATTTATTATTAGGAACCTTAGATCTAGATTTGCATTAGTTTGAATTTTTAGATCTCTCAAATTTGGATTAGTTTGATTTTCATTTTAGGGTGTTAAAGTACATTTTGGCATTGTTGAAAATCTAAAAATTCATAAAAAATTGGTATAGTGTTAGACTCATTTTGCATAGTGGTGTCATAACATTGCATGATCAGTCACTTAAATCAAAAAATTGAATCAAAATTGTATCTCAAATTAGGTCTTTTTTGTTGTCATTTAGCATCATTTCACTCTTGCATTTAGATCTGATTTGCTAGAAATATGAAATTATAACTATCTATTTGCAACCAGAATATGGAAACATGAACATCAAATCAAAAATTTGTAATTTAATTTTTCAAAACCTTGACAAAAGACCCTTTCACCCATGGGTGAATGAGTCCCTAATTAGGCTTGTTTAAGAATTTCTAGGCACTAAAAACTCTCTATTTGTATTTTGTATTTTTGCATTCAGGTTTCAATTTCAGTTTCCAAAATTTCAATTTTCCACAAACATATTTTGTATTAGGTTTAATTGGTCAAATTGAGTGCATTGTTTCAAAATCTAAATTGGAATTACAAGACATCATTTTCAAGTTTTTGCATAGTATAATTAGAAAATTATCTTGTTTAATATTTGGGAATTGCTATCTCTTTTTACATGTTTGCATTGCACTTCCTATTGTTCATTGTTCCTTGCCTATTCTCCATTTTGGGTGCACCTTAGGTTTGGTGAAACTTGTATGAGCTTCACAACCTGGTGTCTTATTGTCAATACTCTAGTGAGACATAGCTCTAGACTCATTCCATCTCGCACTAGCACATCCATTGTGGATCTTGAGTTCTCTATCTCTTTCACTCAGTGTTGACAATAGTCAACCCATCACAGACCATACTCTTGACACCTTATTTCCTATGACCTCCTTACCAACAACCAATGTTACTAATGTTGAATCAATGGTTGCTAATGTCCCTCAAGAAGAACTAAAACAAATGGATGAAGAATTAGAGAAATTGAAAAACTTTGTGAGTTCTGAATACATTGTTGGTACCACGATTCTTGACATAGATAACATGAGGAGAATGATTGATAATGAACTAGGAATAGAAATTGTGCATAGCCTATCTCATATCATTAACAAACATGTTCCTATCGTAGCTAGTTGTGCTCAAACTTTGGGATACACTCAAAGTCAAGGTGGAAATCCAACTCCTCCTTCCACAACCATGACCTCTATCTCGACATACACTAATCCAATAGTTACAAAAACCATACAACCCACTATCAATGTCAATACTACCTTAGGAATTTCCACTAGGAATCCCTTCAGCTTTGTGCACTCAAATCTTATATCTCCTAACCCATCTCCCCTCACAAGCTTACAATTCAGTTGTCCTCTGAATACATATACACCTCCACCCTATTCACCTCCATCTCACAACACAAAAAATTATCCCATCCTTAACCAACTCTTACAAAGTGTTTCATCCCTTCAACAAAAAATTGCTTCATTGAACCAAAATCAAAATGGCCAATCTTCACAATTGTGTCACCAAAAATTGTATACCTTTGAAGAAAAGGACAATTTTGTGCCTAATTTGATCCTATTTTTGGCATCTTAGCCCCTAAATAACCCCTTTCCAAGCCTTATTTCAAAGTGTTCTAAATAGTTGTAAAAAACTCTCACACTTTTCTAGGCTTGTCATCAATCAATTAACCCTTTCTTATGAAAAAATGACCCCTTAATGCACTTATAGGTCCTACTTAAGTGTGTTTCAGAAGACAATCCTGTTAAGCAATATTAATCACACTTTAATTCATGACATCCACTTGAAATTTCCCAAGTGGACTAAGTCGCCACCTTGGGTGACTTAGTCCCATTTGGCATAAATATCAAAATTAACTCAAAATCTTGGTAGGATATTGTCTTCTAAACCCTAAGGTCAGCCTATCATGAGGTATTTTCAGGAAATTAGGACACAACATGTATAAATAAAGAGTTTTTCCCTCATTTTCAATCTCTAATCTCTTATCTCTTACATCTCTTATCTTCTACACCTTATTCTTCTCAATCACTCATCTCTCACTCTTCTCAAGCAAGCTAGGGTTTGGGTATTCTAAGACATCAAGACATCTTTCTAAAGCATTCAAGGGTTGAATCTTCCTCCATTGCTGCAACAACTCAAGATAAATAATCATAGAAAGGTAATAACTCCATTTTTTCATGCTTCATTACATTATTTCTTCATTTTGGTTAAACTACCTAAAAGGGGTTTGACCAAGGCAAACCCCCATGCCCTAACAATCAACATTTCTCTCTTTCTCTCTTTGTGCATTTGTAGATTTAGGTATCTTGAAGGCTTGGAAATCATTGAAGAATGGATTGAAATCTTGCTGAAGACATCTCCTTGTTGGCTAGGGAAAAACATCCACTAAAAGTAACTAACAATGCCGGAAACCAGAGTTTTAGATCTAGATACTTGGAGAAGCAGAAAGTGTAGACCGAGGGCCTCCGTTTCCACTTTCGAACTTTCAGAATAACCAAAGTGGACTAAGTCGCCATTAGTGATGACTTAGTCCCACTGTACATTTTTTTCAAAGTTTTGTGTAGATTTGATACCCATTTGGCCAAAACGGGCTCCGGTGCAGTTTTCCAAATCTGGGACTAAGTCACCTAGCTTGGCGAAAGTGTCCTAATAAGCAAAATTTTAGCATCAATAACATTTCCAATATTCAATCCAGTCTGCAATTCACTTCTAGGTGCACACCTTTCATTTCCCCATTTTTTGTTTTGTTTCATAATCATTTCTAGGTCATTTAGTTAATGTTTGCATATCATAATGTGTTTTCAAACAAGTTGCATTTTCTAGGTTTTACCTTAGTATTTGATTTCCTTTATCCATTTCCAGCACTTAGATCATTACATTTAATCATATCCACTCTCACATTTACACTAATCTTGAATGTAACATTGGCCATTTTGGTATCCCTCTCTCCTTTTAGGTGAAAAACCCTAGAAGTGCTAGAGAACCTTGGGTGATACCCAAAATCTATGTTACAACAATATGTCAAACGAAACTTGTTATCCTTGCAAATATTGAGAACACAAATACCATAAGGCATAGAGATTCCTAGATTTGAAAAATATGGTGGAAAAGGAGACCCTATCAGCCATGTTTCTGCATGCATGGCCTTATGTAGTGATTTCATTTTTGAGGATAAACTCTTGGCTTAACTCTTCCCTAGATCCTTGAAATATACCATTTTGGAATGGTTTTATTCCTTACCGAATAACTCAATACGTTCATTCAATGAACTTGTTGATGCCTTTCTCAATCATTTCCAAGTGCACATGGGTCCCAAGATGACCTTAGCAGATTTAATGAAATGTAAGCAAAAGGATGATGAAAAGGTCATTGACTTTATCTCTTGTTATCAATTTTTTTACTCACAAATCAACATTAGGATTCCTAATCCTGATCTCCAACAAATGTTCATTGAAAATTTACAACATAAAATTCAAGATAAGATAGGGATGATTAAATTTCCCTCCTTCACACACTTATCCATAGACCTTCATGATTGCCAAAATTTAGTTAGTAGTCACGAAGTGAAAACTCCCTCTAACCATCCTGAAAATTTTGAATCCATGCCTCAAACCAACTTCCAATCATTCAAGAAACCAAATAAGGGCTTTATACAACTCAATGCTCCTCAACCAACTCAAAATTTTGACTCCCAAGTGGTTGCTATAAAGCCAACAAATCCATATACATTTAGGGAGAATAGTAGACAATTACCCCTCTACCTGATACCCTTCATTCCATCATGTTACAACTCTTAAACAAGAACTCAATTTCCTTACCTCCTATTAGAGCTCTTGATCCTACTAAGCCTTTACCTCCAAACTATAAACAAAATGCCTTTTATCATTTTCACTAACAAAATGGACATGATATGAAACATTGTAAGCATCTGAAACATGTTGTGTAAGACCTCATTGATTCTAATCACATATAAATTGGTGGTTTCAATTATCAAGGTAATAAGTCTATTTCCCCTCCCAACCAAAATTTGCAAATCTTTACCAATCCTATGCCAAATCAAAACATATCCTTTGTAAAATCTAGTGAAACCAAGAATGAAGTGTTGGATGTTGACACGAATAATGACAACATGAATGATAATGAGGAAAATCCTATGGATACTATTATTGGAAGATTGAAGTTCAACCTCATAAGGGAAAAACCAATATGTCACTTGGCATCGCTTTCTCATCAAATGACATAATTAAATATGCACCCAATGGTCCTCTTTACATTGTTGGAAGAATCAATGACAAGCCTACTAATGGGATACTAATTGACCCAATCTGTGTAGAGAACATGATCACTAAAGAATTATTTTTGTGCATGAACTTTATCAAGATACTTATGAACAATTGAAAGCATGGATCAAAACACATAATGGTTTTTTTCCCCTATGATAGGTTCAATAACACTTCCTTTACACATTGTACCGAAAAATTTGAATGTTTCATTCTCCATCATCCTGACGTCAAATCAATTCCGTGTGAAATTAGGCTACCCATGGCTTCGCTCCATGAAAGTCGTCCCATTGGTCATTTACAAATGCTTGAATTTTCCCTTTAATAATCAAATCTTTACTATGCATTATAGTTGTTTTAACCTTGTGTCTTCTTATGGGAATTTCTCATTGGATTTATTTTGGCCTAAACCTATGGAACCTATTAAGCCCCGTGAGGACTTTTTTTTCATATCTTATCAAAAGTTTAAGGCAATGAGAATAGAAAATTTATCCCTTAGCAATATGCCTCAACCCATGATTGAGCCTCCCGTCTGAGCCTCCTATCATTGATGAGACCTTGATTGAACCAAAAGCCCTTCCAAGTAACCAAGACCAACCCATGACAAATCCTTCACTCACTTCCTATAAAAGACCAAGAGATAACCATACAAGTCCCATTGTTCCTCCCAAAATAAAACAAGTTTATAAAGTTAAAGAGAAAGTGGTTGAACAACATTCCATGGTTCTTGTTTTTCCTCCCTTGTGGGAAGAAAATAAACCTATGGTTGATAAACCCACTCCTACACAATCACAACTTGAAAACCATACAAAAAAAGTTTGAAATGCTAGAGAGCATAGGCGTAGACGTCATGCTATTGCTTATCAGTTACAAGAAAAAGATTAATCAACACCTTAAAATAAAACAACAACTCAATCAATGCAAGATGATTCTTCACCTTTTCCGCAACAAGAAAATCCTATATCTTGAACAAGAAACTTCTAAATGGATATTATCATTAGACTTCCTGTTGTGATTAAATTGGATGATGATGATGAGAATACTAAAACTGATGAGGAAGTGCATAATGAGTTGAATTTATTGTTTTCATCTTCCATGAGCTTAGACAATAACAACTGTGATGATCCTCCTAAAAAGAATGACTCACCACATGTTGAACCTGGTGATGTTCCTAGTATAGCACTTGTCATTGTCCCTCTAGTTAGTTATCTGCCTTTTGCATATGATGAACAAGATTAGGATGCAAATGACTTGCTATAGGTTGACTCGCATGTGCCCTACTAGTCTTTTATTTGTCTTTTTTTCATATTCTTTGTATGATTACATGTGTGTAATGTGATCCCACATATCTTTCTGTTTGACATGTCTTTATGTGCATTCCTCTATTTGTACCTACATTCTTCTTTATGTTGTAAACCTTTATCATTTCTTTTGTCTTGTGTTTTCCTTTTGGGGATGACACAAACTATTGAGACATTTAGGTCTCTACCATGTTGACCCAAAATCTTTTCTTTGTTTTCACTTTCTATGTGTCATTCTTCCACTTCTACAAATATTTGAGGAATGATGATGTTTCTGAGCTCTATAATAACATTGTAGCAAAGATATACTCTGACCCCAAATTTGTGGATCCCTTATGTGTTCTGGATTTCATTTGGGGGAAACCCCTTTTCATGACGCAACTTCATTTGGAAACATATGCTTAACATAGGACTTTCCAAATAAGCTCTCATGACTTCTTTATTGTTTAGCATTTATCATTTTCTACTTTAAAGTAATTGCTCGCAGCATGGTGTTTAATAATTTCTTTAAAGTGGGGACATACATTGGCATTATCATTTTGATAATTTTGACTATAACTCATGTTTCTTAGTGTGGTCTTCTTTATTTATGTGACATGTCTTCTTCTTGGTGACATTGGAATTGATTTCCTTCAAGAGTGTGACCTTTCTTAGCATATGGCATTCCTCTTAGTGGTAATGTTATGACTTGTATTCTCTAAGTTGTGAATAATTTATCCTTCTACTTGTCCTCTCTTGGTGGCGATGTAAAGCGTGATGTTCCCTAAGGTGAGACCTTAAATGCATTAAAAAAAACCCTTTGAACATGTCTTATCCTATTTACATTTTGTTCATGAGTACCTAACATAATGAAGCTTGCTAGCCTTGTGAAGCTCGAAATTACAACCTTTTTCATGGCCACCAAGCATAACCCACCTTGCTTTCTAGTGGAGCCATGTTTGTTCATGAGTTCCTAGCATAATGAAGCTTGCTATCCTTGTGAAGCTCGAAGTTACAAACATTTTTCATGGCCACCAAGCATAACACAACTTGCTTGCCAATGGAGTCATGTTTATTCATGAGTGTCTAGCATAATGCAGCTCGCTAGCCTTATGAAGCTCGAAGTTCATATTGTGTGGCTCCTTATCAAATTTATTAGGAGGTATACCTTTGGTATGGTTAGTTGGCCACTTCCTGGGGCTCACTTAGTGGACAACATATTTCACTAGCTCGTGTGAGCACATGTTTTCATAGTGGACAACAAGTTTCCACTTGTAAACATTTTTGGAAAAATAGCTAAGGCTTGATCCATATCCAGATGGAAAAATAGTCGAGGTTGATCCACCCCTTTCTTTTCCTTTCTTTAATTCTTCGACATTGTATGATTATCTTGTCATTTTTGTTGCATATATAACAAAGGTATGTGTCTCTTTGTGCCTTTGTTGGTTTTCTGTGAAATCTTAGATCTTGGGGGCTTGATCACCCTCCTTGACCTTAGTTGTCTTATCTTTCCAATAGTTGTACAATTAGACATCTCTTGATTGTCTACTTTAGTGTGAGTTTGATGCAAGGTCATCCTCTCACTAAAGTGGGAGCTAAATGTAGTGCAGTAAAATGTACTCCTTTACATTTTCACACCATTTTTGGATCCCCTCAATTAAATTGGACTTAATTATGCCTTAATAATCCCTATTTTACATCTATAAGCCTAATAAACTACATTTTTTGAAGAGGAAACCTGCCAACAATTAATGCCAACACAAGAAATTACCTTGAGCAATGTGTGTTCCAGGAATAGGGACCTAGGACACATTCACCCATAGGAAAATGGGTCCTCCCTAGGCCTTTGAAACCAAATTTAAAATATGTTTTTGACAGTATTTTATTGTCCCTGAATTCAAATTTCAATTTTGGTTTGTAATGCTTAAGGATAGATACCTAGAAATACAAGGTCTTTTTATCAATTCAAGTCGAAGTCGCATAATTAAAATTTCCTAAGAGAAAATATTATTGTCAAGGGAATTCAAGAGCAAATCTATCAATGATTTATTGCAGCAATCAAGATCTCAAGCATCATGTCAAAGTCTCTTGCAATCATGGATGTTTTTGGAGCTAACATTGTGATGTAGGTTTCAAAGATCAAAGTCAATATTCAAATCAAGATTCAAGTATCAATATACACATCCATTGAAGCCAATTCATGCAAGATCAAGATCTACAAAGTGTAGTCCTTCAATGGTTTCAAAACAAGGGTTTGGTGAGTTGCAACATAGCAATTGTTCATTCATCATTCCTTTCATGTTTCATTATTTCAATTCAAGGTTTAATTACCAAAATGGGGTTTGACCAAGGCAAACCCCCATCCACCCAAAAAAAAGATTTTTCTCTTGTTTGTGAATGTGCAGGTTTATAGGTTGAAGAAGGATTGAATATCTCAAAATTGCAAAGTGGAAAAGTTACAAAAAAAAATCATATTTGTTGTTAATCCACATAATCTCACCTACAGACCTTATTTTCGACTGTCTGACATTGAAACCCAAATAAAAAAGAAGCTACAAACTGACACCAGAGGATCCCAAAAGCTGAGTCAAACCTCTACATAGAGACCTATTCGCCTATGGGTGAATGAGCCCCAAGTAGCCTTCCAAAATTGCACTTTGGCCATAGGTACACATCACTCTACCATTTCCAGATCTGCTTGAACCTTTTTGTTTCTATTTGTATTATTCTTTAAATTGATGATTCAAGTTTGAATGGGCATAATTGAGTTGATTTACTATTTTGTTTTTCTCCCAAAAGTGTTGTTCAAGCTGATACCCCCATCCTCAATCATAAGGAAATCAGTAGATTCCCTCATTGAGTTGACTCACCTAAGGGTTGTAAGTCAATTCTTTGTGTGGATCTCATTTCCTAATGAAATAAAGGAAAATAGGTTCATCACACACAAAACCCTTCTCAATTACAATATATTTCTTTGTTTCATTTTGGTGAACACATTTTTCTATATTTCAATAATAAACCCTCTACTAAAAAGGCAAGCCCTATGGCCACAACCCAATATGTTTGTAAAAAAATATCCAATTTCTCTTCTTAAGGGACTGGTCCCTAGCCAAAACACACAAATTTTACCAAATCAAATTCATTGGTGATTTGTAGGGACCTCTATCTTGGCCAATGTTGTAGCATTGTGCACCCACCATTATGTGATTGAAGAAAATGGGGTTCATCAAAGAAACTTTGTTATAGATAACATTATTAGAAATTGGTAGTGAATGGAATAGGCTAAGATATTCTTTTTGGTCAATTCACAATCATACTTACAACTTGCAAATTGAAGATTTTTTTCTTATTATTTAAACTATTTTTTTCAACACTTCAACTTGCCTCTTTGTCAAAGGAAGAATCTCAAATGGATTTGGGATCTTCATATCTATCCAACAAGGTTGTATGATTGCACCTTGTCTTTATATGTCAGTTGCAAAAGCTTTTTGCTACCTTCTTACCAATAAAGATTCACAAGCATTGGTAAAAGGGATTTATCTCTTTTTCAAATATCAACAAATAATAAATGGATACTTTGTTGATAATTATTTTCCAACACTTGTGGAATAAGCCTCTTTTAGAGAACCCATGGCCTACCATAATACCTTTTGCAAGGATTTTGGATCAATCCTTCAATAGAAGGAAACTCAACACTACAAACGAAGCCCTTTTCTCGCAACCTAATTGGCTAAAGGATTTTACATGGAAATGGAATAGGAAAAGAGGGGATGTTCAAGTTTATGAGCATTATCTTACTCTTTGATGGATCGCCTTTCACTTTATGGCAATATGTCATGCAAAGACTAGGGAAAAAAAGACACCCTTCTAGATTTTCAAGCCTCTTTGTTTGGCAATAAAATTATATATTTTCTCTTAAGTGTTAGTAGCAACCAATGTTCATTACCCTTCTTTTTGGGCCTCATTTTAAGTTGCTTATGATAACTTATCAAGATCCTCAATGAATTTTTATGGGTCAATGCCAAGCAAGCCAAAGGATTCCATATAATGGCATGGAACATTTGTTGTCTACCCCAAGATTAAGGCATCATGGGCATAATTGATTTTTTTTTAAAATGCATCGTTCTTTATGCTAATTGGGTGGTTCGAGAAATTGATGGCTCGTGGATTTAAGGCCTAAAATATACTTCTTAAGACTTATATTTTTGGGTTTTCCCTGCCAATAAACAATGCCCTTATCAAGAATAAAGGCTCTTTTGTAGTTCAAATTATTTGGAAGACCTCCCAAGGCAATTAAGCCTTTCTTAAATGGGCTAGAGATGGTTTCAAAACTAATATTTCTTTCAATGACCAAAATCATTTGTGGTCTCCAATTATCAACAACACCAATTGACCCTTGATAGAAATCCTAGGCTCTAACACAAAAGAATCCATACCATGGAGATTTAGACCCATTTTAAGAGTAGATGTCACGACCTACTTTGAAACAAAAAAATCCAACTTTTTAGTGTTGACTTGCCTTCCATCGTTCACATTTGAGACCTTTCGTAAAGTTACACTTTACAAGTTGGAGTTATAGCCTCCTAGTTGAAGGAATTATAATAGAATTTAGACACCACATACAGGAATTACATTATTAAGCTACTTTATAGAATTATAAGCTATTTTTCTCCTATCCTTTGAAAGCCAAAAAATATTGGGGATTGAATTCCTCCCCTTAGACCTAGCTCTATGGGCTTAAGTGTATTTGACATTCCAAACAACTAAAAATTGTTCATTTTTTATGGTCTACCATGATCATGGCCTTCCTCTTAGAGATAGATTTTCTCTTAGAGACAAACTTTCATATTCTAGACTTGCACATCCAAGTTGTATTTCCTCTCATAAAATAGAAACCTTTGAATATCTATTATAGACTTTCCCTTATGCACATGATGTTTGGAACCATTTTTTCCAAGATTCTTTGCTTGTAGAATTGAATTGTTTAGGGATATCACCTCTTCATAGAGGTATATTTTGAAAATTTGAAACTTTTGTAGAGCCTTTGTTTTGTTTCAACTCTAAAAGTATAGAAATAATTTCATTTTTTTGTCAGGATTTTGATTGTTATTTTTCTCTTAATGAGAAAATAAACATGCTCACATTTGCATAATTTCATATCCCCACACAAGCAAAAAAGGTGGCAGTGAAATTACATTTATAGGACCTTAATCACTACCTTATGGGTTGTGGGCAGAGCCACTGGTTCATCGGTGGGCAAAGCTCCAACCCCACCAGGGCTTCACCCACCGTCCTAGGCCTTCAGGACCAACCTGAGGCGTATCAACAATAATCTACCTCCTGGGGGGGCCTCCCACAAAAAGATGAATAGGTTGGGCCAATGCACCATGTATCATAAGCAAAGTTCCACATCATGGCCTAACCCAAAGAATACCACCTCTAGCCCCTAAGAGGTGAATCATTCACACAAAAAAAGTCATTTCTTATTGCCTCATTAACAAAGGGGTTGGACTCCTTCCTCGCAAAGGAAATTTATTAGGCCAATGCTGGGTGGCATCAAAGTTGTCATTCTTTTGTCTCCAAGCTTAAAGGGATACAGTAAAAGCACAAAAGTATTAACTTAGGTCATAGCAAGTACACCATTCCCCAAGATTTCTAAATTCCCTTCTACTTTTCATTAATTCTCATGATATTATTATAGGGATTTTTCAAAATTAGAATCATTCACATCTATTCACAAGTTGTCATGAACTACCTATAAAATGATAACATTATAATAACAAGAAGGGTGCAATTTCCTCATATGGTAACACTAAGGTAGTAAATACTCTATAATCTATTGAATTTTTTTTGTACTTGTATGTTATGAAACTTTTTCTCCAAAGTGGAAAGAAAGCTATGAAATCATTAACAGGAGATAAAAATAAATAAAAGATAATATACTCTTTAATTAAAATAAATATTAATGAAGAATATTTAAGAAAACTCTTTTAAAAGAAAAGAATAATTATATTTATTAAACAAGTGTCATGTAGTGGCTAGTACTTGCCTTTATAAATTGTTATCTAGATTTGGAAAAAAAAATGTAAGTTTTACTAATGTGAATAAAAATAAATGCAAGTTTTGTTAATTATAGTGTTTTAGTATTGTTAATTAGTTCTTTGCATGATCTAACTCTAACCCTAATCCTAACCCTAACCCTAACTCTAACAATAAATTTTAAACCATTATCTTAATTATAAACATATCTCTAACACTAACTATGGTCGTAACACTATCCATAACTATGGTCGTAACCCTAACCCTAACCCTAAAAAATTATAGAGTGATTGCAAAAAAAAATCTATGAATTAATATCGGGAATAATACTTGAAATAAAGATATTAGATTAATAAACTTTTGGAGCATTATATCTATTAATTATATTTAAGTGATTTTTATTAGTAATATTTTATTCTAATCCTAATCTTAGTTATAATGTTTTTAGGATTATAATAATTAATAATAATAGGATTACAATTATAATTTAATTAATAATTATAATAATTTAAGTTATTTTAATTTAATTTTTATTTATATTTATGTATGTTTTGATGTTAATAAAATTTGGAAAATAAAAAAGTGGCAATATCAAATAGTTTAAGATTTAATTTAATTTTTTATTTCAATTGTGTAAAATCAAATCCCTAGATTATCTTTATATGTTAATTTATAGATGTGCTTTAATTTAAGTTTTATTTTATTATTTTAATAGTGTGAATCCAAATGATTTTTGTGAGATTTTTTTTAATAAAAAAAAAAATTACATACATTGAAAAAATCATTCTTAAAAAAATGTAAAAATAAGTAACATTTATTAATAAACTGATTTTATAAAGCAAAAAATGAAAAAATGTTTTTTAAAAAATGTTAAAAAAATAGTCTACCTTGCTTTCCTTACAAATTTTCTCATAACACCCCAAACTTCCTAGCCAATTATGTTCAAAAATAATATTTTTTGCAATTTTTAAAGTTGAGTATTTAACACATTCACTTTCAAAAAACTCGTTGACAAATTCTGATTACGATGTTGACGATGCATTAGATATTATTGAAGATAGATGCATCTCACAATCAGCGGCCAATCACCTAGGGCTGGGCAAATTTGGCACAGCAAGAAAGCAGAGGGGCAGAAAATCATTCAAGCAGTTAAGGGAGGAAGAGGCGATGGAGAAAAATCTTCCCAGCATCACTAATTTCTTCAATACCAAGGGAGGAAAGCCTTCCCTTGGGAAGCAATGAAAATCACTACATGGAATGTCAGGGGCCTAAAGGCCCTTGACAAGAGACGCCTAGGAAGGCGCCAAATTAAAAAAATTAATAACAATATAATTTTACTCCAAAAGATGAAACTATCCAGCGAAGAGGGAATGCAATTTCTCCATTACTGTCGAGATTGGAAAGGTCATTTTCAGGGATCCAAAGGAAATGCAGGAGGTCTGGGTATCTTATGGAAAGAAGACCAGGTTTCGACAAAAATTTTACACTCGAAAGCCAATTGGATGGCAGCAAAAATGTATAATCTGGCTTTGAATTGCCAGTTCATATTAATCAACGTATATGGCCCTATCAAAACAGAGGAAAAGGCAGATTTATGGCGGAAGATTTTGGCTTTTTCACAACCACTCCTCAAAGGGAAACTAATCATCGGAGGGGATTTTAATGCCATTATGGGTATATCAGAAAAAGGTGGAGGTATAAAAACTTTGCACCAAACTTCTATCGATTTTAGAAACTTTGTGGCTGAAGCAGGATTAATGGACTGCCCAATAGAGAAAGGAGTTTTCACATGGACAAATAGAAGGAAAGATTTTACAGCAATAGTTGAACGTCTTGACAGATTCCTCATCACCAAGAATTGGAGAGACTCAGGTTGGCAAATATAAACAAAAATTCTTCCAAACTCAGCCTCTGATCACTTCCCTGTAGAAATAACTATCTCGGATCAGTTGGAAACTGTAGGGGCAAGCTTCAAATTTCAGAATATGTGGTGGCGCGATGATGGTCTTGTTGTTCTCTTGGAAAAGTGGTGGAAAGAGCAAAGAGTGGGAGGTTCAATCAGCTTTAAAATAGTGAAAAAACTTCAACATTTAAAACAACAGCTGAAAGTATGGAATAAAGAAAAATTCTTAAACATCTTCGCAGAGAAAGCCAAAATCGAAAACGAGATGGAGTCTTTAAATGAAAAAATAATCAAAGAAGGAATGAGGAATGAAGAATACATAAAAGAAAAGGAATTAAAATGCAATTTATCTGAATTACTCAAAAGAGAAGAAATCTATTGGAGAGACAAGTCAAGAGAAAACTGGCTACAAGAAGGTGACTCCAACTCAAAATTCTTCCACACCTCAGTCCTTGCCAGAAGGGCAGCTAACAAAATCGAAACAATCCAAGCAAGTGGGCAATCCATACGGGGTCTAAACAATGTTGGATTAGCGGCTATGGAGTACTTTGAAAAACTACTGGGAAACCAAAATTGGTTCACAGAAAATGGAAGTATTCTGGATGCAATCAGTTGCAGAGTATCAGAAGAAGACAACAATCTACTTTGCAAAGAAACCACAAAAGAAGAGGTAAAAATAGCTCTCTTTCAGCTCCATCCGGATAAAGCACCTGGACCTGACAGATTCACAACCAGATGTTTTCAAACATGATGGAACTTTGTTGGCGATCATGTCTGGAAACTTTTTTCTTTGTGTTGCGACCGGGGTCGAACCCGTGCGGCGGGCGGAACAACCTAAATTGCTTGCCAATACGCTTGTTGAGGACTTTAGAAAGAACAAGCGGTTTGTGAAAGACCTCAATAATACAGTGATAGCTTTAATCCCCAAAAAACAGGAATGTAAAACTTTTAATGACTACAGACCAATCTCACTTTGTAATACAATTTACAAAGTAATTACTAAAGTGCTCGCGAACAGACTGAAATCGGTTGTGGGAAAGATAATATCAACTAAACAATGTGGATTTGTGCTAGGAAGGGAGATCACGGATTGCACGATACTCCTTTCAGAAGTTGTTCACTCCCTCATCAGTTGCAGGGAACCAAGTATGCTTCTTAAACTAGATGTAAGTAAGGCCTATGATAAAGTATCGTGGGAATTCCTAATAATGATCATGAAAAAATTGGGGTTCAATTCTCATTGGTGCGATATGATAAAATATTGTATATCTTTAGTAAGATTCTCAATATCAATAAATGGTACATTGCAAGGTTTCTTTCAAGCGACCAATGGCCTCAGACAAGGGGATCCCATATCGCCCTTCCTCTTTGTGATAATGGCGGAATCCTTAAGTTGTGCAATTAAAAAAAGCTATCAAAGAAGGGAATGGAAAGGTGTGAAAATAGCACAGGATTTAGCACCAGTCACACACTCCCAATTTGTTGACGATACCACCCTATTCGGAGAAGCAAGTATCAAGGAAGCAAAGAACATAAAATCCATAATTGACACTTATGAGGAACAAACAGGTCAAAAAATGAATAAGGATAAATCAAGTATCTTTTTCTTCAACACCAAATCTACAATGAAAAAGGCAATTCTACATAGACTTGGATATCAGATGGGAACACTGCCTGCAAAATTCTTAGGAGTCAAAATCTTTGGTGGTGCTTGCAAATTAAAGCACTGGGAGGAAGCAATTGAAAAATGTCGCTCTAAAGCAATGTCATGGAAGAACAACTGGTTGTCACTTGCAGGAAGAATAACAATGGTAAAATCTATTCTCTCAGCTATCCCAATTTAGTCAATGTCCACGTACAAAGCCCCAAGAAAAACTGAACACAAAATAGAGAAAATCCTAAAAAAATTCATCTGGGAGGGGTCCAAAATAGAAAAAAGAATACCATTGATAGGTTGGGACTTGGCATGCCAACCAAAAGAGGCAGGAGGGGCAGGTCTGAGAAAGATTGGATTACAAAATTCAGCACTAGGTGCTAAGCTTGTTTGGAAGCTCTATAAACAACCGGACAAATTGTGGTGCAGGATTATGCAAAGCAAATATTTGGATAATAAGGAACCAAGCAGAATATTGACCCTAGCTAACCCAAGCAAAGGCTCGACAGTTTGGAAATACATAGTAAAAGTTAGACCAATAATAACCAATCACTTGTCATGGCGGATAGGGTCTGGCTCGAAGGCATTATTCTGGATAGATTCGTGGAATGGACACAAGAGCCTGACAGATTTAATAGGTGTAGAACAATATGTGGACAGGCTACAGATGGAAATGGGGAAAAAGTGAAAGATTATGTACAACATAATAGATGTTCGGTAGGGGGACAATTCCAATGGAAGGCTATACCGGCTCATATCATGCCTCATCACCTACGCGTTGAAGTAGAGGCAGAATTAAGTAATAGACCAATATTGCTAAATAAAAAAGAAGATGAAGTGATTTGGTGCGGTGCAAAATCAAGGGAATATACGGCCAAAATGGGTTACTAAATACATAATTTACAGTGTAAGGATAAGAATTGGATGTCAACACTATGCTGGAAATGTGAAATCCTACCAAAAGCAGGGGCATTTCTATGGGTGGCATTACACAAACGGTGTCTGACATGGGATAGACTGTAGAGATTAGGATCGGTGGGCCCATCAAGGTGTGTATTGTGCAAAAAAGATGAGGAGATGGCAGATCATCTTCTCCTATCTTGCCCGATGGCAACAGCATGTTGGGACTCGCTGTCCGAGGCATTTGGGATTTAAGGCCCAAGACAACAGAAAATTTGTGAGGTTATGAATAGCTGGCCAATACTAAATCAGAACGGTTATTGGCAAAGCTTATGGAAACTAGCACCGTCATTAGTGGTATGGCATATTTGGAAGGAAAGAAACAGATGAATATTCAAGAATCGATCTCTTGAAAGGCATAGACTAATTGAAAAAAATCAAAATGCTATCGTGGAAAGAGCAAATAACCGATCTACAATGCGATCTAACACAAGATTCACACGCTAGGACGAGGAAATCAAGAAAACGTGGCCAAGCCTAAAATTACCCAAAGATTTGAAAAAGAGTAAAAAAAAGGTGAATAGGAAGGAAGTCCGGTGGAAACCTCCGGAGCGATTAAATTGGAAACTTAACTTCAATGGGGCTGCAAAAGGCAACCCTGGAAAAGCAGGAGCAGGATGTATAATTAGAAACACGAAAGGACAGGGTGTCTGGGCTGCATCCAAGAATTTAGGTACCTGCACGAACAACATTGCAGAAATGGAGGCCTTAGCATTAGGATTGGAAGTCTGCCTTCAGAAAGGAATAGATTCGGTAGAAATAGAAGGCGAATCCCAAATATGCATTCAGGCAATTACATTGAGGAAAACTCTGAATTGGAAACTTGATAACTGGATTGAAGCTATCAAATCCCTTCTTGGAAAGCTAAATAATTATGCCCTATCATATGTCTATAGGGAAGCCAACAAGGCTGCGGACCTTTTGGCAAACTGCGGTGTGGACCAAGGACCAATAATAAAAGTAGACAATGACTTGGAGTAGTGGACAGGTCTGCCAACACTCCTAATCACTGATAGTTCCGACGGATGATAGATCTTCGAAATCCCTAAAGTAGCACGAAGGGACAGTCGGACGGGATAGATGACTAGTCTCGAACAAAGTCTGTTCAGTTGCTTGGGGATTGTGTCCTTGCCATGCCGATAATGCAAGCTCTTATAGGAAGTCGAGGGGAAGAAAGAGTCAAGGAGCAACGTTGAACTAAAATCCCAGAGAAGGAAAATGGAGTCCAAATTTGGGGTTAACTGCATCTGTTCGAACGAGACACTTTGAATGCAGTGTAGGAGAATATTCTCAGTTGGTTCTTTGTAGGTGATCAAAGCAATTGAATTGATTACTCAGGAGATCCTACAAGAGGGAAACGACTGGTGTGATGGCAGAATTTATGAGGTTGTTCTATGCTTACTGACAGACATTATGAGTGCCAGAGAAATACTGGTGGTGAAACTGGCAGGCTTTGTTTCGGCAATCGACATCCAAGTAGTGGCGAACGCAATATTGGAACTGCCTACGGAAGGCTTGGTGAACTACCTAAAGTACAGCTTCGAGGGAATCGGGGCGGAGGAAGAAGCAAAAGAAGAGGAGGCCGAAGCAGGGGAGGAAAGCACGAGTTGCTCACAGATCCAGACCAATTCTCTGAACAACTTCTTAGGTGATGCCTGGGAGGTATACCGGACTGGCATTATCAATAATGATTTGAATGCCTTCACAAGGTTTGTTCAAAACGAGGATTGGTTTAGCAAGTGGAGAATGAAGCACGTAGTGAAACTGGGCTACACACTAGAAGTTGTATATAACTATGTAATGGCATAAACGCTTGAAATATAGCCAACCGACATAAATATAGTCTATCAACAGTCGGATACACTACTGGCATCTATTGCCATTTTGCAAAATAGGTAACCTGCTATAATCTATCAACAGTTGGGTATACTACTGGCTTCCATGGCCATTTTGTAATGTAGGCTGTCGGATATCTGATAATCTAGCATCAGTCGGAAACACTGTAGGCATCTAATGCCATTTTGATATTAATATAATAGGGTGCTATCCCCACTGATAGCACTTAATTAAAAAAATAAAAAAAACTAATTAACAAAATAAATTGAAGAATGATTGCAATAGTACTATGACTGATGGAAAGTACTAATAATAATTAAAGGTAACCTTTTTGAAAGGGTTTGATGATTTACCTCTTAAGGCTTATATAAAGCATTTATGTGAGACTTGAAAAAAGACATGAAAATCGCTCAAAATGGTTTGGTGGGGCAATGAGCATTGGAAAAGGGGCACATGGGCATGTCCAACTTAGGGTACGAAGTACACTTAAGATTTTCCTAGCCAAGATTTTGTGCAAATAGGCATAAATTGTGTTTTTACATAGATCCTCCAAAGTGTGTCATAACGAGAGCCAATACAACTGAAATCTCCAAGATGAATGAATTTTTCAAAAACTGTGATTTAAATAAGTATTGAAAATCATATATATATATATATAATTCAATCATATATATATATAATTCAATCATATATATATATGATTGAGTTACGTGATTGTGTTTTTCAATTTATTATGTTAATTATTTATTTTAGAGTTCTTATAAATGATCACATGTATAATATGCATTGTTATTCATATTTTTTTTATTACATAGTACAAATTGTTTTAACTATAATATTAACCATATCTAAATCCCTTGCAAATACTTAATTAACTTTGGGAGAAAAATAATATTATATTGCATTTATTTCCAAATCGATTTAAAACATAGAGTTTCCTTAGACCATGGAAGTCGAGTCTTAGATGTTTAATTCAAATAAAAATTCACATGTTTATTGATCAAGAATATTCCAACTTCCAAAAGAACAACACCATTGCCAACCCAAAGAACAAACATAGTAGAGTTCTTCTTTCTCAAACCATGAACAATAAGTGGTTGTGGTTTTGTAGGAGTAGGACAATTTAATCAAACATAGCATTTGGCAATTAGGTTATTTCTCTAGCTTTTTATTTTTATTTTTTGTCCTTAAAAAAAGTTTCAGCTGCAATTTGTTCTCCATTGTATAAAATGCTATAGTTTTAATGATAATAAGTTTCCACAATTCATATCATAAATCTCTGGATTCGATTGTGTCCAAAATTTCTAGCATCAGTGTTTCGGATCACACTCTGTGATCCATCATCAGGATGAAAGAAAGCAAGAGGAGAAAAAAATGACATTTGGTAGACACATATGTAACACCAACATATGATTTCTGAAAATAATGTTTACAAAGATCTTAATTGTGGATGCTACTTATGTGTTTTCGTACGATTGAAAACATAATTACTTTCTTCAACTTGTCTAGCGTGCCCATTAGATCCATAGAGTTGTCTTGCTATTTAAAATGTTGTTCACGGATGGCCTCTCTAATTAAATTTTTAATTTCAATTGTGTAAAATCAAATCCCTAGATTATCTTTATATGTTAATTTATAGATGTGCTTTAATTTTAGTTTTATTTATTATTTTAATAGTGTGAATCCAAATAATTTTTGTGAGGATTTTTTTAATAAAAAATTAAATTACATACATTGAAAACATCATTCTTAAAAAAATGTAAAAATAAGTTAACATTTATTTAGTTTAGAAAGATTTAAAAAACTGATTTCATATAGCAAAAAATGAAAAAAAATAAAAATTTAAAATGTTAGAAAAATAGTCTACCTTGCTTTCCTTACAAATTTGCTCATAACACCCCAAACTTCTTAGCCAATTATGTTCAAAAATAATAATTTTTACAATTTTTAAAGTTAAGTATTTAACACTTCACTTTCAAAAAACAAATTATATTTGAACATAAAATTCTAGTTTTTAATTGGTTCAAAACCAACTTATTAATAACTAATTAACAAAATAAATTGAAGAATGATTGCAATAGTACTATGCCTGATGACAAGTACTAATAATAATTGAAGTAACCTTTGTGAAAGGGTTTGATGGTTTACCTCTTAAGGCTTATAAAAAGTATTTATGTGAGACTTGAAAAAAGACATGAAAATCACTCAAAAAAGAATAAAATGGTTTGATGGGACAATGAGCATTGGAAAAGGGGCACATGGGCATGTCCAACTTAGGGTGTGAAGTACACTTGAGATTGTCCTAGCCAAGATTTTGTGCAAATAGACATAAATTGTGTTTTTACATAGATCCTCCAAAGTGTGTCATATCGAGAGCCAATACAATTGAAATCTCCAAGATGAATGAATTTTCCAAAATCTATTATTTAAATAAGTATTGAAAACCATATATATATATATGATTGAGTTATGTCATTGTGTTTTTCAATTTATTATGTTAATTATTTATTTTAGAGTTCTTATAAATTATCACATGTATAATGTGCATTGTTATTCATATTTTTTTTATAACATTACATAGTACAAATTGTTTTAACTATAATATTAACCATATCTAAATCCCTTGCAAATACTTAATTAACTTTGGGAGAAAAATAATATTATATTGCATTTATTTCCAAATCGATTTAAAACAGAGTTTCCTTAGACCATGGAAGTCGAGTCTTAGATGTTTAATTCAATAAAAATTCACATGTTTATTGATCAAGAATATTCCAACTTCCAAAAGAACAACACCATTGCCAACCCAAAAAACAAACATAGTAGAGTTCTTCTTGCTCAAACCATGAAGAGTAAGTGGTTTTGTAGGAGTAGGACAATTTAATCAGACATAGCATTTGACAATTAGGATATTTCTCTAGCTTTTTATATTTATTTTTTGTCTTTAAAAAAAGCTTGGCTGCAGCCTGCTCTGCATTGTATAAAATGCTATAGTTTTAATGATAATAAGTTTCTACAATTCATATCATAAATCTGTATAGCTTTTGGATTCGATTGTGTTCAAAGTTTTTAGCATCAACATTTCGGATCACACTCTGTGATCCATCATCAGAATGAAAGAGAGCAAGAGGAGAAAAAAATTGACATTTGGTAGACACATATGTAACACCAACATATGATTTCTGAAAATAATGTTTACAAAGATCTCAATTGTGGATGCTACTTTGTGTTTTCGTACGATTGAAAACAGAATTACTTTCTTCAACTTGTCCAGCGTGCCCATTAGATCCATAGAGTTGTCTGCTATTTAAAATGTTGTTCACGGATGGCATCTCTAATTGAGGGAGTAATGGAGTTTCCATCTGAGGAAGATGAGAACTCTTGCCATGAAACAAACCACCTACTGCTTTGAAAGGACTATTGATTTTGCTCCTTATCTTATAAGCTAAGAAAAGTTCTGATAAACGCCATAGTGTACCTGACACAAGAATAATGCCAAGGGCCACATGTGTGAACATATTTTGCTTCTTCACATTTCTTATTTCTCTTATGACATCCTTCTCAATAACTTTATCATCTCCAATGGGCTCTTTCATTTTCTTGATCTCGTCATCTGAGCCTACTGAACCAGAATTCCCCGAGTTTTCTGTTATGGCCAATAAAGCCTTTTGCTCTCTCTCTGCCCTTAATGAATTCAACTGCAAGAGAGGGATTTAAAGAAAAATGATTATATACATACAACTCAATTATAATAAGTCTACTATAAATGTGAGGTCATGTAGCACTGGAAAACCGTATCATGTCCATGCAAGTGCGGAGAGCTACAAATACACATACCCACACCCACAAAAATAACATCATCAGTGATAACTAATAAACTTCAACAAAACATAGCTGCTGAGATCAATGGGTATCATTTAGTACAAGCTAGAAAATTTATGATATAAATGTGGTACTTCTAGGGTTCTCTGCAACCCCTAGGCACAAACATAACAGAATCCATTACAAAAGGAGTAAACTTTATCTCTAGAACCACAAAATTCATTTTGTACATTGATAGCGTTTTTTCAGATCAATAAAAAATTGTAAGAGAAATTTCGATCTGAGTAAGTGCAACACTCTAAAACAGCACAAAATGTACAGGGAGAAACATCTAAAAGTGAATACAGACATAATCTTCGCAGAACTATAAATCTACAGAAGACGCTAAAAGAAAAGATAACACATAATTCATATCCAAAAACAATTAAAACACAGAGATGAGACTAACATTAGATTGAATGATTCTGTAACACACCACCCAGTCAGCACTCCTATTCTAGCATCAAGCATGTCTAGAGCTTTGATGGGCGATGTCTAAGTCTTGTTTAAGCTTAAGCTATGTGATCTTGATATTACAAAGCTTAATCCAATTAATAGTCTGTGAATTATGATAAACAGGTTACTGATATCTTAAAGTTTATGCTAAGGATATCATATTTATGTTGATTATGCCCTTTGATTATTTGATAATTGTTCCCATGTTGATATTTTGTCTATATCAACCACAAAGGTGCCATGATCCCATTCAAGTGCATGTATGCAAACCACAGATACTGAAGGATTGCCAAAAAAGTCACATATAGTCATTTCTGTGATGGAAGACTGTGTAGGAAGGGCAAATAAAATCAATTAAATGTTTTCGGAAAGGAGAGGACGGAGAGGAAGGTATGTCCTCCACGCCATAATGGAGGAATGGCATCCCCCTCTCCGTATTAATTGCCTACAAGAAGGGACAAGGGAAGGGCACGTATTAAGGCAGATTTACTGGCTTGAATGAAGGCCCCTGACCTATTTTCAGATGGCATGCAGAGAGAACAGAAGGAAGGCACACAGCCAGGAGTCAGTGTGGAAGCATGGAGGTGGCATAAGAATTGTAGGGGGGGCGAAGTTCCTCAAAGAAACATGGTCTCATGGAATGCAATGATTGCAGGATAAGCACAGTATGGTGGTTTTCGTAAGAAGCTTTCAGAATTTTGAAAGAAATGCCTCAAGAAATGTGATCTCGTGGACTGCAATGGTTGCCGGTTATGCACAAAATGAATTTGCTGAAAAGACTTGGGAACTTTTAGGCAAACCAATATTGGTAGGTGTAAAGCTAGACCCCATAACATTCGCTAGCATCCTCCTTGCCTATGTCGCAATGAGAGCTTTTGAATAGGTTATGGATGCCCATCAAAGCATAAGAAAATGGCATAAGTATGGGTGCCCTATAAGAGGGTATGGACACCCACTGAAGTTGAAAGTGTTGCAAGGTGTGCGCCCTTGGTCTCCTTGTGTTGTGCAGCACAACGCTTGGGTTTGTGACATGGCTTAACCACCTCCCATGGATTCATTAACTCTGGCGGTTGTATTGGGCATTAATAGGTCGATCTTTTGGTGCAACGGCAATTGTCTTTGCAACAATTGGTATCAGAGCCTGGCTCACAGGTTCAAACCCCTCGCTTGCGCGGGGAGGGGGGATTGTTGCAAGGTGTGCACCCTTGGTCTCCTTGTGTTGTGCAGCGCAGCGCTTGAGTTCATGACATGGCTTAACTGCCTCCCGTGGATTCACCAACTTTGGGGTTGTATCCCGTGGATTCACTAACTTTGGGGTTGTATCGGGCATTAACAGGTTGATCTTTTGGTGCAACAGCAATCATCTTTGCAACAAAAAGGATAAAAGAATTTTGTGAGAGGGGGTTGTGCAGGTGCATCGAGAAGCTGTGGAAAATCCCTCTGCAAATCGTTTGCACAATTCTATGCATTAGAAGTGAAAATCTCTAAAATAAATTGAATGGATTCTTCGCATTAGAAGTGAAAATATCTAGAATAAATTGAATGGCTTCTTCAGCAGGTCAACACCAGTTTCGTAATACATAGCCTCTGTCGAAGGTTTTGCATCTCAGAAATTGGCTGTGAGAATGAATGGAGGTCCTCTCTTGGAGCTCTGTAAACCCTTTGGCAAAATTGTCATCACTAAATGCAATGTGGGAGCCAACCACAACCAGGCCTTTGTTGAATTTGTATGTTAACCTTGCGCTTTGAGATCTCAAAAGCTCCTACTTCTTTGTTTCTTGGAAGATGAAATGCTTTCTGAATCATGCTTTTGGAAGTTCCAGGCTTTGGTTGCACAGTGAATTGATTTAGTATTATTAGCTTATTTCAATGATAAAATAAGAAATGATGTATTAGATTGCACTATGAAACCAGATCTTGCATTCATTTTATGTTGAATTTTACAAGAGTGATTGTAACTGAATACTTAAATAGTTGGTGAATGAGAGGAGAGTTGACCTGGCATTCAAACTAGTGACCTGCAAGAGAGAGATTGTAACTTACTCAATACTTAAATAGTTGGTGAATGGGAGGAGAGTTGACCTGGCATTCTAACAAGTGACCTGCAAGAGACAACGCTGCTAAGAAAGCAATGTGTTATCTGTGAGGTAAATTGAACAATTTTTTGTGCACGAGAGCATAAGCTAGAATACTTGAACCCCTTCAGTTATTCTTGGCTTGCCTGCTGGGTATAAAATATTGTCAATTAAACCTACTTTCTTGCCTTGGGCCTTGTTGGATGACATAACCTATCTATTACACTTTCGTATCTATTAAGGGTACAACATTGTCATTGACCTTGCTATAGAGTTCCTATTGGCAGATGTCCCTTCGATTGTGATTGATAGTAATGTCAAGGCTAAACTTGAGATCTAGCTTTTGGCATTATGCATAGACTTACAAGTATGTAAGGTGGAATCTAACAGACTGTGGTAAGGCCTTAATTACTGCAATGTCAGAGTTGAATTGCAAATATATTGTTGTTGTATGAATTCACTTATTGTTAACCATTAAGGCCAGAGATTTTGAAGTGTAAATAGTACCTAGTCCGTAAATCAGACTATTACAAGAATGTGGGGTTGCACTATAGGGTAAATAAAATCAAAAGGTTAAGGATATTATTATTACTAATATTTATGAGTGTATATATTCATATGATGCTCTAATGGATATGGTGATACTGATACCAACTACCTATGTACAACTCAAGTATTGCTCATTCTTTAAGCAAGTTTGTAATTATTGTTGGATGTCTTTTGAAGTTCAAATGATTTTTGTGTGGCATTGTGGAGATGTTTCAGTAATTGACATTCCATGGTCTAATGTGACAAGATTTATTTTATATTGTCTATGATGTTATGCATAATTTATGTGTATGGATTTGATTCCGATAATTTATCCTTATAAGACACTATTGTCTAGGGTGTGTTGTTTAAAATAAATGAAATTTTAGTGCTCATAAAGAAGGTCGATAGTTGGGACCATTGTATGTAGAGGTAGTACAAGAACCTTATTCATAGCAATGTGTTATATTAACTTACTGAATTGATTCATGAGGGAAATTATATATATATATATTGGTGTTATAATTTGTTTCCATGACCTTCCTTCATTAGGGAAACTATCTATCAAGGCTGGGAATACTTGAGGGATATACCTCATTGATGGGTGTGACAAAATGGTTGTGTCTAACATTTGTATAGGTTATGTTAACTTGGGAAAGTACAAGTTCTCATCTTGATAGTTGAAAGCCTAGGAGAACTACTTGGGACTTCGATCCCATTTGGAATTGGGTATGTAGACATTCCTTGGGTGAAGGATGCCATCGTGACCCAAGACTGTAAGGGAGGCTTAAGGAATAGCTCCGAAGGTTGAAGTTGTTCCTAAACTTGATTATCTCTCCCTCTTTAGTATACATCATCATGAGGCTGAATTTTTTATCGAATGGCAATGATCTCATCTTCCAATTAATATGTCCCCACCATATAGGTTTGAGCCATTGAGGCAACCCGTCATTGTCAAGCTTATCTACTCTGAGGTTTGTGGTATTTGGCTTCCAAAACCTACTCCAATCTTGGATGAGCTTTTAAAGTCAATGTCATCAAGGTCTGTCCTAATGTGAATGTGTGAGGATGCCTCTAATCTTATTTGAACAAAAAAAAATGAAGTTGTGTTGAACACCACATCCTTGTGTCTTGGATCATTGACAAGTATAGGAGGTTCTAGTTTATCCTCAAGACCTGATGAAGTCTATTCAACCTGAATAAGGGCATTATAAACTTGGCCCTAACATGGCTATGAATGAGTATTTATTTGTATATTAATCATCAGAAGTGAGTTACTTAATGTGTATTTATTTTTAATTTTTTGTATATTTATCTTTTCCAATATGGGACATTCATGTTTATTCAATCTCTTTTGTCCATTGGACCTAATTTTCCATACAACATTAATATTTATTAGCATAGCCAATTTGGACCTTTTCTCTATCCAGTACGAGATAGGCAATATAGTCAAAACTACAAGCTTATAAAGAAAGGCAATTTTAACTGTGCTCTCGACAAAGACTTAGACTCATCAAGACCAAACAAGTCCCAAGTCACTAAAAGACCACAATATGCCCATAATATTGTGCCGATGATTTTGTCAATTAGAAAATATATATAAACAAGTATCTTATTAGGAAATTGACATAGGGACATCTCAAAAGGAGCCAAGTTCTAAAGTCAATTCAGAAGGTTTCTTATTCTAAAGTCAATCAGTTTCTTCGAAGAGGAGGAATTAATATTCAGAGGGAGTCTGACAAACCAATAGAGGCAACCTTGGACGAGGAGGTCAGGAGGTTGATGCAAGTACTTGGAGCTTCAGAGGGAGTCACATCATCATGAAGATTTGTTGTAGCATATATTTCTCCGAGACGGAGAAATATGAGGTGAAAGCCCTTGTAGCGTATATTTCTCTGAGACGGAGAAATATGAGGTGAAAGCCCTTGTAGTGTATATTTCTCTGAGACGGAGAAATATGAGGTGCGAGCCCTTGTTCATCTCTGTGACTGAGATGAGACGTCATGTTGAGAGACTTCCATCACGACATCACGTTGAGAGACTTTGTGATGAACCCTTGTACTTGTGTTTCTTTCCACACATGGGAGTAGCCATGCTGGATGTCATGTTGAGAGACTCCATGACGACATCACGTTGAGAGACTTCGTGATGAACCTTTGAGTTTTCCACAAATGGGTGTAGCCATTGTGGGCGTCATGTTGAGAGACTCCATGACATGGATATCTGGAAAGATACCTCCCTAGCTAAGAGGGAGTGTTGATGTTATAGCAGTGGGAGATATCTCTCTCAAATTTAAAAATGATGGATAAATAATACCAAGGCAAGTCAGACTTGCTATATATAATAATTTTATGAAGAGTCACCTTGTTTCTTAAAAGAGGCCAACCCAAATGAAGAGTCACCTAGTTTTGCATAAATACAAGGTGATGATCATTCATTTGATCATCAAGTTCATTCATCATAATTCGCATTCCTAGAAGAAGTTCATACTTGAGCAGCAGATCATCATCTTGTAGCAGCAGATCATCATTTTGTTGCAGCAAACGGATTTCAAGGAGAAACATATTCATTTGTATCTTTGCATCTAGGAGAGGTGCTATTATTCGTTGTATCAAATTCGGCATTGTGCTGGGCCTGAGTTGTAAGCAGATTTTTGCTCTTATTCCTTCAATATATAAGAGATATATTTGCTGGGTTTTTCTCCCTCAAGTAGAAGGGTTTTCCCAAGGTATCTTGTTGTGTTCATTGTCTTATGTGTTGTATTTTCTGATTGCCTACATTTCTGATCCTAAAACTAACATGGGAAACATCAAATGTAGAAAGTATTCTTGTGTCAACAGCAAGGAAAGCAGGGATAAAATCAGTTTTAGAAGCTAGCATATACATAAGAGGGAAGGTGAATTGGGATCCACGAAACCAACTGGGGAAGGTAATTCCTGGAAGTAAGACTTCAGAACAGAGTGTGCAGACAGGGGCCACACTAAATTAGTCGAGGGAGTTAATCCCTATAGATCCTGGAGGAGAGAGGAGACCTCTCACCGAAATCTATAAAAATGAACTTGTCAAAAAAGAATAGAACACAGGGAGAGATTCAATGACTCAAATATACCTAGGAAAAGGGAATTAAATGAAACATTATAAGAAAGGAAAACCCAGATGAAGTTAGGGTTTTTTGGATATGAGGAGAGGATTGGCCTATGTGCAAAAAAGGCACTTGGCCCAATTAACGAACTGCACAAGAATGGGGAGGGATTTTCAAGACAATGTTTACTTCTGACTATCATGTATTCTAAAACTTTTTCTTATGCTTCCTATTGTGAAAATGATGTTTGCGTGTGACTGAAATTGCGGTGTTGATGTTTTGAGATAATGCCTTGAGTTTGATATTTTTAAGACATTTCATCCGAGCCTGAAGAGCCACTTGTTACTATGAAGCAATTTCCATTGTTGTAAACTTTTACTTTCTAAAGAGAATGTGAAGAGAACTTTTTGATTATTGCATTATTTACATTTACTTTGGTGGGCATTTTGGTGATTTGATTATTTAAGTAGCTTCACAAATTAGCAGTCAGCTAATATTGTTCTGAAATCTGAGCTTGAAAAGGTGGTTGTGTTGTTGCTGCTCATTGCTCTTCAGTGTTGATTGGTGGCCTTACAGTGTTTCAAATTTATATGGTGTTATCCCTCTCTTTCTTGCCCCAATGTGAATGTGTGTGTGTTCTTGTATTGAATGAAAGGGGAAAGGAAAATCTGCCCCAAAGCACTTGTGTATGGCGATTAACCATATTTTAAGAGTGAGTATGGATAAATGATAGAAGGGCATTCACCTCACAGTTCTCTGTGACATGGGGTGCGATTACATATATATGAATATGGGACCTCGGTAGTAGGTGAGGCAGAAAAACTGATACCAACACAATGGGTTCAGTGGGAGGGGAAAAGAACTGGCTAGTGGCCATATTATTTCTTGAATATTATGGGTGAAAGATTGATGCGAGGCCAACAACTAGGTTCAAAAGAGGGGGGAAAGCCTAGTGAGTGGCTATATTATATAGTGATAGATGAATATATGACACTGTCAATGATCCACCTGGCTGGTCCAGTGGACTTTTATTTAATGACATGTATGATTCTTCAATGATTCAATCAATGATGTTCCATTAAAGATTGTGGAATTGAGCTTATGCTATTCCTTGTTTGATCATTTGGTCAGTGGCATTTCATTATTTTGAATAAAGCTTGAGTTGAGTCATTGTATGATGATTGTAGTCCTTGGTTACTTAAATGTTTAAGTGATGACAATCCAGGCCTTTTGTTGAATCCCTTGAGCCTGTGTTGCCTTGGATTCTTCGTTCTTAATTAAATAAGGGAAGGGAAAAATTAGGTCTCTTTTTGGCCTCAAACCTGTAAGTTACCCCAACTACTTATGGAAAATTGTGGATGTGTTGTAATTTGAAATTTCTAAATGAATACTTGTAACATTTGCACCTGTATTTATCCTTGTCAACTCACCTTACCTGACTCTGGTTGACAAAGGAGTTGAGGAGTGAATGGGGTAAGGGATGAATTGCTGGTCACAAATGAGAGTACTAGCATGAACAACAGCATAGGAACTCTTCCAAATTGGCTGTCAAAGGATGAATTTGTTCCTCATTACCCTTGATGAACCTCACACCCACTGTGAGGCTGGTCAGGTGGAATGGGAACTTCACTTCCTCTGTTTTAGCATGCTGGAGAGCAGCTGATGGTAGATTTACTAGTAGATATTATATAAGTGAAGCCTTTCAACTCCTCATTGACTTTTATGATAAAATATGAAATTGGCTTGATAAGGAAAATATTAGAGTACAAACTCCTTTTCTAAATTCGATTCTATGAGTAAATCAAGATTATGTTTTTCTATGTTAGTTTGATGTGCAGGATGCAGCATGGAAGATCTCTTGGCCTAGTCAAGGAAGGAAACCTGATTAAGAAACTGGTATGAAGGATATGAACTGGCATTGTGTCCTCTAACGACAAATTATTTTACTTGACATGTATTATTGTAAGACTCGATAAATGCTATAAGTAGACAGTAGACTATATATTGGGGTACAGTAAAGATAGAGAAAGGGTATTGTTCTCAATATTTAAATGGATTGCTATGTAGTCATAAAAGAAGTATTTTCTTTGATTTATTTTTAGTCGGTTGACTTACCTCAAGTCAGGTTGAAGTCTAGAAAGTTAATTAAATTAGTCACTGAATTCAGATCTGTTGAATATCTTATAGTGGCCTAGTTGTGTAGTCCCAAGAATTCATAATGAACACTGAATAGATATATATGCCTATGATTTCAACAAAGGATACTGATTGTATATTAGTTTGAAGCCTTATTCAAATTGTGAGTTCTAACTAGGAACAAGGGACTAAAATTTATTTCTATTGTGTTCAAAGGTTTATGGGTTGAGGAGTCTTATTATGAGTTTTGGGTTGAACTGGAGTAGTCTAATCCCATAGGCCCTGCACCAACGTGTTGTCCTCTGATTCCTAGCATACACCAGGTTGGAAATGTTCTTGATGTTTACCAGAGATCCTAAGTCTCTTAGATGCTGTAGTACCCCGATATATTTCATGTTTAAATAATTAATATTAATTAGAATTTGACGTGATCAAGATATTTAAATAAATTTTGATAATAGTGCATTTGAATAGTGTGTGGGATGTTATGCAATGATGATATGAACCTGTCTATGATTAGTTTGATTTAGTTCATCATACACTTAATCTGATTTATTTATGGGTATGATAAACCTGATTTAGTCTGGTTTCTGCTCATTTATACAAGATTCACTATTGATTTTTATACTTCAGTTATATGATAGATTACCAACTCATTATTTTGTTGAGTTGTGTTTGTGGGGTACTATTCCTTGATTGGAGAGAGAATATCATGAGAGAGGATGTCATGAATAAGAAGCACTGTGGGCAAAGAACAAGGTAATCAATGCTTGAGTATGTCCTATTGTGCTGGTATTACACTTTATGGTTGTTCACATGGCCAGTAATCTAGAAGGATCTGCCAACAACGACTCCTACAATAACACCAAAACCATTCTCATGGCTTTAGGAAACTACGGTAACATTACCATGGTCTGCTGTACACCAAAGCACCTCCTAGTTGCTCATAGTAAAACAAGGATCATCAATCCATTTCCAACAATAGGTCATACTCAAGCATTGGTTACCTTTGAACACAATAAAACTCATAATAAGACTCCTCAACCCATCAATCCAGCAGCATTTTGATATGATAAACAATAGATGATGAATGAATGAACAAAGACCTGCTTATAAAGAACTTGAAATGACTCTTCAGCTTCCACCTTTTCCCTCCAAAAGGGATGCCCATATCACTTTTTGAAATATTTTAATTTTTAAAACATTGAATTCACCTTTTCTAGGCGTCCAAGACTCCAAGAGGAATATTTACTTTTGAAATATTTAATTTACCTCCTGATGAGGCGTCCACCCTCAAGGGCCCCTCTTTAAAACAACTTAAGTCATCATATTAGGCCAAGGGGGCAAATTCACATTATAATAATTAAATGACTTAAATTAATCATTTTACCAAAATGAGTCTCAAAATGTTGAAAGCCAACTGTGCTCCAACTGCACTGCTCGAAATGGAAACTAAAGTGACTGTTGATGCTACTGCCCAAGATGGTACTGCTCGAAATAGAACTTACTAAAAATAGTAAATTCTGAAAAGTTGCCCAAAGCCTTTGCATGTCATATCACTGCAAAGCTCTCTGAAAACCCAGAAAACTCCACTAGACATGCATCAGAAACTCTTACAAGCAAATCTTCAAAAATGCTTCAGAACCCCTACAAAATAGGAAACCCTAATTCTACCTCTGACGAGCCTACGAGCTTCCGAAAATAGGCTATCAGTCACAGAAGAGCATATGGCTAAAATAGGGACATTACAGAAATCCACTTTTAGGTTTTTAATAAAAAATTTATAATATGTCTCCAACTTAGGTGCCCAAATCAATAATATTAAAAATGTACTTTAAGTGATTTAAATTGAGGATCGTGGCCTCATCGGAAATAAAGTACACTTTTTTGACTTTAGAATTTAACTTTATATTATTTAATGATAATTACTCATTAAACATTTAATATTTCGCCCATCCAACTGATTAAGAGGTCAACACTGCATCTGAGACCTGTCTAGGTGCCTTACTAAATATAGTAACCCCGACTTCCCTAAAATGGTGACTTACTATAAATAGTAAGTATGAAGAACTGAGTCTAACGAAGGTCAAACCTGAACCCACACTGAGCTCTAAAGGAGAAAACACACCGATCACTGCCAAGAAGGACCCTCTAGCCATCTATGTTTGCTTACGAGGGTCAGGAATATGCTAAACCATCCAAAAATGACTACAGGCTAAAAAGGGGACATTACACTTGCTCTCTCCCACTAGCCGTACGGTTTATAATTTAATAATGTGTCTTTAATTTTTTGCCGAACTCCTTTTTGCCTTGCTTTGGTCGTACACTTGACCTCCTCGTGCTCTTCAAGTTTTTCCATTGTGTATACTTGGCCAATTTTAATTTTTCTTGTTTTTATTTTAAATGCCTTTATCCCTTTGCATTTTCCCATTTTAATATTTCCACCTTCATTTTTTAATACTTTTGCCTTTTTAATTCTTTTATTTTTCTCCCCTTGCATTTTTTCTCTCCTCATTTTAAAATTTTTTTAATTCCTCCTTAGCATTTCTTCTATTTTTCTTGCTTTTTGTCATTTTCTCTCTCATCTTCTCTCCTCTTTCTTATTTTTTGACTTTTCTTACTTTTCTTATCTTCTCTCTCCTTTGATTTTAATATTTTTTGGCTTTTGTCATCTCTCTCTTCTTTCTCATATTTCCTCTTTGTTCCTCTTGCTTCGTCGCCTTCTCTAGCCTTTAACTCTGATGCACAATGCCATTCGCATGTGTACGAGGGCCTCTTATAGCATTCTTCCTCGCAACAAGTTCCCATATATTTTACATCAAACCATTTATCAAGTAAAGGAGCAAGACCGATACCTTTAAAGTTGTTGTCGACATATCTTCCTCTGTATTGTTGGTACCACATTACATCTTCTCCTTCCACTATTGGTGGCCCGACTGGGTTCGGTATCACTCTCCATAGTCCATCCATCGTTGCGATCCTGTCACCTTTGGCACCTTCCTTCTCTCCATTCTCATTTGCTTCAACAGGTCTTTCGTGTATCCATCAACATGTGACACGAACATGTCTTCAGTCATTATCACAGTCTTCAGGCATGGGCCAATCTTCTCGGCATATGCTTCCCATTGTTCATCATTCCACCATTCTTCACCTTCTTCATCGTTGTCGCTGGGTTGGCGCTCGCTCCGTTCTTTTGCTACCTTCTCTTCCTTCTCCCTCTGTGCTTCTTCATCTAGCTCCTTGGCAAGGTATCCCCTCCTTATGCCTTCATATGGGGCATGGTTGTACCAGTGTCCTCCCAGGTTTCCTCCCATTCGTCGCCATAAGGCGGGTGTTCCGAACACTGCATTTGTTAGATGCTTGAGCACCCGAGGAACTGCGATGCCTTCAACTTTCTTATCTGCTAGCCTTTCTTCAATAATCTTCTCTCTACCTGATGCAGCCCAGTCTTCTTCGGCAACGTATCCGCTGCCTCATAGGCCCCAATCTTGTTCCCTATCGGCTTCATCCTTCTGTACTGTCCAATCTTCTCTGGTTGCGTATCCCAACATGTTTATTTACGCAAGTTCCCTCCTTTCTTTATAAATTTTCAACTTCAACCCGTTCATCGAATCCTTCAACACAGTGTTGTCTGGTCTTAATAGGCAAATTTATGTTCCAATTTATTGTGAGGCCAATTTGAAAGTGTGTCCAAGTCCCTTGGTTTATTGTGCAATCATCCTACATCCATGGCCAAACTTGGTAACATTTGTTTTCCTTAGAAATATTTTCCTTTGTTTGAGACATTCAAATGACCATAAAATTCACCCTAGTACTCTGTTAATGCAAGATATTCACACATGCCAAAAGATCATATACCCTTCCTGGATTTGTATTTTGCCCCAAGTGATTTGTTGGTGGGCCCCTTTAAGCTTTTACAAGGTGTCAAGACCCAACATGCGAGTGTAGAGTTGGAAATTGGCTAATTTGTAATTTCTAATCTATATTATCCACTCATTCTAGTGTCCATTCCCATAGCATGTTTTAGCATACATTTAGCTAACTCTTGAGCCTTTAAACCGACTATCGAGATGCCATGTTGACCAAGCTTATTCGATATCTATTTCTAAGCATCACCCAAACTTTCTGAAAACTTGTGCCCACATAGATGCTACCACAATCGTGGTAGTGACTTGGTGACAACTACAATCATGATAGTGTCTGCACACATTGAATTGTTTTATAAAATTTAAAAGTTGCTCTTGGTGGCATTTTGCACATTTGCACGGCTATCATATGTGCCAATTTTATAAATATTCTATTTTGAAATTCATTATCGGTCTTCTTGCGACATCTCTCTTTGGCATGCTTTATGGATTTCCCCAACATTAAAACACTAATTTTTGGCTTTTCCTTTCCTATGAACATTTTGAAGTTCTTTTCTTTCAAGGCTAAGAGCTCTTTGTAGCATCCTTCATTTTTCCATTACAAGTTCTATCACTCAGTCTAACTATCTCTAAAACATGTAGTTTCATACTCATACCCTTGGCATCTTGGCAATCCTCACGTCCAAAACTCCTTCATTACACAAGCACACATTATGGTAGTGTTAGACATCCCATAGGGTTTTCTTAGTAGTTGCAATACCTTACACCCACCCCAAGTACCCACACTCAAGGATCACACATTACAATATTTCCTTATTACTATGTTGAGGTTGAAATAGAGAAAATAGAGTTCTAATTGAAACAACCTTCCAAGGAGTCGCACAATTTTTTCTTATCCTACATAGTGATTTCAACCCAAAATATTTTCTATAGGTTGAGTGAGTCCAAATTTTGCAAGCACTGCAGCAATCTACAAACCAAGAAACTCCTATGAAAACCTAAACCTTTTGTGCTCAAAGGATGCTACGACATTGGTACAGTCACCATCACACTGCATGGATCCCTAATCTCGGCTCTAGCCAACACTTCTCTTTTTTGCAACTCCTATTTCTCAATATTGGATCGCTAGCATGCTAGTATAGATGCAACCATGTCATGACAAGATCTATCACACTATACCAATTTTATGTCAGGACAAGATCTATCACACTATGCCAATTTAATGTCAACCTATTCCACTTTGACCATCAAATCAAGGATGATCTTCATTCCTTCTTTGGCATTTCATAGCATGGCTAATTTATTTGTATTAAACCTAGATCTGCTATTGTTTAATAAATTAATTAGCACAACATTTCATTTACTATATTTTTTGTTTCCTTATGCTTAAATGAAGTAAATGAACATGTTTATTTTAACAATGCACACTAGAGAGTAGTTTAAAATTTATACTACAACAAGAATGTCAACAAGCATCCAAAACAAAGTGTGTGAGACTTGCATTATCAAAGCCATCAGGCAGAAAATTTTCCCTTTTTGGATTAAAAGACCCCTAGTAAACGATAAACCCAAGTTAAAATGAACTTTGTGATAAACCATGGTTGCACTCAAGGTAGGATCTTTAAAAAAAATTCTAGAAGAATAGCTATGTTGGATTTAAATAAACTAGATTTGATATTTTCTTGCACTGTCACTTTATTACATCTAAATCCAATGTTTTAATTAAGCAGGGATGCAAGAAGTGTAACCCCTACAATAAACAAAACTTAGGTTTAAAAGTAGCAAGAGTTTACCAACTTATGCCTTTATCTATAATCAAGACTCTCCCAACCATGAGAGTGAAGAATATATTAATTAAGGACCAAGCAAGGTCAAAGAGGAGGCTGGAGGAACCTTATCGTCTCTAACTAGCTTCTCACTTGGAGATGGTACTTTGAATGAGAAGAACCAGTTCTACATTTATGTCCCTTCTTGGAGCAAGTGGAGGTTTGGGGTGTGTAAGGAGGGGTTGGCAGTTTTATGTGTTGTAACTTGTATCTCTAGATAGATGAGTATGTCTCAATCCACAGACTTGGTGAGCTATATCTATAGATAGTTGAGTATGTCTCAATCCATCAACCTAGAGGTTTGTACCTATGGATAGTTGAGTATGTCTCAATCCACATAAGAAGTATTGTTGCTATGGCTAGTCAAGTATGTCTTGATTCACATGCAGAGTGGCATTCTTGTGGATACTTGAGTATGTCTGAATTCACAAGAGGAGTGGTGCCTTGTGAATAGTTGAGTATGCCTCAATTCACAGGTATTGTTTGACAGTCAAGACTGAAGAGCACACAGAAAATGCTGAGGGGGGGAGGGGGCGATGTGAATCAGTATTTTAAACTTTTAAAACTTAAAACCATCAGAATCAGCAATGAAAACAGTAAGAGCATGCATAAGGCTAGATGAACATGGATTTCACGTGGAAAAGTTAAAACCCTTTCGGGAAAAAACCACAACAGAACTATGCTTTTATTTACTTCAAAGGGCACCAAACCATATTACAACAGTGAGCACCAACTTCCTTGAAGCACCAACTCCAAGTTACTAAAGCACCAACTTCAGTAACATAGAATCCTTGATTCAAAACACATGCTTTCAAAAAAACTGTTCAAACTCTGAAAAACCTTTTGTTCTTATTCTCAGCTTCACATTTTGATGTCACCATTCAAATCAAAACAAAATTATAGAGCCCTCAAAATAGTAAGCAGTTGAATAAGCTTACACGACTCGGAGAATATCCGAATAAGAATTTAGACTGTATTCGTAGTATATCTTCAATGCACTCTCTAAGCTAAATGTTGCTTTACACTAAAACTCGCTAAGACATCTGCATCTCCCATACAAAACGTCAAGACATAAAAAGCAGCTTATACAAAGGAACAGAATGAATTAATTTCAATACGCTACTTTAGAACAGTCCGAACCCAAAAAAATGATAGCAATAGCGTTCGAAGAATATTCATAACTTCCACCAAAGAACAGTCCGAGCCCAAAAAAATGACAGCAATAGCGTTCGAAGAATATTCATAACGTCCACCAAAGACCACTAAGGCCTATCAATTTCCATTCACTATTGTGCGTTAGAATCTCTGAACATATATATCCTCAGCTATAAGAAGATGTTGACAAAGCTATGGGCCGACGCACCAAGAGGATAAGACTCCACCGTCTCTTCACTCAGCTCGACATACACAGAAAACATCAACGCTACTCACTCAAAACCTCCACACCTTCTTCAGATTACCCATTGCCACAATGGCTTTCAATTAGCACGAATACTACCTCTGACAAAGATTCCACGCCAAGAATAAATCACAAAGACTCTCATCCTCTTGTCAAGTAAAAAGCATGCAATGAATACAAATCATAGCAATGACATACCCACAAATACATTAAAAATGACACGACTTCACATAGAATATGCCCACATCTTCCATTAAATGATGGCTCACATTGCTCCTCAATTACCCGACTCACAGAATCAAAACATATTATCATTCACGTCCAAACTTTAGACAAGTTTTATCACTAAAAGATTGAGCGCACACGCACACTACACACACTTCATTCATGGCAATACCTACGCATTCATAAAAGAATCTCGTTCCCCATACAAAACTCGACCAAAAAATGAAAAGCGCAAAGGCCTCATAATGCACAGCCACGACTTCTACACACGACAACAGACAACTAAATGTCGCCATTACAAACAAGACGGCTTCATATTGACTCAGCGCCCCAAACAAAATCTCTGACTCTGCAAGGTCCGCTAAAAAGAAATGCCATGAAGGCCTGCCAATAAAAGGAGCCGTCGCTCCAACAATGGACTCCACAAGAGGCCGAAATAATTCACACAGCAAGTATAAAACTCTTCCATACAGCCCGCGCACAAGAAAAAAAAGATAGCAATAGAATTTTTGAAGACCACGAATGGATAACATTGATTGATCACGTCCCAGCAAAACAATGAATAAGAAAACCGCCCACAACAATTTGTCAGGAATATATTCGATATAAATATCTGAAGTCAACCCAAAACTGAAGCTGTCGTCATGTATTCAAGACATTACAATGACCTGACCAGGACATCTGAATGCTGACATGGCATTTGAAACAAATTTGTCAACACTGACTGCGAGATGACTTGGCATTTGAAACAAATTTGCTGACACTAAGCTTATTTCAATTGTATTTCAAAACTGAGATGCTACCAGCACCTTTGACATCAATGACAAAAATATTTCAACAAAGACATCCACTGATGCGATCAATTTGATGTGTGTTGGATGAACGAGGAGATTTGGTGGAGGCACTTCATCAGATTTCCAAATGGGTTGCTATGTTCAATCCATGCAGGGATTTGTTCTTTTCTCAGATTGATGTAATAAAGGGGAAACCTTGGAATTAATATTATATCTAGAGTATATATAGTATAGATTAGATAAATAAATAGGTGTTAGTTTTTCAATATTAGTTATTAATAACATTAGTTGGTTTTGGGACTTACTTTCCAATAACATATTTTGGACAGTTTTGTATGGGAAAGCAAGGCTTTATAATCCAATGCAATGTAATGTAAATTCAGTGTATAAGAATCCCAAATGACCATTAATAGTTTTTCATATTATTCAGTGTTGTGTACGTGCAAAAATGGTTTAGTTTTTGCAATTCATTTTCTGCATTTGCTCCCATTTTTTCAATTGTTATTAAATCAGAGTAATGTATGATTGCATCCAAATTGGGATTCAAGGATATTTTAGATGTTCATAAAACTTATTACACAATTGATCAGAGTTAGTCATTTTGGTTAAGTACAAACCTGGGATTACCTAATTTATGTGCCTTAATCAAATCGAGTTAATAGTCAATCGGACTATCAGGCCTAAAGAGTTAGTGCTACACTTATAAAGCCAAATAACAGGGTCAACTTGTGTTTACTAACCTGGGTTAAGTTTTTAAATAGAGTTCATTGCCTACTTAGGCATTTGAAAGAATAAAATTATAAAGCTGAAATTGGTGCACAATAACATGATCAACCAAAAATGGCAGACTTGGATAAGGACAAAACTGAGGTTATATTATTTCTGCAGCAAAAGTAATTCAAGTCAGGATAAAGGGTCCGCGTTCATTAAGTTTCAGACCTCATGGATGCCAAGAATCCAGGGTGGTAATGCATCAGAAGGAGTGTTTGTAGACTTAAACTGTTGCAAGGTCTTGTTTATTGTGAGAACCAGATCAACTATAGCTTCCAATTAACTTGGAAAGACACAGGGTTCCTGTTGGTGTGTGTTTTAATACTCACCGAACACAGAATAAAATGCCCAAAGACATTCTATCCTCTCTTGAACAAAGTTGTTGCGTATGCTAGGATTGCAAAGAAGATCATATAGCAACTCCAAGGTTTCTTTCGTCAGGTCATGACACGTGGATAAGATCAGTGGGTGTTGTGATATGCTGGTATCACAAAGGGAATTATGTTAGAATTTGTTCACAAGCTAAGGACTTAGACTGTTTTAACGTTGATTGCTCTTTCCATTGGGGTATTTCAGATTTCCAAAAAAATGTAAAAAGATAAGGGTTTAGGAGTATAATCTATGCCTAGGAACTCAAGAGACGGCAATGACTGGATGAAACGAAATAACCACACTTTGCTTCGCCTCCTTGGGACAACTACACAAAGTGGGTGCAATCTTCAAGGGGTGTGATCATAATTTTCATGTCTAGAATAAGACTGAAGTTAAAGCATCCACAATTTAAGAGCTCAGGCTAACTTTATGCATTGGATACAAATCATCTATCCAAAGAAAGTATGAGCTAGATTTCACCAATCACCACTATCAGATCTTTCATTCATTTAACAAACATTGAAATAAAATTCTACTCTAATTCTAATCTAAGTGTTGAGGGAGATATGTAAACCTTGCACACCACTTGAAAATAAAAGCGATTCAAAGCAAATCATGCACAAGAGCTTTTATTAACGGAAATGGCATAACGCAACAATCTCATACTACTCACTTCACACCTTACAAATGAGGGGTGAGCTCAATTTATAGGCTACCCGATTACAATTCAATGGCCAAGATTGATTTCGAATCAACGGTCGAGATTACAAAATAAAACCCTAATTAGGGCTTGTCATAATTAACTATCTCTCGACCAATGAGAAAATTACATTTTGGGACACTTGTCCTTCTTGCTAAATATAAACCAATTCCATGGATGTCAGGTTCATTGAACCTAGACATGTTGACTTGGAACAATTTGATTGGTTGGAAGATGACGAGGCACCACCTCAGCGTGTTGGATGTCCTCCTTGGTCTCCTTGTTCTTTTTCTATGCACTTGTCTTAGAATATCTTTCTTTGCCAATGACTTTGTCCTTTGGGCTTGTTTCTTCTTGGCTTTGATCTTGGATTTCCTTTGAGATTTTGATTTCTTCTTCTCACTTGCATCTGAATCTTTGAGGTCTAGAAGTTTCCCCTTAGAGAAAATGTCTAGACTTGAAGTTATTAAACTTTTCTTTCCTGACTGCTTTGAAATTCCTTCAAGTGCCTTGAATTTGGAGAAGAGCTCTCCTATGCTTTCGCCAAAATGGAGGAAATTGGAACTTTCTCTGTGAAGTATTTCCCATACTTAGCCAAATTTTGGCTATTCAATTTCATTTTGTAACACCTTCATGTGGACCATTCAACACTTTGCCAAGATTTTGGCCATCTTTATGTTTGAATGAACTTTGCCTGTGGATTTCTCTTCAATTTTGAGTTTGGCTTGTGCTAAGTAGGGCAGGCTCCACCCTTGGGCAAGAATTTTATTCATTTCCTCTTTATTCCTCTTCATTCTTCCTGTTTTCTTTCCAACACTTAGTCAAAATTCGATCCTTTTATTGTAGGAAAATTCCACACTTAGCCATTTTTTTTTTGCTTCCTCTTGGCAAATTTAACCATGTTTGTTTCTAACCTTGGTGGACTTTGGACTTGACATGCCATTTTTCTATTATGCTTGAGTGGACTTCCTCATTGGCAAGCCAATTCTTTTTTTCTTCCTTAGGTGGACTTGGCTGCTGATTGGACAATTTTCTTTTATCATGGGCGAACTTTTAATGATCTTGGACATTTTCCCAAGTGTCAAGGCGGAGCTCATTTTGAATCTATAGCATGGCGGACCTCACCTTTTCCATGCCATTTCATGGCGGAATTTATTGTGTCTTAGGCACTGTTATCTTTGACCTAGGAGGATTTCATCATCAGCAAGCCACTTTCCTTGCTAGCTGGGGCAGACTTCATGACTTGGCAAAACATCTTCCTTCATTTCTCCTTGGCGGACTTGGCTGTGTCTTGGACATCTTCAATTTAGCCATGGTGAACTTCATGATTGGTTGGCCATGTTAGGCGGAGTTGCTCATTGCTTAGGGAATTTTCTTGACACTTAACCAAATTTTGAAATTGTATTCCTCAAGGTATCCACACTTAGCCAATTTTATGAGTTTTACTTGGCGGACTTCATAGTTGTTGCGCCACTTTGCTCATTTGCTAAGGCGGAGTTTGTCTTCCTTATGCTATTCCCATCTTGCTCTGAGGCGGACTTCATCTTCTCTTGGACAAGGCGAACTTTGAAGCTGGCTGGACAAGATGCATTTTCCTCTAGGCGTACTTGATCTTGTGGCTAGACATCTTCATGGCGGACTTCATCTTTGGCTAGACCATGTGTACTTCTCTTTGGGCAGACTTTGACCTTGATCCGGACAATGTGCATGCTTCCTCTAGGCAGACTTTGCCAACTTCTTGCCAAATTTTATGTTGGGCGGACTTCGTGATGCCTATGCCATTTCTCTTGGTGGGCGGACTTAGTCAACACTTAGGCATTTCCTTCTTGGGCGGACTTCACCTTGTCTTGGACATGCTCAAGCGGACTTGAGCTTGTCTTCTCCAAGGGCGGACTTGGACTTCCTCAAGACATGGCAGACTTCATCATCATTTGTGTTGGGGCGGACTTTTGTCTCTCTCTGCCAAGGGCGGACTTGGGCTTGTTTCTTGCCATGGGTGCACTTTGACTTGTCCTTTCCAAGGGCAGACTTTGAGGTTCTTCTTGCCATGGCGAACTTCACACTTGACTGTGCCAGGGCGGACTTGAGCTTGTCTTTTCCAATGGCGCACTTTGCCAATGCCTTAGAAATTTTCCTTGCCTCCAAAGTTGGGTGGACTTCATAGTAGGCTTGCCAATTTTTCTCTTGCCAAGGCGAACTTTGACTTTTCCATGCCAAGGGCGGACTTCATGCTTGCTCTTCTAGAGGATGGCGGACTTGGAGGTTGGCTTGCCAGGAGTTGGGCAGGCTTTGCAAGTTTCTTGCCAACTTCTTGGATGGGGCGAACTTCATGATGGCTTGTACATTTTCTTCTTCTCTCTGGGGCGGACTTCATCCTTGTCCTGCCAGTCCACTCCTTCCAGGTGGACTTCATGATGGCTTGTGCCAGGGCGGACTTTGAGGTTGCTTGTGCCAGGACGGACTTTGAGCTTGGCCTGCCATTTTCTTCCATGGGCGAGCTTCTCCAAACTTATGCTATTTCTTATCAAACCTTTCACCATTTGCCTTGATTTTTCCATTGATTTGCTCATTTTGGAGGTACATTGGCTTCACGATTGGTGGGATCCTAAAATAGAAACTTTCCTCAACATAGAAACTTTCCAAAAATAGAAACTTTCTAAAAAAAGAAAAAAGCAAAAAGCATCCCTAAAAAATAGGAACTCCAAAATGGTCCAAAAATGCCAAAAAGCAAAAAAGCAGAATCCCTAAAAAGTAGGAAGTGTTAGATTTGGCCGAAAGCAATGGCGTTCCTCGTCTATCGGGCCTTCTGAGCACTTCCATGACGTCTAAGCGCAAGAACGGGTTTGAATTCTCTAACTCCTTATTGTAAATAAAATGGTGATAAGCAGTTGCGTTGCCAAGGCAAAAACCCAAAAAGCAAAAAGAAGGGGGTCCCCATTTGCAATGGGGCAATGTGTGAAATAGGTCACAACAGTTCCCTGGGATGGGTTTGATTAACTTTGGAAAACATAGTGTTCCTCAGGATGGGTACCCTAGGATTTTTCGCCATTTGAGGTTCCTGGTACATTTTGGGGACCTGGGAATAGAGACAAAGCATCCCCACCCCATCCCCATTTCCATTTTTCTGAAAAAATTGGGATGTCCTAGGTATAGACCCCTCACCACAGAGTATCTCTCCTAGGAACATCCCCAATGTTTTAATGATGCCCCCACAAATAGTTATTATATGAAAAAAATAAACTCAAATTTGCAGAGCACTCTGTGTTTGCAGTGATGGTTGTCTTTCTCTTTGGCCCATATTTATAAGGAAAACCCCAAGTTTGCAGTGAGATCAGCCAAAAACCTAAATAGTTGATTATGCCTGCAAATTTATTTGACACTCATTCACAAATAGATCTCAAACCAACAATATTCTCAACCTGGAGCATGCCTTATCGCTCGAAGTGATTAATCACTGACACTATTTGCAGCAAATCTTTGATGAGTGTCAAACCTTGATCCACCACATTCACATGTACCCGCATCCCCTCATTCCCCCATCCCAAAAACTCAAGAGAAACACTTGGAAAACAAAGTCATGGCTATATTTAAAATTAGATCTCCGAAGAAATATGTTTGACAAAATTAAAAAGTTTTGAAATGAATCTGATGTTAACCAGATATAAGTTGCCAAAAAAAATGTCTGGGTTTTTTTGGGTAGTTTGTGTTACAGATTCATCCTACAATTTGGTGTTCTTACTGGGGTCAATCAGATAACTTGACCTTTAATGACTTGTGTGTGGTCTCCCTATTGGAGAAATTCTCCATGGCAATGAATTCAACTTAGAGGAGGACTATTAGGATTTTAACATTTGTAAGAGTACGTAATTCCTCCTACAAAGGTGTAATACCTGCAGCCAAATTTCATTTCAAAGGTGGGCCAATTAGGCTTTGCTGCTTTTACTATCCATAGGGCTTGAATGATTCCTCCTACAATTAGGTGTAAACCCAGGGTACCAGAATTACTTGGGCTTTTGACCGCCACTGTAGACCCCCTTTATAAAAATTATGGGTTGATTACTCCTACAATTAGATGTTCATGTAATACCAAAATACAGGATTGCTTGGCATTCCCAGTGAATCAGCACTGTTGCATAACCCCTCCTGCAAAACTCTAAGGTGAATCCTCATATGATGCAGTCAAGGATAGGAAACCAAACCAATGGGAACCTTGTCCTTTCAGCAACAACACAGATTTGATAACTTGTTATAGGCTTTCAAATACTTGTATCATTCACTTGATCTATATTTAAAAAATCTAAACTCGGTTTTTCCAACCCCTCTAAATGAGATTTCAATTTATTTTATAACAGTTATTGGAAAGCCAACAAATTGATTGGTTTTCCTTGACCCGTGCCCTTCTCAATTCTCCGCCATTTCACATTTCGTTGTTCCTTTGAGAATGCTTCCAAAAAAGAATAAGAAAATTATACTTTTTGGTCTTGTGGATGTTGATCACCGGAGGAAGCTATTGAATCATCCTAAAATCAGGTGTTATCTGAGTGTAACCAGGATTGTTTTGCCTTCAGAAGCCCCTGCCAATCCTCCGTTGGAAAAGCACTCTGAGGTGATTACTCCTACAATTATGTATATCTCAGGGTTACTGGGATTGCTTGGCCTTCAGCAGCCACCTCATAACCCCACTTAAACACTTCCAGGGTGATTCCTCCCACAATTAAGTGGAATACCAGGGTTATCAGGATGATTGCCATTTGAAGCCACTTTATACCTCCTATTGCTGAAAAAAATCTAGGGTGAGTCCTCCTACAATTAGCTGTAATCTTCAGGTTAACAGAATTTCTTGGTGTTCAGGAGCCATCGCAAAGCCCCTAACAGAAAAATTATGGGGATATTCCTCCTATAATTAGATGTAAACCTTGGGTTACCAGGATTACTTGGCCTTTGGCAGCCACTGCCTGCTGGCTGCTGCTGCAAAAATTCTGGAGTGATTCATTCAAAAATTACATGTAATCCCAGGGTTGATTGGCCTTCAGCAACCAGCTGCATACCCCTTGCGCAAAACTTCTCCACAGCCAAGCTTGCAACTCAGAGGTGACACCGGATGGTGTCACTATTAGTCTATCAGCAAATTAGTTGGGATTCCTACAGGAACTAGGTGTAATCTCTAGGGCAATAGAATACCCTAGCCTTGAGGTGTGACCAGTGTACCCCTGGTTAGAGAAATTCTCCACAGCCAAGATTTCACCTCAAATATCCGATGAAGTGTGGGGCAGAGTTTCAGTCTTCAGCCCAGCCAGATCGAAATAAAAAATCTATGACAATGCACATTTTGACATAACCTGCCTTTGAGATGTATTTCATGGTCTACCATGTTTTGATATTCCAACATCATAAATCATGTTATCTAAAAGCCATAGCTGCTCAAATAGAATTAGCTGTGGGGTTCAAAAAAATTGCAGATGTTCATAGTGGCTAATAACTCCAACATCAAAGGTTTTAACTGCATGTTGAACTTAACCACTTCAAAGTCAAAAGGTTTTTAACTGCATTTTCTGAGCTTAAACCCTTGAAAGATCGCGAGGGTAGATTGGTTTGTGGCTACGTATTACTCATTTTTTTCCAATTACATGGAGACAAGAACTAACACTAGATTAATGAAAGCGGGTACCTTACAAACATCAAGACTGATGAAAAGGGTAGCATGCAAAGAACCTTTATTGTTCTACTTAAGGAGTCTATACATAAAATAAGCAATCTAAGAACTACTGAGGCAAACCAGATACAATGCAGAGCTTCACAGCGCTAAGGGTGATGTGTAGAAGAAACTGCAGAGGAATCACATGAAAAGATTGTACCCTTCAATAACTTATCATAATTATTGTAATAGAGACTCTATTACCCACAAATTTATTACCATATGACACAGTTCAAGAGACATGTTTGCTCTGAGAGGACAATCAAATTACCTGGTCCAACAGTGTCAATAACAATTGCTTGTCCTCCTCATCCTGACCAAGCTTAGAAATTGCACCATCCTTAAATTGAGCATGTGGGTTGTCTCTCAGCATACGACTTAGGGCCAATTCAATTAAATCCAAATCTTTTTCTGCTGCATTTTCTGCCATAATATGATACAATAGTGGAAATGAGTACTGTTATGGTGTATTTTAACAACAGAGTATTCTTCTTCTTGTGTGTGAAAACAAGAGGAAGGCAAAGCCTATGAGCCAGAATCTTAGTTGCTCGATATTTGTGTGAACATTGGAAGTCCAGGTGTCGGACTGCTTGTTTATGTGACTGTTCGGTTGGCGGTGGAAGACATGCAGTATGCCAGTAATAGATGTCCCCACGACGAATTGTTGCTACTACATCCAAATCTACAGTCCTGAAATAATTGACCCGTAATCATTGTCGTATGTAACTGACAGATTTTTTTAATCGGTGACCAGATTTGAAGGGTTCACACAACGTTTACCCATAAGCAACTAATTTATATCCTTAGCAAAAGCACGAAACATTATTTAAATTGTCCGTATACGGCACGTAGACCCCAACACAGATCCATTTTATGCGGTGAAAAACTATAGCAGTTGATACTCGGTTCTTTCCATTAAAAGGAAGATTATATTGGATCCATCATTCCTCAATGGTTATATTTATTAATTAATTATATGAAAAAAATTTATTTAAATACATATTTATGTTTCAAAGTAAATATACAAAAAACTTAATCAGAAATATTCAAAATATTGTTAAATTTTTTATTATTTTAATATAATTTTTATTTATTAATATTCTTCATTTTATACACATAGAAAATTAATTTCTTAATGAATGTCAAATCAAATGCCATGCATGTAGTCCAAGCTTATGAAATGAATTTGTAAGCTTTACTATTTGGACAAGATGGTAAGGCCTCCAAATATATAGATATAGTAATATTATCCTATAATAGTTAGTTGATATAGTACAAATTATTCTAACACTAAATACCCTCTTGGAGAGTATGATTAGTAAGCACTAAATGTTCGCTCATAAGTAGCTAAAGCAATGTAAAGAGGGCAACATGTGATGTGATATTGTCATGCCCATAGTTTTATGCTACAAAAACCCAATTTTTTTTTTTACCAGTTCCAAAGTGCATGCTAAAGCACTAACATTCAATAACCACGCACTTGCATGGTGGTAAAATTTACGCATCGGGTGATGTTGCTTGTGCAACATCGATGTCGACACGTCGCCCAAGAGCGAGGAGTGAGGAAGAAAATGAGATTGGGTGTGGGAATTCCATCACGCTCACCCTTAGACAAACTTTGGGTTGGATCAAGAAGTAACCTACCCTAACATTAGTATCCTTGGGGTTAAATCACATTCAGAAGTTAATGCTATTACAATGTTGCAATATTTGTGTTAGGCTTATAGTTTAGGTGAACAACCTCAATCTGAAGTTTTATCAAAACAATGGTAATAACTCATTGTCCTAAGGAGCACCTATCCTTTAATCCACGTGGAGGGGGAGGGGGGGGTTATTTTATCTTGTATTTCCCTATCGAGACAAAATGGTTAACCCTAATAAAATTTATCTTACCCAATTTTAATTCAAGGAGAAATTTAAATATCTTTCGATGGATTACGATCATAAGGGAAATCAATATACATTCTAAATTATATACTATAGTAGCCTACCACATTTAATTCTATTCATATACAATTATAAAAGATTCACCAAAATAAACAATTCAAAATTTATTTATTTATTTATAATTTATATTATATATATTTTTATTGTATACATCCATTAAAATATAATAATTCATATAAATTTGACAATAATATAAAATTTCTTAAAAGAGAATATAAAGTATATATAAATAAATCTATTTTTTTTCTTTTTTATCACATTTAATTATATTTTAAGGAAATATGTTTTTATTATATTTCTTTAATTATATCATAAGACAGTCTCACTTTAACTATATTTTATGAAAGTATCTCTTCTCTTTCTATTCGATGGCATGCTCTCCCATATTTATTTTAAAAGAAAACTTTAAAAAAAGTCCTTATTATGTAATCTCATTTATATATATATTTAGAAGCTTTATAAGTTTCTTTTGTTAAGGTCAAAGCTTTCTTATTTCTTTTTGTCTTAGATTGTTATTATTATTTTCTTGCAAAGGAGATGGTGTAGGCGTACCAACTAAATTCTTTTTTTTTGGTTTGGCTTCCAAGCTACTTCCTTCGTTAGTATTGTATTTCCATTACGAGTACTACCATGGCACAGTATTAAATTTTGAATGCAGTATGGCAAGGACGTTATTACAGACAATTGCCATATTCGCTAACATAACTAATAATTAATAGTGTATTTATACAACCCAACGATGTCGATATGCACAGTAAGATGCTTTATATTATGATATTGAAATGACAATAATAATCACATATTTTTTATAAACTGAAATTATTTCTATTATTATAAACTTCAGACTTAACACCATCTTCATTCCCTTAATTTACTACAGTATCGATATTGTGCTCGCTGCTCTTACCATCGATATAAAATTTCTTCTTTTTATTCTGTCCATTACTCTTGTGGATTCTTATTTGTTTATTTATTTTTCTGTTTATTATCATTAGCATGTTGATGCCGCTCTAAAAAAATAAAATAAAATATCGGTAACAGCTGTATGGCATTTAATTTTATTTCCAGGCTAGCATTTAATTTTTCCTCGGGAAAATTGCATAGGCAGCCCTTGAAGGAACGAGCAGATAAACCAATACCAACTGACCCTTATCGATCATATAGTGGGTGCAGAATTTATGGGGCTGTCATTCCAACAACTGAAGTTGTATTCAATGGGGAGAATATCAACATTACCGGTGATTATTTGAGCATATAAGAGCTGCACAAATATTTGCAATCTTTGGCCAATTTTATTTTTGTTAATTTCACTCTATAGATCTTATCTATAACAGATCCTAATGCGACTGTATTAACTTAAATATGCATTTGTATTTGAATCCACATACTGCTAAACTGACTGTCACGCATTTCTGCTTCTTCCACCCACTCACTTGATTGGTACAACACAGGATATAATTATGACCGAACCTGAAAACCTGCCTACTAGGTTGATTAGAGGTTCATCTACCTGCTGCTGCTACACACTGAAACAATATTTCTCGATCTTCCATTAGCGTAGGCGCCAGTCATTGTCTACGCTTGAAATAGTAGTTTGACCGACTGTGACACATAAATATATTTATGTCAGGGTTGATGGCATATAACATTTATGGAATACAATAATATTTATCCAGGTAGATCAGGGCGCCACGGTAGTACGGAACTGCATTAGTGTATTTCCCTTAAGCAACACATTATTTTAGGCAGGTCATTGTGCGACATGAAGATATTGCACAGAGATCTCTTAATAATCTTGATAGGAGTCTTGGCGAGAAAACAAACAACGACTGATGGTAAAGCTACACCAACTATGAGCTATAACCGATGGCACTGATCTCACACCAAGAATTTTCTCGATTAACGCCTAACCACTAATCCTATCTTGTAGTTAATATGCCTATGAAAAGAATTTTGATCATCGCAACTTGCTTAAACTATTTTATTGCATAGGCTCGAACACATTAAATCCCTCTTACAAGCTATAGTTGGTGTGGACATCCGGCAGTGATTAGGCTTGTCTGGGTCATGGTCATGTTAGGGTGCATTGAGTTTGCGAGTGTGGTTATGGGTTTTGCAGCGGCTGGTAATCTTGATAACGTTTCGAGTCGCCCTCAGGGTGAGTTCTCCACATGGATGGAGGGCTTTGATGCACTCTGTAGATATGTATATAGAAGACACGATGTTATTTTTATGGGAGGAATACCTGGTGCTATATAGTCTTGTCACTATGTTGAGAGCCGATTACGATTACAAACTTTTCAGGTTCAAAATACCATTTTGGAGCCTGGGGATTCAAATTATTGAAATTATGGGTAGGGCTTACATAGTTGTTGGCCCACTGTATTTAGTAACATGCTGAAATTTTATTTTATCTGGGTTTTTTTTTTTTCCTCCATGATAGGACTGCATGGTGTATTTTTATTTTCTCTTTATACATTCTACAAACGTTAAAACTAAAACAAGTTCCTTTTCATTAGACCATAAGGATTTGACTTAATTTCAGGCATTTATCTAACAATTTTTTTTTCTTTAAGGGTAATCCATCAACATATATTCCTTATTCGACTGGTTGCAACAACCCCTAAATACAAGAGTAACACTATGTGGCTTGTTTTTATTACAGGCATCAGAATAAATACATAAACATCTACTTAAGATGCTGCTCTATCTTGTTTCTCTTTTTAATATTCACAAGCATAACCCCTACTTCTACAAATAATACATACACCTAAAATCCCAAAAGTATGCTTACAAACACATTATCCTTTCACTCTATTCCTCTATTTTTTTATTCTGTCTGTATTCATCTTCTTTTTGCATAAATAATGGGAGGCATCCTTTCACAGGTGTAAATCTGGACGAGAGTATATTTTCTTAAGATGCTTGATTTTCCTACGATGCATGAGCAATGAATAGACCTCTAACCTTTTGACTCATCTCTAGAATAAGATTTGTGAAAAGAATTTACTACAAGAGATTTTATATTATTTCGTTTAAGATAAAACTAACAACTCTCTTTTGATGTACTTATGTCTTACTTCACCCAAGCTTCATAAACAGGGACTGCCTACATTTGTCGTTATGAAGGTATTTGTATATGTATGGTATAAATTCCAACATAAAACAGAAAATTGTTTAATGGGTTCAATTTACATTACATTTCTCTCAATATCTAATGAAGGTACTCTTTTCTTTCATATACTTCTTTTAATTCATGTTTATAGAGCATTTCCTACTCCTATCGACCATAAGATACAAGTTTTATATCTAGAACTTCCATACTTCATCTTACACATTGAATAACACAAGTTGTATGCCATTGAATAAAACTTATACTTTCTTTCTTTTGTTTTTACCACACATAATAGCTCTCAACATTACAAACAATACTTAAAAAAAAATCGTGGAATACCCACAAAGAATCAGGCTTGCTCTTTTCATTTTTTTATTGGAATTAATGAAACACATCTTTTTAGACTTACAATATTTGAGGGAGCAACCAAATTACAAACTCATGAGCAAGGTATTGCTCTCCACCCTACCATAATGACGTCATGGAACCTCGTGGGCTCTAGCCATACCCCCGAGCAAGGAATTCTTTAAGCTCCATGATGATAAATGGAGTCTTTTCTCTTTGTTTTTTTTTTAGGTTAAAAACTAGCATATCACCAATTTCATACATTTAAGTTCTCCACTTTCTACTCTCAACTAGGATCCATACACTATATCACTTTCTTACAAACAATAAACAAGGGTAAATGGAATAAGAGCTTATCTCTTTTCCTTTAGGTGAAGGGTCTGAACTCTGGTATCCATCTTTCCCCTCCAAGCTAAACCATCTTCATCACTATCTTTTCCAAGGAGGTAGACTCCTCTCCTCCTCTCATTCTTTCTACCAACCTCTTTCAAGTTCTCCAAGAGGAGAAGTGCGCAATGCCCCAAATCTTCCAGCTTCTTGAGGTATATAAGAATCCTCCAAACCTACACTTTTTCCCACAAGTGCTCACACATGTGTGAATCTTGTGCCAATTCCAAGAACTTTTGGGGAGTAGGAGGTTGAGAGTGACAAGTCACTCTTCCCAAGCCCCAACACTTTTTGAATTCGTCACATTCATGAATTTGAGGGGTTTTTTCACACTCCATGGACAAGTTCACTTGTCAAAAAGGTTCCAAACCCATAGGTATAGGTCCTAGGGGTCTATTCTTGTTCAAAAACTAAGGAAATTGACTCAATAATCCCTTTTTAAAATCCACACAAGAATCCATACGAGTTTCACACTTGGATAAGGGTTCCTAAACTCTAACCCCCACTTACATCTCACATGACACAATTAAATACCCTCACAAAACAAATAAATAAATTAAACCTTTAATATCCACCCTCACACCCTAGTCTACCAACACATTAACTCTATTTCCTTATAAGCCCAAAAAGAAATCAAATACATAACCACAATGGGATGTCTTTCCATTTTCTTTCATTGGTTTCCCTTCTCGTACTGGTACCCTGACTTTCCTGCACATTACCAATGCAATCATTAGCAAAAATCATACATCACATTTGTTTGTTAGTTAAATATCCCAAGATTTGACTTTACAACAATTCAATTTAACATTTCAATTGTATTCCCTGATTTACATACATGCCTAACACACTTATGGCAATGGCAATGAAACAAAATGTCAAAATGAAATACAAGAATATTTCCACATAACCACACTATTTATTTCTCACATCACATCTCACCATCTATTCAAGGAGACATATAACAAACTAGGGTGGTATCAATCACACACGAAGCGGGGTCTTACAGATATGAACATATTCACATGCATCTCCATGGGTGCATATCCAAGATGTTGGATAGACATTGTCAAGGTGGTCTTGTGGTACATTTATATTCTTTAATGAAATGACTGAACATTTGGATTGTTATTGCCATACCTTATCAAAATAGGGACATATAACTTATGAGCAACAAAGAATTACTAACAAAAAAAGGTATTTTGTCACTTGATCTCATTCAAATGGACATTAGTACTACTAACTACTTTGATGAAAAATGATAGTGTTTTTGTCAATCAAACTAAATATAGATAGTTGTATTAATTACGCAAAAAGGCCTCACTACAATGGTAACAAGGAGTAGAGTGTCATGGCATAAGTGTGTTAGTAAAAATTATTGAACGACATACAAAAATAACAAAATACAAAACAAATAAAATATATACTATGTACTTTAGTAAATAAAAGAGTAAATAATATTATGTGTAATTGAAAGTGACACCAAGTTAACAACCTAAATTGCTAAATCACCAACAATAATAAACACTCAAGATTAGTTTATTAGAAGATCAAAACAATATAAATCATCAAATGATAAGTTATATTAATCTCTTAGTTTCACTATGAAAGTGGTTTTGCCCAAATTGCCTTAAGATGTTGTGCTGGATTTCTACGGCATGTTATTGCATTCAAGATGTGGATGATAATGGCTTAAGTGACCTCTAATTTATAATTTTTTGGAGGATTGGATGAAGGGCTTGGATGCAATTGAAGGATTAAGGACTTATAATTGATGAGAACTCTTAAACAAAAGGGAGTCAACAATTGGAAAGAGGGGATTAATTGGAAAAGGTGGCTTCATGTTTATAGGAGGATCAATGGTTGGGTTTCGACATAAGAAATGGTGGATGGATGGGATTTGATGGGGTATTAAAAAAGGTACTTTAGGATGATTTTCAAAAATGGCAAGATTTATCTTGTTCCATATTCCAAAATACATCAAGAATTTAAAATTAAGAGTTATAGAAAAGAGGATGATTGCCCCATGCTTGGTCATACCTTAGAGTACCACTTGTCATGTACAAATATTCAATATGACAAGTGGATTCTTATGGGGACTTGGGTAGGTCAAATCCAAAGTTAATTATTGATTATTCCATGTGCACATGATTAGAGGATAATTAGAAGATAGTGAAAGATTAGTGGTGGGTTATGGAAAGTGAATAAAATGGACAAATTTTTGGGAAGAAAGAGGATAAAAAGTTTGGATAAATAATTATCAATTAAACAAATAATTACTTATAAAAGGCTAGACCTTAGGGATAAATGGGAAAATGATTTAGATGAATTAGATAATAGAATTACTCAAAAAATATTAATTAAACAATAAAAATATTATTTAATTAATATATAAGTTAGAAATGAGAATAAATGATTAGTTTTGGAAGAAAAACGGGAATTGACAAGATGTCTACATTTTGCCCCTCTTTAAAATGACATTAAAATAATGTTATTTCAAATAAAAATAAAATATAGGTAATTTAAATAATTTTGGAGAGAAAAAGATGCCCTAATGGGGAAGGAAGAGAGAAAATATGGTAGAAGGCTTATGTCGCCTCAAGAGGGCAAGTGAATGGAAAGGGCCTAGGTAGTCTTTCAAAAGGAGAAAAAGGAAGGAAAAATGGATAGAGGAGGAAAAACAAGGATGAATGAAAGAAAAATGGAGGTGGGAGGAAGAAATGAGAGCAAAAGTAGTAAAAAGGGATGAATAAATAGGGTTGGGGGTAAAAAAATATTCATTTTTATCCCAAGCAATAGTGAAGTTAGAGACCTCAAAAATAAAGCAACAGATCAAAGATGGAGAATGTGTCAGTCAATGATCATTATACAAAGAAAGTGAGGTGGTATAAGTTTCTAAAGGAGGCAAGGCCATCATTACGTACCTCTAACCTTAGCATTTATTACATTTTAGGTCATTAATGAGGGGTAGAAGTCAACAATGCAACTATTAAATTAGTAAAAGTGTGAATCAATGAATGTGTTAAGGGTTGCAAGGGCTTTGGTAAGGGTTACAATGGTTCCAGAGCCAATTAGCGATACCACAAAAATCAAGACAATTGCACTAAACTACAATAGTTTTGTCATCACAATAGTTGTGCAAATAAAAATTTGGGGATAAAGTATGGTGAATGCATGTAAAAACATAGTGGTTATGCTAACCATGGTAAGGATGAAACAATAATTATGCGAGTGATTCAAAAATGTACTAAGTAGGTCAATGGTTGTGTTGGAACTATAAAATTTTGACTCATAAATTCCCCAAAGAAAGCCATATCTTGAGTGTGAAATGGATATAATCTACTCTGTATAACATAATTACCTGTGATCACATCAGTTTTGACCATTTGATCTCTGAAAATCCCTCTAAGCAAAAGCATTTGAATAAATAATTCATATCGGCAAGAGTTGGTGCAAGGCTCTCCGACCCATAAGCTATTACATTCCAATGCATGTGTTTTCAGCGTATCGGCAAGATTGTCACACCGATTTAATTATTTGGGAGAATACATATCGGGAAGACACAGCTTGTGATCTCGTCGATGAAGAAGTTCATCGGCAAGAAAAACACTATCGGAGTGATATCCATAAGTTAGCCCGAGAATATATGTCTCGCCGACGAGATATCATTGGCGAGATACCCATCATATCTCACTGACAGAGCATGAGGAAATGTATCGGCAAGACAGATGCTATTAGAATAAGATTGGAATGTCTTCACGACTCTCTATGTCACGCCGATGGAAGGTATATCGGCAAGAGTCTTGCCGATTTACTTGAAATAAAAGAAATGTGCATCGGGGAGACTTGTAACGTCGAGGAATCTTTTAAATAACTTAGCAACACCTGTTCTCTTGTTGATAAAGATCAAAAGCTTCATCAGAGTGACACTTGGAAAAAATAATAAAGAATTTGAAGGATTAACCATTCGATATCGATAGGAATGATGTGTTGTCTCCCCAACATACAGTATGCTCTGTAAACGTTGGCTTGACTCAAATGAAAGGATCGCCTAGAGTTTCAAATTGTCTTACCGATATAATCATTTGATGTGACAGTGGGAAATTCAAAAAAACCTGTTGCACTCATGTTCAAACCTAAGACATTAATGGCGGCACAAACACCCGATGTATAGATAATTCCATAAATTGAACAAGAGTAATTGAAGGCATTATTGCAGAATTGGCAGTGGGAGAAAACGGAGAGCAAACGAAGGGCCAGAGAATTTTGTCAACCAAGGAACTTCAAATAAACCTTGTGAGTTCTCTGCAATTTCATCTTTTCAATTCTGTAATTTTAAGAAGATAAAATGGAAAGTACGAGCTTAGGAAAATTAAAGGGTAGGAGACAGGGTGAAAGTAGTCACCCTAAAGGAAAAAAGCAGAAAATTGAAAGTGAAAGTGAGCCAGAAGTAGCTAAGAGAAAATCAAATCAAGACCTTATTGATCAGCTGCCCGACTCAGGACCTAAAGCCAGGCGCTCTGCGTAGCTTAGGGTAGAGGTAGAGAAATTAGAGGATAAATCTAAGTACATAGGTGATATATGGACCTCAATAAGGGGATATGAGCTTTTCATCTTTCACTACCGTCGGAGGAATCAGTTTGAGCCCGTGTGTAATCCTTGGAATTTCAACCTAGGAAAGTTAGTTTGCCCAAATGTGTTTGTGGATGTAGAATTGGTGAAACTATTAGTTGCCAACTATAACCCAAAGTTCAAAGTCATTTGTGACCCATCAAGAAATCCATTCATACATATATTGGAGGCTGCAATATATGAGGTTTTTAACTTAGAAGGGGCACGTAGCGAAAAAATTGTGCATGAAGAGTTAGAGAAAGAGTTCTGGAGGATGGACACTATATACAAGGGTTGGAGGCTACCATTACATAGATCCAAGAAGGATGGCAATGTAGCTCCATTGGAAGACAGTGATGGACCCCCATTTCATATTGACTTGTTCGAGCCCTACATGAGATACACATACTTCTCAACATGCCAAGTGTTAGGGACGGATGCCCCTGAATACATGTCAATTGTGCCCATGTTGATCGCAGCGGATGTCCAATGTCATAACTCTAAACCCTTTGATGATGCCTCATATATTTTCAAAAGGCTCAATTTAGGATTGATGGCAATAAAAAATGGATCTCATGTTTTACACTTCAAGCATTATTCAGTCTTTATGCACATAGTATTGTATTATGGACAAGAATTGGGGATGTGGCTTGAGAAATTAAAAGTTTCACAGTTTGACAGGGAAGGTAAGTTATTACCCATTCAGCTATGGATTGCTATCTTGGATAGCAGGTTTGTCGACTCTTGCTTTGTACATTTTGAGGAGTATTTTGTGAAACCGTTGTACAAATTCTACAATCATCCCTGTGAATATTCATTATCTGATGAGATAAAAAGATTTCTCAGACCCAAAGACTTCAATGGGCCTATTAACCACAATTGGGGAGATTGGTATTGTTTAGAAGATGCCACCATGATTAGAATATATGGATTTGAAGATACACCTTTTATTCTACCCAAAATGGTGCCTGATAGAATTGCTTACTTGGAAGTTGTTAGGTAGATGGATTTTTCAAGTGTCATGAATTCGAGTTCTAATGGAAAACAAGCATTTATGCCTAGCACACTATGCTTTGGTTAATTTTACTGTGTTGTCAAAAGAGGGATATGATATGATTCTTGATAAATTGTTGCAATATAACATGAAGAGAGGTCCACCACGAAAGAGTTTTGATCCAGAAGGGCACATTCATTATGCTTTGGTTATTTTACTGTGTTGTCAAAAGAGGGATATGATATGATTCTTGATAAATTGTTGCAATATAACATGAAGAGAGGTCCACCACGAAAGAGTTTTGATCCAGAAGGGCACATTCATTCTACTAGGAAAAAGATGAATTTAGGCGGGTATGATCATATACCCTATCAATTTGATGATTTAATCATAAATTTGGAAGAAGAAGAAGCAGAAAGGGTAGTTGATGAATACAATCAGGGACTGCAGGATACAGAATTGCTACCTTCTGGAGAAGGGACATATGATGAAGATAGACCTCAAATCCCGGCTAACAAAATCTCCAAATTGAAGACTCGGGATTATAAGTGTCTTCCTAGAGAACTAAATGTTGAAGAAAGTTTAGATGCAGACACAAGGCAAATGGCATACAAATCATTTGTGGAAGATGATGAATTTGTGAACTCTCCAGAATTTAAGACTTTCATATATCAACAAAAAGGAAAATCAATAAGGGAGACAGTTGACAATATAACACCAAGTAATGAAGGACAGCTGTTGAACAATTTAAAGTCAAGTGTGGAGAGAGAGATGGAGGATATGACCCCTAAGAAGGGAAGAAATTTTTTGGAAGATGCGGGTGTTATGATTTTTCCAGGGTTGGATCTAAATTTTGCTTTGGTTTTTGATAGTTTCCTAAAAAACAAAAATGCCACACATAAGCTTAGCCCTGAAGGGGTAACAGAGGTATATGCAAGATCCAAATATAATCCAGATGAAGGATCACTTATGATATGGGCTCTGTATCCGCCACACAAAAGGTATGTTGTCATTGATACTGAAAAAGCTTTTGGGCATGTTATGACATTAAAGGTTGGAGAAGTTGATCACATGGCTACAACAAAGATTGGAATCAATGTTGCCAAGTTAAATAAGGCCCAAATCCAAATGTTAATTAAGGAGAAAGAAATGTACAAGACGAACAATGAAAGAATACTAAGAGAAAATGATCGCCTAAAAGATATGATGGGAATCACAATGGGATCTACTAAGCTGCTAACTCATGGGGAAGGCTCACAAAAAAAATATCAATGGGAAGGATCAAGTGCATACTCTCAGGGTAAATATGATACACTTGTTGCAGTGATCGGAAAGAGGCAAGCCAACCTGATGACTTGGTTGAACAAACATTGGGGAACACATTCACATAATTATATTGTAGATCAAGAACATAAGAGGATAGATGGTAGAATCCAAGAGAAGTTCCAAGAAATAAATAAGAGGGATGTTTCTGATTATGTGGCTATTGACACTGCTAACCATTTCATAAGAAAACATAGAGACTTCCATGAAGAATTACAGGGGCCTGCACAGGGACTAATTGATGCCATGAAAAAGGGACTGCCAAAATTATTTGAAGATGAAGGAAAACTGAAGGAAAAGGCCAGGTGGATTAGTGAATGTGAGTCGATGCTGCAAGAGATTCTGGAAACGGCTATAGGAGAAAATTCAATGTTGGATGAGGCCTGTGAGCAGAACGAGAAGATAGTAAAAATGGAGATATCAATTTGGAATGCGCTAAGAGATGCTGACACTCACGAGCGATAGGATTACTTGGACCATTTGTCAAAAGTTCATTTGTGGCTAACTAATGCCTAATTTCTCATTTTAATTATTGTTGTTAGGCAAAATACATTTATGAAGGGACGTATCCTTTCACAATTTTGATGTATATATATATATATATATATATATATATATATATATATATATATATATATATGTTTTATAGTGTCAAAATGGATATAGGTGAATAGAAGAAGCATATAGTAGATAATTTTCAATGATGTTTTCATTTAAAAGGACTATGATGCATGTGTAAAATCTTGGAGGAATCAATGGAACTTATCTGATTTCATGGCGTATTTCTGGTATCAGTTGTTTGTTAAATTAATTGAAGATATTATTTGGGGTTCTATGGTATTGATATTTCTTTGTTATTTTAAATTGATATATCAATTATATACTTAGTTTATCAACGCACATTTGATTTACTCATGTTTTATGATTAGTTGGTTCTTCCAAGTGGAGATTAAATCCTTCAATTCAGTCACAGTAATTTAGAAGTATCATTTGGATCGATAAGTAGAACTTGATAATTAGAGTTTTGCATGTTTATACAAGTTATAAACCAATATTTATATGCCAAACAATTAGAATTTATGCCAGATAGATATCACCCATCGCAAACCTTCATTTGACTCCGTTTTACCCAACAAGGCATTGGTCTCATACATTTCATCATTCAGTTTCATCCATTTTATTTTTTACATCTGTTAATTGAACATATTAGGTTTTACCTTAATATTGCTTATACAATTTATACCAAATAAGTCTGCATCTCTCCACTTCCAATTGCCCTTTCGGAAGGATTATCTTATTTTTTACATCTGTTAACTGAACATATTATATTTTACCTTGATATTGCTTATACAATTTATACCAAATTAGGATCACATCTCTCCATTGTCAAATTGCCATTATGGATAGATTGATCAAGTAGGAAACACAATCTAAGTCTGCTTCACTTGCATAGGTACACCCACCTAGGTCTAGCAAAGCCTGAAGAGAAGAAGGTTCAAATTCATTATTGGGCCTTGTACGTTAGCCAAAAATGTAGCTAGAGCTTGGCAATCTCTTGTGGTTTCAAACCAACATTTTTGAGACCTAACAGTTTGGCGACTCTACTGGGGAGTCAAATGGAACCCAAGCCTTCATTATAGAGTCAATACCTTGTAAGAGACTCTGTTGGGAACAAGGAACTACAAAAATTTCTCACTTCTCTAAAATTGAGTGGCGACTCTAAAGAGATAAGTGCACTAAAAAACTCAGGTCATCACAATAGCCAACAATATGAAGGGGAGAATATCTATGTACAAAGATGGTCCTAATGACAAGGGTAAATGGGCACATAAGAATGACAAGGGAAAGAATTTTTCTGATGACATGTGCTTAACAAATAAGGACAAAATTTCAAAAGCACACCTTGAGACATATAATCGTTATGATACACTGACAAATGAAAATAGCCCATTTAGGGAGCCTCGCACTCCTACAGAAAAGAGGAATCCTTTCTATCAACCAGATCCCAAGAAATTTGAGGAGTTTATGGCTAGGTTTGAGACAGAAAAGAGGAATCCTTTCTATCAACCAGATCCCAAGAAATTTGAGGAATTTATGGCTAGGTTTGAGGCTGAAAGGGAAAAGAAACAACATGAGTACGATCAAAAAATGGCACTACTCAAAGAGAATCAAAATGGACCTGGTAATGATTTAGCCTCTGAAGAAAACTATGAATTCATGACTCAGGATGAACTAAATGCACAATTGGAGTATGAAAGACAAGAAGTGGAAAGAACAAAAGAAAAATATGAACAAAGGCTCCAAGCAATAAAAGAGCTTCAAGAATTAAAGCTCCAAAAGGCCCAAATCAATGCTCAGATGGCTAACCTCCCTAAATATGTGGCACCTCACAAGCAAGGAAATAACAATGCAAGGCCTTCAAATTCCCCAAAAGCATAGAAAAATCAATCAAGGAATCAATATAGACACCTAGATGCCCCACTTAAGAATCCACCACAACATCAAAATGTTCAGCCCCCTCATGGCCAACAATATGTGCCACCAGCCCACATACAATACAATAACCCATTATATCAAAACCCACCTCTTCCACCATACACAACTATGATCAGACAATTTGATTTGGATGGATTTCAAATATATCCTTATCCCATGGATAGCAATTGTAGAAGCCTTGTCCCAAAATTCATAGGAAGTAGTGCAATCACAACTGAAGAACATTTAAGGAGTTTTAATGCTTTTATTCAAGACTTGGATATGCAATATGAAGAAGTACAAATGAGACTATTTATGATGTCATTAGTCGAAGATGTTAGGGATTGGTTTAATAGTTTACCAACCACTTCTATTGCTTCCATTCAAGAGTTTTATGAGCAGTTCCTTGAGCAATATGGGAAAAAATGTGCACCCGAATTTGCCTTGCATGAATTGGTAAGCATCCAAAAAAATAAGAACAAATCAGCTTATGACTTTAACCAAACATTTTCTAAATTACACAACAAGATACCTCTTGGATCAAAATTAGTTGATCCTGTTGCATTAAGTATTTATCTAAAAGCTTTTGATCCAAAGATAGGATATGAGCTTAGGAATAGGTGTCCTAGAAATCTAGTTGAAGCTCAAAAGATAGAACTGACAATTGAAAATAATAGAAAGGCTGTAGGAATGATTGGTAAGAGGGATAATCCTAGGGTTCCCCAATATAATCCTCCAAAAAGGGAAGAAAATACATACAGAAATGAGAGGCCAAGGTTGCATGACATGCCATATAATATAAACTGGAGGGATGGGAAGCCTGTGATGGATAAGCCTAGGAATAAAGAGACTCTTGATCCTTTAAAGAAAAGAGGGACATATATGGTAAATAACAATTCTTGGTGCCCAGTTTGTGACTTGCCACATTCCCTTGATCATTGCATTGTAGCTCAGGCGATACCAGAAGGAGAGATACCGGAAGAGAACAATGAAGAGGACCATAAAGTTTATTTAACCTCCCACACTCTTCACCCTGTTGAATAGGGATATTCATCTTTAGAAGAAGGAGGATATGAATATGATGTTGATCACCAAAGGTACAATGTCCATATGGCAGAACATCAAGTCTTTTCTGATCATGAAGAAAGTGATAATGAACAAAGTTCTCCTAGTACATCATGTCAGACAAGTAAAATGCAATGTAAGAAGATCGACTGAGGAAGAAATTAATAAGTTAACCATCGCAGCAGTGGAACAGGCCAAAAGCAAGTATTGGTTGAGAAACAAAACAGTGAATGAAAATGAAGGTACTCCAAGAGGAATATTTGTAAAGGAAAAGAAAGCATCACAGGGAGCTCCAAAAGGGATAGAAACTAAGCAACCTGACAAGAATGAGCAAAAGCCTGTCCATAAGGAGGAGAACAAAGAATTGCATAAGGACAAGAAAAAGTCTAGTCAAACAAATAGCAGAGAAAGAGAGGAGACCAAAGGAGAGTCACTGGAACAAAGGAAGATGGTCAAAACAGAAGGTGCCTCTTTTGATTTCACACAAGCTTTATCCCAGGTAAAAATGTTTGTCCCATTACTTGAAATGATGAAGATTAAAGAATATAGGGATAGTTCTATTCAGTTAATATCCAATGGGAATGATAAATACACAAACCTTGAGAACAAAGGGACCACCAAGATTAGTAATAAGCAAGAAGAAGTAAAAGTCCTTGAGATTTGTTTAAATGATGAATTAATAAATTCCCCACAAATTGATCCATTCTTCACCATGTTACTTGTAAATAACAAACTGGTAAGAAATTTCATGATAGATTATGGTGTTGCAATTAACATCATGCCAACTGGGGTCATGAATAAACTCATCCTATGGGTGGACACTAATGGTGGCAAGTGTTATGTTATGGATGGAAGGCTGGTCCCAGTAATAGGAATTATGAAAGATGTAGAGGTGAAATTGGTTGTGTATCCACAAGCAACCTATAATATCGACATAACTGTGATTGATACACCTCCTCAGTTTGGAATGCTTTTGTCAAGACAATGGACTGCAGTAGTTGGAGGAAATGTATAGTTTGACTTGTCTTATGCCACGATACCAATCAATGGTGAAGAAGTCAAATTATATAGAGAACCAAGGATGAATCAGATTGTCGGTTATGTTCCTCAAGAGCACATCAATTGTTTCTATGATGTTGATTTAGGGAGTTTCATAATAGAGCCTTCCCATCCTGAACTAGTGAATGCTGACCCAATTAATAAACATGTCTCTAAAGATCAACATGGTGTGTGGAAAATGTATTTTGATGGAGCATGTAGCCAAGACGAAAATGGAGCTAGAGTAGTGCTTATATCACCTGAAGGTATTACATTCAAGTATTCATTTTTGCTGATGTTCGAATGTACAAACAATATAGCAGAATATGAAGCTTTTTTAATTGGTTTGAATATGGCTATCAAGCACAAGATCAAACTGTTAACTATTCTTGGAGACTCTAAGCTGATAGTTTCACAAGTGAAGTCAAAATATGCTGCAAAGAAAAAAAGATTGAAACAATATAGGAATGTTGTTTGGGATACAATTGAATTATTTGATGCTTTCTCAATTGATTTGATGCTTATGATATTATATTGATGCAAGACATATGGTTATGAAATATTTTACAATGTGAGTCAAGGAAAACTTTAAGAAACCCCCCATCGGCGAAGGTGTAAAATCCTGGGGAATCTTGTATACTTCCTGATAAAAATATTAATTTTATTGGCAAATTTTATTTTTTTTTGGAAAAAAATAATAATCCCAATTGGCAAATCTTTTCTAATAGCTAGAAGTTTGTGGAAAATCCTGGCGAACTGCAAATTTTTTTAAACCAATAAAATATTTTTCATTAGCAATTAAAACCTTTTTTCAAACCAATAGAATATTTCCATTGGTGAATTAATCCTATTTTCAAAACAGAAAAAAAATTGTTGGCTATTAAAACTTTTTTCAAACCAAAAAAAATATTTTCATTGGCGAATTAAACATAATCTCAAACTAATAAAAAAATTTAGTGGCGAAATAAATGGATATGCCAAAAGCAATCATAGTGTGGTTGGCGAAAATATCAAATTCTAGAACAAATTTTCCGCACATTCAAATTCCTTCATAAAGAGTCTAGAATGCAGACAAGTGTCAACATATTTATTATGTCTGAAGCCAGATGTCAGTACAAATTAATATAATCCACTACCGTTCGATGATTTTTTGATGGACGACTGTAGTTGCATTCCAGAAGAAAATCTCTGAAGCACTAGACTTGCAAATTGAAACCTCTGGAATAACACTAGAATCGTTAGATGCAGACACATGGTGAGATCACAACCCACCGTTCCTTTTCCTTCATATTGCTCATCGCAGTAATCAAAATAAACAACAAAATATGCACGTGCATAAAGTTTGTTTTAAAAGAGGGACCACCTAGGAAGAACGTAGGACCAACGCTTAAAAACTTAAGGTTTTACACAAAGGATGTAAAGGCCAAACAAGGCCGAATTATCAACCTTATAAAATAATTGAATCCCTGGACCAAAGTAATGAAGGAAATATGTGTGAAGAATATTCCATATGTCTATAGCTAGATGTCAACGCAAATCAATATAACCACGATCGTTCGATGAATTTTCGATGGACAGTTGTAGTTGTATTTTAGAAGGAAATGTTTGAAGCTCTAGACTTGCAAATTCAAACCTCCAGAACAACACTAGAACCGTTAGATTTCCAAAAATCAATGGTTGACATTTTAATATTTTTTAAATGATTTAAAGTCATGACTCATTTTTTTGAAATAATATTGTCGCATCAACTTATCAAGTGGTACTGGTGAATTAAATGTTAAAGTGTTGAGTATTTGATGTCATTGTCTTCATTCTAACTTCTATATATACTTCACCAACTTGATGTTCTTCATATCATTTATAATATATTTGGCTTTGATTTCTTTCTTCTCTATTCTCAATTTAACTATGATATGGAGTCTTCATGGCGTGTCATGCTACCCAAATGTTTTTAGGAGAAAAGAAGCGATGATGCATATGACAAACGAAAGCTAGGTATGTTTTTTACAATTCCTTGTGTGTAGGTTGAGGATGCTATAATTATAATTGTGGGTAGGGAATGGCTTCAGAACAACCCTCGTGCTCTATATTTTGAGGTAGTTTCAACTTTCTTGTCCAACTGCATGAATATTTTGCTCGATAAATATTTGGTGAAGATGGTAGCAATATGTTATTTGCAGCCTTTCATTTACTCTATTTCTTCGTTGGAGTTGGCACTGGAGCATTACAATTTTGAAAGTGGGTTAGCGCCTGTTGGTGGAATATTTCAGAAAGTAGAATTGCATGCTTCTACAGTGCAGGCTCTTACCCTAGTTAATATGAGATGGGATCTGCTATGTGATACAAAAAAATGAATCATTAAAGAGTCTGGAGTTTTGGAGGAAGGTTTTGGGTGATTCGCTTTTCTTCTTTGTTGTTACTTTGTTAAATTCGATTCACCTTCTACTCAAACACCCAATTGATGGCCTCATCTAATGTTATAAAAAAAAATAGTAATGAATTGTGTGACGTGTCACATGTCTATATTTTATTGTACAATGTAACAGTTCTTGTAATATGTATTTTGTGACTGGTTTTTTGTGACGATTAGTGGCTTTTTGGCTAGGCTGGTAGTGGCTATGTACTATGTACTTCAGTCTTTAGCTACTTAAATTAAAATACTTTTCATGGCTCCATTCTTGGAAATATTTTTTGCTTTGTTCAATATAAAAATGTGGCTTTTAAAACTAATAGTAATTATCAACATATAGTTTTGATCATAAGTGAGCGAAATTTATTGTGACTTATTAGTGGATATTGATAATGATTAAGGTAAAACAAGCCATTTAATTATCTTGTTTCAATGCATTGAAGTACTATATTTCATTTAATTGAATTTTTGAAGCGAATGTGATTGATTGGATAGCTTTATATTGAAAACTACATGATGTACTGTAGAATCGTAGATGATGATGTCATTAATCCAGTGATCTAGTGAAACAAGATTTGTAATGATTTCATATCTATTATCATTTGAGTGGTACTGGCGATTTTGACAGCGTGTCAGCTTGAGGTACAGTTTGCATGTAGCTAGACGTCAATCAAATTAAACATTTTAATTATACATGTAAGGCTTAAGTAAACAGGGATCAGGCTGGTAGTGTCACTGGTGGCCCATAAATAGGGTTAGTGATAATGGATAGTGTCATAAGGGTTTTCATTTTATAGGGTTAATAAGGATTCATGAAGAAGATGATGTGGTATTTTTGGGGATACTATAAATTCTCATACCTCCAGTTATGTAGTTACAGAGTAAAAGACCAATCTCCTTCAAGTTCAGAATGGGTGGAATTGGAAAGAAGTTGATTTGCTTGACTTGACTTCTCAGACATGTTTTGAACTAGGATAAGAAGCTCTGATGGAGATAAGTGTTATCCCAGTGCATCGAGGTTGCAGGTAGAAGATGGAAGCAATTTTACTACCCCCCATCTTTTGCATGACTCTGGTTCTCAAAGGGGATAAGTACATTTTGTATCTTCACAACTCCCTTTTCCCCAGCATGGTTGGCCAGGAAAATCCCTTGCATTTATTTTCAGAGCCACATTTCTATTACATTGTCACCAACAAAAGCTTGGAATCATGCATTTATTTTTAGAGTTACATTTGTATTAAGTTGTCACCAGCAGAAGCTTGGAAATTGGAATCAATTTATAATCCATTGTCACGAGCAACAACTTGGAATAGATTGTGTCTATGTAAAGTGACATATGTTATTTATACAAAACAAGAGTGTGTCTGCTCTACAACTACTCATTTTTAAAAAGATATGTAATAATGTGACATTGTAATTCAATTGTGATAAAATAAATGGTTGTGTTGTGTTATTCTTCGTTATTCAAATTTACACTTATAGTAGGGAGTTATTTTCTGAGTTCGGTGTCTATGAATCTATTCAAATCAATTTTTTTTTCCTTTAAGAAATTAAGTATTATCTATTTATGAAATAATTGCATGCAGATTTAAAAGTAAAACATAAAGCAATACAAATGAAAAAAGAAAGTTGCCATCAAATTGGCAAAAAACATTATAAACACTAAAAGTTGTCACTCTTGTTAGGGTTTACCAAAATGTTATTGATTTCTAATTTGTCGTTGACCTTCTCCCCTAGTTCTCGGTATCATTATTCATTTTTTAAAGTCCTTTACAACTTTAAGTTACCGGCCCCTTGGCCTTGATGTCAATCCTAGTGCACTAAAGTTTAAAACATCTTTAAAACACATGTTTATTGTTTTAAGTTCATATCATAAATTACTTAAGTTTCAACAGTTCGATGAACATTTGATCTATGGTTGTAGTTGCATTCCAGAATGAAATGCACAAAGCGATAGGCTTGCGAACTTAAACCTCTGGAATAACCCTATAACCGTTAGATTTACAAAGATCAAAGGTTTAGAATTTGCAACACCTAGACCTAAGACACTTCATTCACTTTAATGTTCCAATTTTGAGAAAAAAAGCACTTTGTACTGCTAAGTGTCAAGTGAGTTTTTTAAGTGAGAGAGTCAGCACATGGGGAGATTTTAGTCTTCAAATTGCTCATTGCAGTGGATCACCCTGTTTTGGGTTCCACAATTCCACTTCCAATAAATCCATTCCAATTTCCACGACTGTTAGCATTAAACTTTTCAACAGTCAAAATTTGGGTAAGTGAAAGAATTCCTGCGACTACATTTCATCGTTTGACATTTCTTAAAATCTTATTTTGTCAAACTTTGAAGTTTGGGTTTAGGGTTGAGAGACTTAAGAATTAAGAAAAATTGAGGAGGACTAATAGGTATTAGGGAATTCATAATTTCACATTGTATAAGAATGTCTACCACCAGTACCACTAGAGCAATGTCGGATAAAAAAATACATTATGCAAAATTGTTTAAAACCCAAGGTTTCACTGATGAATACCATGATATTTATGATCTTGAAATCTATGGTAGGCATACCTCAGAACTTAGATTTTCATCTTAGAATAAGGTTGTAAAGCAAATGCAAGTTAATAGTATCAGTGCATTGTGGGTAACTGGATTAGGGCACATGATGTTACATGAGGTTTTCCCTTGCCTAGAATTTATCATGGTTTGTCCCCAAAATTATGATGATAACAAAAGAGTAATTGTTAATAAAGATAGCAAAGAAGAATTGTTATCCATTAATGCAGAAGAACTTGGAAAATTGTTGGGGTTTACAATTGAAGAATTTGGAAATGTCTGCATTGACCTAGAAAAGCTTGCTAGTGATTATGAAGCAGTGGAAGAAAGGGAGAAAAATGCTTTCATAAATAAAATAGTTTAGGATAGAAACAAATTGAAAGGTGATCATAAGCCTCCTTATGATTTTGATATTTTTAGACCATGGGTTCAGGATACTATTTCCATGCTAGCATTTTGCCTCGGTCTGGATAGCAATTTGGAACTGGGTGCAAGCCTCCTTGAAATGGTATATAATATCCATTATGGTGATCCACATGTCAAATATAACTATATTGAGCACATTGTAGAATCCATGCATAAAAAATTTTTAATGATTAAAGGAGGTCCCACCAAGACATTTAGGTTCACAACCTACTTGTGCTATTTTTTTCTACTTAAATTTAGAGGAATGTTTCAGACCAACAAGCTTTAGATTCAGCCCTATAGTAATGCTCAGGAAAATCAAATGGCTCCAGTATATGATTGGACCACTGAGATTAGGATGCATGATTCTCGAAGGAACTACAATCAGTTTTTAGACTACTTTTTGGCTCCATTGCATCAAGCAATTACAAATACTCCAATGCCTAGATCGCCTATGTTATGTAGAAATTGCATTCAATTAGAAAAATAAATACAATTGGTTGATTGGTACTTAATAGAAGAATATATTGTGCTAAGATTTTATGGAGCGGGAGTAGAGCCATACAAACTTCCAATACATGTGACAGAAAGGGTTTTTGCATTGGAATATGTAAGGCAAATGAAGTGTACTGATGAACTACACTTTGTCAATCAGGGGAAGAAGTCCTTATTTCCTTGTTTACCTTTTTCATGTGGAGGGATCACATTTGAGAGAAAAGAATTTAAGGTGGCACATGATATTTTGAAATTTTTTAATTTTGATGTTGTTTGTCACTGGCACTATGATCCATGTGGCACCATTAAAGAAATGATTGTGGCCAATAAGAATGTTGCATGTAGAATTCAACATCAAAGTAAACCCTTGCTTGAGAACTTGAGAAACAATAATTCTTGGGATGAGGTCAAAATAGCAATGGAGAAAAGTGTTGTTGAGAATGGTATTTCTTTTGAACCATTGTTAGTAGAAATTATGGCATTGCATCGAAAGACAATTAGGAGGTACAATAATTTTTATGAAAAAAGTGATAAACTATCTAGTAGAGTAAAAATACCAGATTCTCTAGATAAGGAATTTACAGATAAAAATTGGTCATGATAAAAAATTGTTGGCTTTTGGTCTATGAGGAATGAGCTAGGTGATCCAAGAGCTCTTGCAGAGTATGGAGATAATGAAGAAGATCGTGAGTTTAGCAAATTATGGAATATAGAGCATCCTGATGAATAGGAAGATAAAGAATTTGATGATGAATCTAATGATGATAGGGAAGAACAAAGCCATGTCAATTTCAAACCTGGTTTAAGTGAGGCCGCAAAAGAAGCATATACTTTAGGAGCAACCATAGCTGAAAAAATGGGTTATGAAGGTGGTCCTTTGGGGTCCCAAAGACAAGGCCCTTGGATGGTAACAGATGTAGAGCATAGATAACCAGTTGATAAATTTGGCCTTGGGTTTGGAGGTGAAAAAGTAGACCAAGGGCATACAAGTACAACGAAAACAATTCGATTTGTTAGAGTTTCAAATCCTAATCCTCATGGTCAGATATAATCACAACTAGGACATGCCCATGGTGGAGAGCCTAGTGCAACTGACACTGCCACTGGTGGCAATGGTATGGATAGTAGTACTATTAGTGGTCAACATGTGCTACAACAACAAATTACACACAAGAGGACAACAATACAAGATACCACACAAACACCGGGTGATCAAGGCATACAAAAGAGGCAAAGGATTTTGACAGGTCCAAATCACACTATCAGTGGATCCACCAAAAAGGAGTTATTTCTAGGCACTCGCCCACTGCCAGTTAGTGTGACTGTGACATCATTAGCAACTGCAAGTACTCCTATTCCTTCGCCATTCAAGCATTCCATTATTCCTACGTCCCTAGGTTTTGATTTCATTGAAGAGTTTACAAAGAAATCAAACTTGTATAAAAAAGAAAAGAAGCAACTGATGGAAAGTGCATCGGTTGTAACTTCAAAGCCTGCAACAACCATGGTATTACCCACATTTGACACAAATAAATAAATCATGGAGTACATAATTTTTGTTCTCACAGTTCAAAACAAACCAGCAAATCAGATGGATCGATCTGAATACCAGGTGACCAATTTTCAATTGGATTTTTCTGGACTCAAAAATATTGACAAAATTAATGTATCAAAGAAGAAAAATGAATTGGTGTACACATCATTGCTAAAGCAAGATAGAGAGAAAAAAGGTTGCAAACTCAAATAGAAAAGTTACAGGCAGACCTAACAAATGAGAAAGCAAAGAGGAAAGCAGTAGATAACAAGAGCAATGAATTAGGAAAAAGAATTAAAAAAATTGCCTCTACATCAACAAGCAAAGAGGATAAACAAAATGAGAGAGAAGTGAATGACCTGAAGCAAATGATAGATGAGAGCAATAAGAAATATGATGAGGAAAAATCCACTTAAGAAAAATTAAGACTAAGCATTACGAATGGAAATGCACAGTGGGAACAAAAATTGGAGAAAGAGAGAAAAATAAATGAAAGATTAGAGGTAGAGTTGATGGAAGCAAAAAAATAAATTAGCTCTTGTCAAAATAAGTTATCTGTATTTTATAGAGATACAATGAGGCATATGAAACAATATATCTGGGATGAAATAATGCAGAGGATTGATCATTTGTGTGACATGTTTCAATTGATTGATGTTATCAAACAACATTATAAGAAGCTCATCAAATATTTAGTGGACAACAAAAATGTGTTGGCATTAGAGAAATTTGTAAATCAAATTCAACAAATAGTCTACAAAGCTAGTGACAATGTTTTGAAACCAAAAGGGATTACTAATCAGCTTGCTACACCAATGACATTGTCAGCTATCATTGAAAAGTGTTTGAGAATGCATGAAACAAAGGAATATTTGCATTCGGTTGCAGACAAGATGAAGAAGGTGGATGAAAAGGTAAGGAACTTCACAAAGCTTGGTTTTCCAGAGGCTTTTGACACAAATGAGTGATTCATTGGAAAGGATGATTTCAAAAAGAAGATGGAGGGTGCAAGGAAGATTGATTTGGACCAGATTCTTCAGAACCCAGATGTGGTGAACTATTTGGATTCCATCAAACCGTTGCTAACCTTGAATGAAATTTTTTATTGAAGAATCCAAGACATGTTCCAATTTCAATCATGAATTATTAACAAATCTTCAATTCAAACAACATCAGTTAGAACAAATGACAATTCCACCACTTGAATAGTGGAAGTTGCTAGAAAAGGTGATACAGTGATTTGATTTTTGATAATATGAGTTTCCAAGTTCCAACAGCTCTATGCAAAGTTTTCATTGAGAAATATTTTGCATTGCCAATGCCTCTATGTATTACTTCATGTGAAAATCAATAAAAAATTTCAAATTCACACTTCAGTAATGTGTTGATGTTCAATTATCTGTATTATTTATTTTATCATTTGAAGAAAAAGTTTGGTAGTGGTTTCAACTACTAGATACACATTAAACGATTATTGATGTTCATTATTGTGTATGCTACTAATACTACTGTTAATATGTTATTAAGCATTGAGTTGAGTGATGAATCACTAAGTACATGTTCAAGTTTTACTTTTAACATAATTAAAATATGAACTATGAGGTGATTTCAATTCCAGGCATCCATGATCTTAGTGAAATTGCATTACAATTCACACATCAATACTCAAACTCCATGACCACTTATCAGATCCACTAAATATTTATATGAATTCATGCTTTAATTAAGGTACTTTAACTGTTTCATTAAACCAGATCCAAAATTAAAACATACATCAATGCATAATGACAAAGAAGATTAATGAAAGATCATTGATCAAATTTCATTAATAATTCATGTAAAATGTTACAGCTGGAGAGACGATAGACTCAAAATAAGGGAGAAAAACAAGCTTCAGGCTGAGATGTACACATGTCTCATTTTCATTTGACTGATTATACCAGTCATTTCTTCAAGAAATGGTTACAACAAAACAAAAGATATTCTCATGAGCAATCATCCACTCCTTGGTTACAACATGACTTGAACTAGTTGGTCCTTGAGACCTTAATATTTCCACTTGTTGTTTCCATAATGCTAGCTCTGTTTCAAGTTCAGCAACCTTTTGCTGACTCTTATTATATTCATCAATAAGCTCATTATACTTACTTCTTGTTATCTATAACTTTTAAAATAGTGTTAGCAATTTTAAACTTCCCCTCCTTTGGTCTTTTGGGTCTTTTACCTCATTCATTTTCAATGCCTTGTTGTTTATTTCTCTTGGCGAATGCTCAAAGTCGTGGTTTTTGTGCTTTTCCTAACCTTAGTCGCTAGTCTTTCAAGTTTTATAACCTTGTCACGAAGTTCTAAATTTTCATAACTTCTCGATTCCCCAACTTGGTTCACTTTGTTGAGTTGCAAGTCTTTGTTGGTCATCTTTGTAGTCGGTAAGTCAGAGATTTCCAAAACTTTGAAACTTTTGACTTTGGTTCTAAGGTTTCATGTTTCCACGACCACGCGACATTATGGACTTATCTTGGCTTTCAAAGGCATCGTCATCTCATTGAATGCTATGTACAGACTAACCCTGAGTTGTATTTTCAGGAATTTCAAAAAGCATTCAGGTTTAAAGGCTATCTTTTTTAGGAATGAAATTGAATGTCACATTTAATGCACATATTATCAAAATAATGGAATAAGTGGGTGGAAAAGTTTTACTAAGTCATTTAGTCTGCATTCTCATTCTTTGCCAATGCTAGTACTTCTCAAGTGTAAACATTTTATCTTCGTGAATTTGTGCTCATGCAGAGTGGAATTGAAAATCACTAGTCTGGCATGAGGGACACTGAAATTGGGCACCTCAATTTGGAGGAGTTTTTGGTGCGCCTAGAGCAAAGGAAGAGAACACCACTGGAAGATAAAGTTCTGCAGAGCGGTTTGGCTCACGTGGGAGGTTTTCTTGAGGCTATACAAAGCGTCGACCTAGTGATTGTGTGCGCAAGGGGCTACATTCCAAAGACTCGAGAAATTAGAGTTGTGGATGGATCAGTCATTGCAATAATTACTCTTGAAGTGATTTCTAGTGCATTAAGCATTCCAGAGAGGGAAACTGTAGAGAAAATGTGTATAGCTATTGGTGACAAGTTTTTCAGAATGAATGAGGAATGATGCAAAAATTCCATTGCAAAGAATTGGTTGAAGTCCGAGAAAAAGAGTAAGTCTTAGTTGCCCTCAAAGCTTAAAAGGGTTCATTTTAAGGATAAAATTTCAAATGTTATCACCTTGCTACATCATGTGGTTGGTAATGAATATTTAGACTCTTTTGAATTTTGGATGTGTCATTTTATTCTACTGATTTGAAGTGAAAATAAATTCATTGATTGGGCTGAGATTATTAGTTATCATTTAAATGAGCAATTGATAAATTTCCAACAAACTGTTGCCTTCCACATGTGCTCATACCTGGTTTACATTCTAGCCAGTCAAGAGGCTGTTTGGGTAGGGTTGGAACTACAAAGATCTCCAATGTCGGACATGCCTATGTATAGAAGTTTTCCACAACTCACTAAGGATGTTGGAATGAGGAATTTTTGTCGCATCAATGACGCATTTTTAATAGAAATTGTGAGAAGAATTGATGGAAAACTTGATCTTAGGGTTTCACCTAAAGTGGTTGTTGTGGTATTGAGGTTTGGAAGTTTCTACATTCAGTTCAACAAATTCACTTATCTTAAAATTGGAGATTTTGAGAAGGCTCCATTGAAATTGCCCCGTTACCCAAGTGATTTCCTAGTTTTTCTTGAAGTTTGACAGTAGATGGCCATTGTAAATGTTAAATATTCAAACATGAGAAAGAAGGGGTATGCTTTTCCATTTTCCATGCCTTCAATTTCTTGAAAAAGTAATAATATTGCTAGGGGTGTGCAGAAAGCCCTAAATGAATTCAATTTTCAATGTTTTCCCATGAGAACTAATTTTGATAGCAAGGGTTATGTTAAGCAAAATTTGTATTGAGCTGGCAGCTATGAACATCGCCCTGATATTGAAGATTTTTGGGAAGACTATACAGATGAAGGCAAGGTGCATAGAAGAAATTTTATGAGATTGACCCTAAGGAAAATTCAAGCTTTTGGTATTTCTTTCAATATTCCAGAAGATGCACAAGAAGACTCGGTGATCATTGTTCCTAAATATCGGGCCACTGCAGCTAAGCCCTTGTACATAATTAATTGGCCAGAGGATGAAGTTTTAGACTTAATGGTCCTTTTTGCCCCTGTTTTGAGAAGAACTTCAAACTGGTTGAATGGAAAATGGCACCAAAGTGCAGGTTCTCCCCATGAGCAAAGAGTTTCATAGAGAAAAGAGCAAGGGATTGTACAGGCCTTTGGAATAAATATATCAGCTAGAAAGCAGTCAATTAGGTCATTTGGCACTAGCTCAGAGTTAAGAGGAGATGGCAAGAAGCCAGAAGACATTAGGGCCAAGCTAAAATCAATTTGTGAACAAGATAGTGTACCTTCGATACCTATGAAAAAGGCTAGTCAAGAAAAGTGAGTGCCTACAAACTCTAAGGGAATTTTTCAACAAATAATTGATGATAATTTTTTTTCCACATTCTTTGAATTTCACCCTTCTCCAGTACGAGATACTTCTATTTATGTTCAATCAACTAAAGAAAAAAAATGTAAGTGTTGAAAGTAGAGACACTAGATTAGTGGCATCTTCCCCAATATTGTTAAAAAAAGCAATCAAGAAGAAAAGAAAGAATATTCTCGCAATGACAATTGAAGTAGATACAGTTGCCATGCTACTGTAGGGTCACCAAAAGCCCAAAAAGGCTAAGAGGATGTCACGAATTGTCACTGATTCCACTTCTGGGCATCAACTGTTGGAGATTGTTGATCCAGAAAAGGACCTAAATGAAAATGAGATAACGGAAGTCGACTACAAGGTTACTCATGTTGATATGGGGCCATCTACTTTAGAAGGTGATGTATATCATGTTGATTACTCTGTTAATGCATTGATCAAAAGAGAAAAAGAACAGAAAAAAGGAGAACCTTCAGTTGCAATCTAATATTCTTTCTTTAAGAAATTTGATTTCATCAATTGTGACTTCGACCGCTAAGGAAGCCTCAAGCTCAAATGTTCAAGGTATTGATTCTGACACTGTGCAATGGGTCAGGAAAAATTTAGGTTATGCTAAAGTTTCCAGCAAATGATAGAAGAGCTTTATCAGGATGGTCTTTTCTATATTCGTAAATTTATGCAATTCTACATTAATGTGTCTGATAAAAGAAAAGAACTGGTAGATGACCTCCAGGAGATCAGGAGAGAACATGGTAGCACATTTTTGCTTTCAAGGGAAATTGAAAAATTACTCTTCATGGAGTACACTTTGTTAATAAAAGAACAATAGGTAGATGACCCTAGAGAAATTGATCCTAGTTGGTTTGATTCCTCGGATTGGAAATTGTCAATATATGAAGATTATATCAAGGAAATCAATAAAGTGTTAGAAAAATACTGACATATTGGTGAAGATCAAGGAGAACTTCAATGCTCTTAAAGTGGACCTCACAGATGAGTTCTATGAAAAGGTATTGGATGTTGCAGACATAACGAGGGAATTTAAAGAGGTGTATCATAAAGAAGTAGGTGATCCTGAGACAACCATTGGAAACTTGTTCAAAAAATTGAGTAACTTACAGACCTATATGAGTTCATTTAAGGTGGAAAGTGACAACATCTATGAAACGCTAGCTGAGTCAGACCATGCACTTTCAAAATGGAGGACAAGGTTACAAATCACCATGACTGCAGGAAGCAAAAACATCACCGCAATTTTCACCAAGTATTGGGAATACAGGCAAAGAGTAAAGGCACGGGAGGCGTTACTAGAGCAGTAGGAGGTGAAAATAATTGGAAGCGAAGGAGTCGATGTTGGGATTGCTGATTAGTTTTTAGTTTTTATGTTATTTTCTTTAATTTGGCTCTCTTGATACTTCAAAGACTTTTTATTTTAATTTCTAAAACAGTTGTCTTCAAGAAACCGTTATCAAGACAATTTGTAAGCTTTAAATATGGAGGTCAATGCTTGGCCAGGGGATATTTTGGGAAAACTTTGTTTTACTCATTAGAACAACAAAAAACTCTGCTATTTTTATTGCTTTTCTGTTATTTCAATATAAAAGACAATGGTGAAGTTCATGCATGTGTAATCGTTGATTTATGGTGTGTGGATTTATTTTGCTTTTACTGAGTAGTTTTCCAGTGGATTATCTATTATTGGAATGATAGATGTTTGGTTAGTTTCATTTATGTGGAATGTTTATATGTGAATAAATATTTTATGGTGATGGATGCGTAAGGATTTCTCGGTATAATTTAGGTGATTTGGTAGTTTAAGCTTTTATTGTTTAAGTTGTGTAGATGCCTTTCGAAGCTTTTTGGTTAAAAGCATTTCCTTTCATTTTATTTCTGGTTAAAAGCGATATTAGTTAAAAATCATTCATTGAATGTCTGAAGAAGGTAGCTACCACCTTTTAAAATAAGCAGAGAATCAGTCTGAAATACTATTATGGCTTATTCAACTGTTGTTATGTTTGTCACCTCTATGGGCGTAAGAATATAGAGTTAGGTGACAAATCTGTTAACCAACACTTCTATGCATGTATCTATCTTTAGTAAGGATCTCAATTATTTCTTTTGTGAGCTTAGCAACATTTTTGGTCATGTCAACTGCTTCTAATGCTGAAGTATCAAAAACTCTTTTTATAATCAGTTTGGTAGAGCTTCTAAATTATGGGTGTTGAACTGTTAGCTTCTATTCAAGGAATGGATTAATATTCCTTTCAGTTATTTATCAAAGATTGCGTGAATGGCAATGCCATAGGAATTTATAAGTAGTGTGATAAGTGTTGTTCTTTAAAAATGATGCAGAATCACATATCAAATTCAATACCATGGAATACAATATAAAATATAAAATATCACAATTTCATGGAATAAAATAGCAAATATCATCAACTATAGTTTGGAATATGGTTCATGAAGTACAATATAAAATAAAATATCATGAAGTGTAATGATTCACAATTTCATTGAATACAATATAAAATATCATCAACTACAGTTTGGAACAATGGAAACTGATTCATGAAGTGCAGTATAAATACCTAAAAGCTGCTAATTCTCTTCCATTTCCCAAATGGAGTCAGGGTCCTCAAACTGACCATCTTAAGATAAAGTAAAAGAGTCATCTTGATTTTGAGTCTACTCTTCATTTTCTTCGGCCTGTGTCTCAAATTCAACATTTATTGTGTGATTTGTGTCAATGTCATCTGTCCCAGTCCCATTGCCACTGCCACCAGTACCAGCATTTTGAATTGGAGTGTCTATGTTGCACAACCCAGTCCCTCTTCTTTCATAAGTGGACTTCCAAATTGTGAGTGCCCTTTCAAAAGGAATTTTTTTAACATTATATGTAGTTCCTTTCATCCTCAAGCAATTTTCCAAATTCTTGTCTAGTTTGTTTCTTAACTTTGATTTCAAAAACCCCAATGTATTGAAAACTCTCTCATCCTCCACTGACCCCAATATCATTATTTGACATAGATCAACAAGTTTGAAATATTTTGATATTGAATCATGCAATATTTCACTTTGACCTTTAAGTTTGTCCAAACCTTTTTTATTGATCCCAATTCAAAGGCCTTCTCCATGCCCATGGATTTATATTGTTCCTTCATAGCTATTGCAAAAATCCTACATTGTTGTCTAACTTATCTTTATTTAAAATTCCTTCTATTGTCTACTCATTGTATGTTACACTTTTCAAAAATTGTTCGATCAAGATTTTTAGTTTATCATAAAAATATTTTGGGTTATCTCGGTTTACCCAAATTTGAGGATACACAATACCCATGGCTTCAAGTATTTCATGTCGAGGGAATATTTCACAAATCTTTGAGGAAAGAGATTTTGCAATTTCCTTCAAATTATCACTAACAAAATTAACAATGTTGTTAAAATCTTCCTCGTTAACATCTAATTCTCTACTAGAGCACCTGGCTGTCTTACAATGGTACATTGGTATCTCATATCCACGTACACAGATACATAAGTGCCCACTTGCATTAAACTGTAAATAATTATCAGGATTATTCAAATCAATAATTTTCTGCCACATGAAATAATTTGGGCCTTCTTGTGTTAGATCTAGATATAGATGATCGAGGGCCAAGCATGTATGTTTACGTAGATTGGAATATTCATAAATATACATAGTTTTGTCTTGGGATTTCTTCACAAGATTGTTCATCACATCTAGCATGGGGAGAAGAGTAGCTAAAGTCAAGAGTATCTCTATATCGCTTAACCTATGTAAGAGGTCAGGAGCTTTGTCTACTATGTTGTGATGTTGTACATCACTCCAATCAAGGATTAATATTCTGAAAGAACTTGTTGCGTTGGTCCATGCAGGGAGATCCATCTGGTATCGTCATCCTTAAGAAGCTCGTTTCTTGGTGTTATTCCCTCAGTAAAATTTTAAAATTCTACAAAACGTTTGGGACTTCGGTAGAAGTATGCATGGATCTCGCGGACTAGATTTTCAACTTTTGATACTGTAGAAAACTTGCTTACAATTTTGAATGCTAAATTCACTCTCTGGGCCATGCAGTGAATGCCAAGCATGTATGATGCACAAGTATTTTGTAACTTTGTGCAAACACCACTCCTTTGACCTTGCATCACTACAGCTCCATCAACTCCTATACACACCAAATTTTTGGCAATTGTCAACTCATCCATACCTGCAATTTCATTCAAAGATTTCTTGACTAGTTCAAATAGATTTTGCAATGGTGGATTGTCCTTCATTTTATGAACACAGAGAAGATGAGCTTGGCGAACATGTTTTTCTACAGTATACAAATGCATACATACCCAAGAAGTATTTTCTACCGCAGTAACTTCATCTAACAATAATGCAATGAAATTTGACTCTTTTACTTTCTCCAATAAATCTTCTTTTTCCACTACAGCAAGACAATTTTCCCATTCCCATCCAACATTTACTGACCAATGTGAGAAGGGAAAGTGAGGAACACCCAAATAAGATAATAAACTAGAATATTCTGGGTAGTCTGTCATAGGATGCCCTTTGGACAAAATATGAAAAACAACACTCATCTGAACATTTTTTGATAGATTTGTTGCTTCCATTGCTTTTCCAAATTGAGCCTCAAGTGTACCTTGACATGTAGCAAGCTTTGAAATTCTATGGTTATGCTCTTCATATTTTGTGGTATACTTAACATGAAGACATTCTTCCTTTGATTTCCATCTTACGACTGATTGTTCCTTTCCGTCTATGATTTGTTTTTTCGTAAACTTTACCGATATGCTTTTCTAGAGTGTCAAGCTTTAGTTGCAACTTCTTGTCTCTTCCACATTTCCAACTATAAATTGTACATTTGACCTTTGTTGCACTTTCAATATTGTTTGCTTTCCCCACTGGTACAATGAAAGGGTACTTTGACAACCAACCAAGTTGAAAATTCCTTATCATTTCCCACTCGCGCCCCATTTTTTATTTGCTTTTTCTTTTCTTGCTACCAACATCATCCTCATCCAAGTCAATTATCTCATTCTGGCTAACCAGGGTTTCCCTTGGAACATATTTTGTGGTATTGTCATCCTCATTTGATACATTTCGATTTAAATCAGTGACAATCTCACCTTGACCTTCTAGTGGCAATGAGGTATTGTGAATGCCTTCTTCATTAATATTTGGTGGAAGAGTTGATGATGTAGCTCCATCTTGATTTGATGGATCAGAAGCTTTGCTAATTTCGAAGTAAGATTGTATGGTACCTCTACGTTTTGGGAATTTTGATGGCCTCCCAGTCTCTTCACTACCTTGAGGAGTCTTACCCTTGTTGCTCAACATATTGATCTCTCACTTCGAATAAAAGCTAGAAAAAAATATCTACTTATTTAAGAAGGATGGAGAATATAGATCCCATTCCCTACTCAAAATCATCTTTAAGACTAAAGAAAGAATGGAAAAGAGATAAAGAAATCTTATTATTATAACTAATAACACTATGAAGAAATGATCACTCACCTTTAAGTCTACATTTTCGTCTTTCGCTGACTTCTGAATCGAGAAGTAGAACCTCAGAATTGAACAAAATGTGTAAGAATAAATGACAGTTTCAATTGTATCTATATCAATCCATATTTGGAAAATTCCACAGGATTTTTAAATGGTATATTAAAAATTTGGTGAATCTCGCGTGCTTATACAACGATACGTTGTAATTTTCAAGGTGAAATGTGTCCTCAATTTTAATTATTTTTTAATGTTATTGGCGAAATAGGTCCTCATAAACAACTATTTATAAATTTTAATTAGCGAAATGGGTCTTCACAAGCAACTATTTGTAAATTTTAATTGGTGAAATGGGTCGTGATACAATGTTGTTTTAATAGTATTGGTGAATATGTAGGTGTTTTATTACATGCTTCTGGGATTCTAGGCGAAAATATTAGTCAGTCCATTTGAAATGCGTAGTTTGTTATGGTGAATTTATTGCTTAAATGTGCCTCATTAAAAAAAATCATTGGTGAATGGACATGCTTTGGACCGATAATTCATAAAATCTAGACGATTTGGAAACCCTGTTGGGTGCGATTAATTTTCCAATTTTGACTTGGCCGATTTCTAGAATTCACCAATTGGCAAAGATTCCCCACTAAAGTTTTCCCTGACCACCAAGAAAACCCGTCACTTTCTGCCTATCAATGTTTTGTCATTTGTTAGAATTTTTTAAAACCGTTTCTAGATTTGGTGCGCCTCGTTTCCAAATTTTTGGATCATTTTGAAATTATTAATTTCGTTACCGTATGAGAAATTTATGGTCGTTTTATTAAGACCGAGTCTCATAATTATAACCCAAACAATCTTTTCTCTTTTCCCAAAAATAATAATATGCCAGTCAAACCTCTAGAATGCTCATTACTCCTTCTTGGCATGGATTTCCTCTTCTTAGCATGTTTATTCAATGTACAATTCAAATTTGTATTCCTGCCTTACATCCACTCTCTCCATTCCATCAATACCCATCATTTCAGTCCTCCAACAAGATGCAATTTCAATTTGTTTTTAATGGAGTTACAATTTACAATAATTGTCCACTCACAGGCTTGGACATGGAAGTTTTCTCTTTTAGAAAAATAACACTTCTCAAATATTTTAAAACAATAAAAAATTGAATCATTTAATTAATTGATTTTCCCACAATCCATCACCAAATTCTGCTATGCTGGAGGAGTTGAAAATTTCAACAATTTACACTTATAGCCAAAAATCAAAATAAAACATAAGCATAAAACTTTAAAATATTTTTGGTTGTGTAGGATTGCTTGATACCCTTGGATGCTCCTGCATCAGACACCCGAGGTAGAAATTTTGTGAGCATAGGCACACAAAAGTAGAGTTGAATGGTAGAAATTCTTTCAAATTGCAAGCAATCTACAATGAACTCCATCGCTATCCAAAGTGCACATGAAGTATTTTCTTCTTCCTTTTCTTCCAACATCTTGCTAGTACTAGCTTCACTCTCCTCCAAAAACTCTTCTTACCATTCTTCTCTCCTCTCGTGGACTTGTATCCACCATGTACCATCCTACTCCAAATAATCTCTCTACTCATCTCCTCTTTCATGGGTTTTGACCCACCACAAACCGACCACCTCCACCAAATCTCTCTTGTAACTTCCTCCATAGCCTCTACCTGCAAGTATACATCTATATACCACTCTAGATCCTCACAACCATTTTTATTTTCTAACTCTTTTCTCATCTCACAATGCAAATTCTTTACAAATTCAACATTATAAAACCCATAAAAATCATATTCTACCTTGATAACTTTTTATCTCACAACATCTTCTCCTTCGTTGTTGAATGCCACTATCTCTGTTGTTGCATTGAACAACTTATCTATCTGTACGATCTCTTCCTCAAGAAACTCTTGGTTTTCATCAGGCTCCTCATCAAACACTAGATCCCCATACATCACTGCATAATTTTTTTTAACTGCAACATCCTCAACTGCTGCAATTTGGTTTTCCCTTTCTTCAATGTCCTCCATTTCGCTAAACTCTTTTATTGTTGTTGCAATCTCACTTTCCACACATCCTCAAACTTCAACCTCTCAAGTATAAATTGTCTCACATTCGGAGATCGTTGTACACATCACACACACTCCACCCCCAGGTCCTAGTGCAAATTGTCTCACGTTCAGCACTCTGCCTCACTTAGAAACTCCCGCTCTAATACCACTGATGACAAGGGAGATTCTTCCTTTCAAATATAATCACAAACACACATACAACTGTATGCAAGAAGGCATAAAATTAACTTAAACACAGAAATGGAAGAGAAATCTGCAACATATATTAAGTTTAAATCTGAAAATGAATTACATAATCATGGAGCTCATATGCTCACATATAAGATGGGCTTCACACATACAAAAATCTGAAACTCAACACTCCAACATCATTCCAGCAACATCTAGATATGCAACCACCAACTCTCCAAAATCCCCCCCCCCATTCACCAAATTGCAAGCATCAATATATAAAAATTGTGTGAGAAGACACCACTATTGGTTTCTCAAAACAACCTCCACTAAACCACCAGGAAAACCCATCACTTTCTACCTATCAATGCTCTGTCATTTGTCAGAATTTTTTTAAATGGTTTATGGGTTTAGTGTGCCTCGTTTCTAGCTTTCGAAATCATTCTAAAATTCTTAATTTCATTACCTTATGAGAAATTTATGTCCATTTTACTAAGACTGTGTCTCATAATTACAACCCAGACAATCTTTTCTCTTTTCCCAAAAATAATAATATGCCACTCAAACCTCTAGAATGCTCATTACTCCTTCTTGGCATGGATTTCCTCTTCTTAGCATGTGTATTCAATGTACAATTCAATTTTTTCTTCCTGCCTTACACCCACTCTCTCCATTCCATCAATACCCATCATTCCAGTCCTCCAACAAGATGCAATTTCATTTTTTTTAATGGAGTTACAATTTACAATAATTGTCCACTCACAGGCTTGGACATGAAAGTTTTCTCTTTTAGAAAATTAACACTTCTCAAATATTTTAAAACAATAAAAAAAATGAATCAATTAATTAATTGATTTTCCCACAATCCATCACCAAATTCTTCTATGTTGGAGGAGTTGAAAATTTCAACAATTTACACCTGCAGCCAAAAATCAAAATAAAACACAAGCATAAAACTTTAAAATATTTTTGGTTGTGCAGGACTGCTTGGTACCCCTGGATGCTCTTGCATCAGTTTAGTTGGTTTGAGTCATAGTGTTAAATCCTTGTATTGAAACATGAGATATACTTTATGTATTTAAATATATATAGATGGATATGTATATAATGAATGTATAAATATGTATATGTGTATATATATATATATGATAACCCATATATATGAGTGTATGTGTGCATGAGCATGCATAGGTATAAATACCTATGTATACTCATAGGTAGACATGTCGTACATATGTGTATTTGTATGGATACAAATATATATGTGTGTGTGTGTTATATATACCTATCGATATATATATCTTGTAAAGATATTAAAATAATAATATGTATGTACACATTAATATATAGGTATATATGTACGTATTTAATTAAATAATATATATATACATATACACGTATATATTAATATATGTGTGTGTGTGTGTGTGTGTGTGTTAAATTTGATGAATGTATTATTATGAATATGTATATTAATACATATATATTATAATAACAAGTGATTATAATATATATATATATATATGTGCAATGATATATTAACATGACACTCGTACATATAATGTGATGGATAAGAAGTGTTTCAAGCTGAAAGTCTCACACATGAAGTAATGTGATATAAGATTCTATGGTATCATATTTGATAAGAAAGTAAATGTTGTATAAAGGCATGCATGTTATTACATGCATATGGCAGCGACACAAGCTATTGAATTAGTCAAACTGCCACGTGAATGGCAAGATGGTGAGAGAAGTTTTTTGTTTTGAAGTGCATTTGTAATATGACTGTTGTGCAAACCGTAGCTCCATTGTAGGTGCCATAAGCAAGCTAAAAGGATGGAAAAATCCACGATGGGAATATGAGAGAAAATGTGATTGTGAAAATCCCATGCACAACTCCATATTAAAAGCTTTGACTAAGTATTTCAACATGTGCAAGTTGTAAAAACTCCACTACTAGCATAAGCAGCAAACTGGGAAGTATGTGGACTCCATGCACTATGAGAAAGGAGTTTTCTACTGAGTCAATGTACAATAGATCAAAGGGAAGAAATTGTAAATGGGTCGTGGAAACTTGAGGAAGATTATGGAGAGTTGTGAGATAATTTTTCTAACTTTTTTACCAACAAAACCCATGACTAGCATGGGAAGGAAAGGTGGTGAATTTCATAGCTATATTTCAGTTTTGAGTCTCTCTCTTAATCAGTATAAATAGAAGTTGATGGTTTCTTATTTCATTGTTCATTGTGTTCATTATCATTGTTCATTATGATTGATCATTACTGTTCATTCATTGTTCTTTTGCTAAGTTATTTTCTATGAGAGCATTGTGAGAGTTTGAGAGTAATTCTTTGTGATTTTAGAGGAGAAATTTTATTATGAGTAAGAGCATATTATTGAGAGTTGAGGGCTTAGATTGATTGGTTAGATTAGAGATAGGTTGTGTTCGAGAAGGTAGCAAGTTGAGTCTTTGGAATTGAGTATAGAGTTGCAAATTATTCGAGAAAGCTATATTTTTTAGGCATGCTTAGTTATTCTTATCCATTATTCTTTTCTAGTTTTGAAACTATATTTTTCTATTGATTGCAAGTGCTTTTGTAAATTGTCGTTGATTATTATAGTTGTTGAATAGAGCTTGTGCAAATAGCTAGAATGAAAATAAGTCAGTTGAGGAATCTTAGTGGAATGATATATGTATATAGCTATTATTATTGTCATGTTTGATTGACATAAGTTAAGTGAAGCTATCTAGAAGATATTATGATAATATCCAAGATATAGTATGATACATATAATGATGGTATGAATTATGTTGTATGGAAATGCAAATGGATTGATAACATGTTAGAAGTAATATGTCATCATTGTGTAGAGTATGATGTTATGTATACCTATATTGGTAGTTTAACCATGAGTGGAGAACCTATGTTCTTGGATGCTCATATTCCCTTGAAAGTAGATCAGTTTATTCCCTAGGGATAGGGTATACACTTGAATGTGATTATATTAATATTCAACAATAGGGTTGGAAAATGTATTAGGGATATATGCATTCTCATTACCTTTTTAAATGGTATTATCTTATACTTAACCAAGAGTTTATACCTATATACAGTATTCTAGTCTTAAAGAAGAGGACTTAATGACTTCGCAACCTAAAGTCATAATGCAATGAGACTTTAAGTTGCAGAAGCACAGACTCTCAAGCTGAAAATATCCTCCATATTAGATATGGACTTAACATACATTTTAAACATGTGGATATATGTGTCATGTTGAGAGAGAGGATATATGATTGTTTATGAACATACAAACATAGGTATCTTATATAAATGATGCAAAGGATAACTTGGAAAGAACCATGAGGAAATTGGAGGTTAGTCAAAAGGTTCTTAGTTGAATTTACTAGAGGTTAAATAGCTTATTATGTCGATTTACTATTATTAGACATTACTATGAACATGAGGTTTTATATGAAATTTAATGTCAAGGATAACCAAATTTTTATGGCATCATAGAAGGATGGAGCCATATTAGATATGACAACAAAGAGTCTAAAACTCAATATGAGGAAGTAGTTTTCAAATTAAGTTTAAATCTGAATTATTATCCATATTGGCATTTATCAATGCTTAGATTGAGACCAGTTGTGTCTTGTTGATGACATGGAGTCACCAGTGTCAACTAATTGAGTATTAAGTAAGAGAGTGTCTACTTCTATGATTAAAAGAAAGAACTTGAATAAGAGGTAGTAGCTAGACCTAGAGTGTTACAAGTATGTAATTGGGTATTCAAGAGATTGTGTTAAACCTATTTGGTCTATTAATTCAATATTTGTGTGTCATCACTTGAATGAAACCTTGTTTATGATTGTTAATCTTGGGGCAAACCTTACAAGTATGGAAAAGGTTAATCTACTGATTGTGTCAAGCCTTTAAGGTCTAAGATGTTTTTGATTATGGGAAATTAGGTTTTGAAGGGACCAAAACCCTTTACAAGAAGGTTTTGAAAGGACCTACAACCCCATCAACAAAAAACTACAAACAAATAAAGTATAAAAAATCAGTAGCCCAACAATAGTAACCATCCAAAAAATTCACAAGAGTACTCATGCTACAAAAATTAGGTTTTGAAGGGAACCTAAAACCCTCTACAACCTGGTTTTAATAGGGAAATTTAACCCAAGAAACTAATAGAAACCACCTGAAATAGTCAGGCAATAATGCAGCTAGGTTACAGCAACCCATCTACTTAGTAAAAACAACACTGAGCTACTAAGAAGAGGGAAAAAAAGTTCCCAATCAAAACAATCAGTCCAACCAAATTCTCAACCTCAATACAAAAAATACAAGGTAAAACTCAAGAAGAAAAAATCCCCTTAAAACACCTGTCAAACTAGGAATCCAACTCATTCTCCATAACTGAAGGAAAGGCTCCCCTCTATTAGAGAGGATTGCATGAACACTTTTTCCACCAAACCCAAAGATCACCAACAACCATAGACTCCACCTTAATAGGAGTAACTCCCACCTCAAAAGGGACAACAACTGAGAAAAATAGAGTAGGTAGCTCTTCCTACCAAACCCACAACACCCAAATTCACCTCAATAGAAGAGGAATCCACCTCAATAGGATCAGTCTTCACCTTTATAAAAGAAACAAGTTGTAAAACCAAGGATAAAACCACCAAACTAGTAGAAAAAATAAACACACAATCCTTTCGCATACTCAACATCAGGAATTTAAAGAGGAATGAGAATAGAATAATCATTTGGGTCTTAAGTATAGGCATGAAAAATAACCCAGCTGACCACCAAAGAGCCAAAAAAAGATCAGAACAAACCCTCCAACAACAGAATTCCATCTAGGTAAACAACCCAACCAACATGAAGAGATCCGCAAGAAAGAACATACATATATAATTTGTATGCAGAGAAAAAAAGAGCCCAAACTCGAGAAGAGCACAATGAAGCTTAAGGGGATCCCAAAGACTAACATAAACCAGAACTTGGAGAACCAAAAAAATCCCATCCTATAAAATAGGACCAAGCTCAAATCCTTGACCAATAACTCCAACAGCCTCTACCTCAAAGGAAATAACAAACACCTCAAGGGAATACATATAAGCATAAGAAGCCACCACTTGCAAACAACATTATACAAGAAGAAAAGACAAAAATCCTTCGAGACAAAGAACTTTAAAACTTGCAAAGGGAATGAAGCAACAACTCAAAACAATAGCAATAGGAAAAAATAAGGGCGCAAAAACCATTCCCCTCAGTAGAGATAAAATCATTGAACACCACAAGGGATTCAACAGCCAAATCAGAAGCAACAATAATGCGGCCTGATGAAAATCTAGAGGCACAATAGAATCCTCCCCACCACTAACAAGGAAGCCAACCACTAAAACCAAAAATCTGCCCCAAAACAAACTTCTACTCCGTGCAAAGGAACCAGAGTAGAAAAGAAATGAAGTACACAACAAAGGAAAAAGGGCCCAAAGTCTCACCTAGACTGACACTAGCCCACAAAAGAACCAAGCAGGATGCCCATCACAAGCCAACACACACAAAAAATAAGGTACAACCCCAACTTGATCCATGCAATGAAGAGGCAAAGCCAGAAAAAAAGAAGGAGATGCCTCATCAAAAGTAAAGACCTCCACCATGACCCAGATAGAGGAAACCACTTGGCCACTAACGCCCAACAAAAGAAGGGATGCAAAAAAGGGTAAATGAGGGCCAAAAACCAAACGATCCCCACCAAGCAGCAATACGACAACCTAAATAGTTAGATCTCCATCATCATCTTTGGAATCGACCTCTCCATCCTTTGTAGAATTCAAATTGCCCTCTCCATGCCTATTCCTACCTCTCTTCTCCATTCTATTCAAGATGCCCTCAAAAATATTAATTAAATCATTGTCGATTTAAAAATTGTATGATATTAAGGGTATGATCCTTTGGTTGTTAGCTATACAGGAAAGAAGCCTCACCATTTCACCAAAGGGTCTCCCCTTAACACCAAGGTCAAACAGTATCAATTGTTGATGCAATAAGGAAAGACCCCATGAGGTTTTGAACCTTGGTTGTTAGCCCTACAAGCAAGAAGCCCCACCAATTCACGAAAGGGTCACCCCCATAAGGTCTATGATGTTACTATTACTAAGTTATCACTTTTGTTCAACTTTGGATTAGGATAAACCAGAGGTTAGGTTAAACCTATTTGGTCAGTTAGATCAATTTAAGTGTGTCATCACTTTATGGAATGAAATCTTGTTTTTATTATGTTGAGGTCAAATCAAGGCAAGAGTATTGACAAGTCAATATAGTTTCCAAGTTGAGTGATGGGGTGGGTGAACATACAACACCGCTTCATAGAAATTGGATTTATTTTATATATATATGTATGAAAACTTTGGCCAAAGTAAGTGTAGATGCCACTACGTACACTTTGTTAGTTCACTATGAGCTAGGATTGCATAGCTAGTAGGGAGTGTCATGCATGTTAGGCAGATATCCAGTATACCTTGGCAGCACTAGTTATGTAGGACACAACACCATGCTCAAGTAGGAATTATATTAGAGGGTTTCCATACCAAAATCTTTGTTGAAGGGTAGGGCCATCTTACTGGTAAGAAAGATGTGTAAGGGACCACATTAAGTTCGTGGTTGGCAGAAAAGCACTTGTGTGATGCTCTCCCTCATGCAGTTGGCAACCGAAGCTTGTGAAACAAAAGAAGATGAAGATGTGAGTTCCAGATGTGAACATCTTGACCATTATACTCGTGTACCATTAAGCTCTTGTAATCTATGATTTGTAATTATGATCTTGAATCTATTTGTAAATATATATAAAAGATGAATTCATTAATTATTTCAAATTTGTAAATGTGTTATTGTAAAGGAAAATTTTATTTCCATGTTTTGAGAACTTTAACTTGTCATATTTTGAGGCTAAACTTAGGTGAAAACAATAGGGTAAACTTTGGGCATGTTACAGTTGATGATGGGAGGACATTGATAGGTAATGAGGCAATTCAGTAGGAAGGGGTTAAAATTTTCCATGAAATTCTTTGGGGAATTGGTGAGACTATGTTGTTGTACAACTACTTCCTAGAATAGATTTTATCAATCATAACAAATGCACACAATGAAAGGCTAATACATCTAGTTTCAATCGATGAATTCAAGGCTGCTCTCTTCCAAATACACCCAAATAAGGCATCTAGACTAGATGGATTTCTAGGCTCCTTTTATCAATAAAGTTGGATTTTTATGGGCTTGGACATTCACATGGTGGTAGAATAATCATGTAAATCAAGAAAAAATCTCAAAATTTTGAATAATACAAATATTTCCCTAATTACCATAAAAAAGATTACACCAAGTTTTCAAATTTCAGGCATGTTTCACTCTGCAACAAGATATATGAAATTATTTTGAAGGTAATTGAAGAGTGCCTTAAAATTATTCTTTCAAATCTAATTTCATAAAAAAAAAAGTAGATTAATTCTAGGGATAAATATAGTTGATGGGATTATAATCACACATGAAGCAATACATTCCATCAAAAGACAAATTTTGAAGATCATGATGCTAAATTTGGACATAAGGCCTATGATCAAGTCAATTGGAGATTCCTAATGAAAATTATGAATTTTTTTAGATTTGATAAACAATGTCTAAAGTGGATCTTTGCATGCATATCCAACCAACACTATTCTATCTTAATCGATGGATCCTCATGCAACTTCTTTGAAGGTGCGCAAGTAATTAGGAAATGTGATCTACTCTCCCCCTCTCTATTTAGAATTATGGCTAACATGATAAGTAGATACATCACCTATAAAGATTTTTCTAATCAATCGAAAGGGGTCTCAATAGCCAAAAATGTTCCATCTTTAACCACAAACTCTTTACAAATGGTGTACTCCTATATGGGACATCAATGATAGAGGAAACTATCATAAAGGCTACTTTGCATGATTACATGAAATGGTTTGGAAAATCTATAAGCAAAGACAAGTCATAAATATACTTCTTCAACATAAAGTGTTCTTCTTAGTGAAAATTTCCACTACTCTTGGCTATTCTATTGAATTACTATCAAGCTAGTACCTTGGAATACCACTCTTCAGTGGTGATATTAGATTTGGAATCTAGTATGAAACAAAATACAAAAGCATGCATAAATCTGAATCATGGAAAGAATGATGGTTAGCTTTGGTAGGAAGAATAATTATGGTGAAAGCGATCCTCATTGCTATTCCCATTTGCATGTTGTCTTGCATTGATTCAACTACCAAAATGGAAGGAGACTTCAAAAAATTAAAAAATATTTTTATGGGAGGGCTCAAATGAAACAAAAAAAATCTCATTAATCACATGGGATAGAGTGAAACAAATTAAGCTAGTTTTTAGGAATATCCATTTGATATATCCATAAGAAAAATATGGCTTTGGGGGTGAACCCAATATGAAAGTTATTTGAGAATCCATATTTAACTTGGAACAATATATTACAATCAAAGTATTTGGACAACGATGATCCAAACAAAATTTTCACCATTTTCAATCCCTCCAAGGGATCACAATTATGGAACTTCATGATTAGGTCAAGACCAATCATAATAGAGCATCTAATGTGGAGGGTTAATAATGAAGCAACAACTTCATTTTGGCATGAGTCATGGAATGGGTATTTTATGCTAGTTGATACCCCACAAACATAAGTTAATGTTCAAATGATGATTGGAAGATATAGGACCAAAGTAAGAGAATATATGGAAATATCCAATATAGGTCAAGGAATAATTTTTTTTAGACTCACATCTCTATCCAATTCTATGAAGAAAGAGAGCTCTCAAAGAGGAATATTATTCTGTGAAAAAAAAAAGACACCATCTTATGGAGCAGACTTGAGTCAGGGAAGTATTCCACTAGTCTTAGTTATGAAATCCAATTGAGGGATACATAAGACACAACCTATCCAATGAAATTTTGTTGGGGTCTCAACGTCCTACCTAAAGTGGGAGAATTTTCTTGGGCCACTCTCCATAATATAATTATAACTAGGGATAGGCTACAACAACTAGGTTTTGCAGGTTCTCATTAATGTATGATGTGAAAAAATAGTAAATAATCTATTGATCACTTACTACTATGGTGCGATACGATGATTGAATGTTGGTCCTCATTCATGCAAAATCTATAGTGGAATGACCCCCTCCCATCAAAATTACTATCATCTTTTAATGTTGGCCAAGATTACATAAAGGATCACCATGAGAAAGTTTGTGGTTAGTGTAGTTATGTCCTTAATCATATGGCACATATGGAAGGAAAATAATTCAAGAACAAATCTATCCCAATGAATTCCTTGATCAATAAAATTCAAGTCGCAATAAGTGAACTCCAAAATAAAGAGTATGTAAGAAAAGAAGATGGAATTTCTCTATGTACGACAATAATACTTTATCTACCTAGCAACTCCTAGTAGTTTCATTCAATTTTAGCGACAACTATGTTAGAAAACTAAGAGGAAAATGGTGAAATGATCACTTCCGCCTTTCGAGAGACTAAAATTAAACTTTGATGGGATTGCAAAAGGTAACATTGGGACTTATGAAGTTAGATTCATTATTAGGAATGATGGAGGGATAATACATTAGGTTGATGTGGTCAAGCTATATAATAGTGAAACATCAAAAAATATATAGGGTTTGTGTGTGTGTTGAAAAAGGGGGGTTCACCAAATATGAACCTATTTTCCTTTATTTCATTAGGAAATGAGATTCACACAAAGAATTGGATTACAACCCTTAGGTGAGTCAACTCAATGAGAGAATCTATATATTTCCTTATGATTGAGGACGGGGGTATCAACTTGAACAACACTCTTGGGAGAAAAAATAAAAATAGAAAATTAACTCAATTATGCTTATTCCAACTTGAAACATCAATTTAAAGGTCAATATTAATAGAAACATCAAACTTTTTGCGGATCTGAGAGGGGTTAGACATTGTGTACCAGTCACCAAAAGGCAGTTTTGAGAGGCAAACTGGGACGCATTCGCCCATGGGTGAATGGGTCTCTGCTCAGAGTTTTCAAACAACTTTTGGGAGCCTCTAATGTCAACCTGTAGATTCTGTTTGATCCAGGTTTCAGTGTTGGAAAGTCGAAAATCAGGCCTAGAGGTGAGTTTCTATGAATTGACGACAATGTTGACAACTTGACAACTTTCCCAATTTTTCTCTTCAAGGGATCTTCAATCCTTCTTCAACCTAAGATCTGCAACAAAAACACAAGAGAGAAAATTGGGTTTTTTTTGGTGAATGGGGATTTTCCTTGGTCAAACCCTATTTTGGTAATTAAACCTTGAATTGAAATAATGAAATATGAAAGGAATGATGAATGAACAATGCTATGTTGCAACTCACCAAACCCTTGAATAAACCTTTGGAAGTCTACAATCTTGATCTTGATCTTGCATGAAATGGCTTTAATGGATGTGGATCTTGATGCTTGAATCTTGACTTGAATGCTTGAGTTGAATCTTTTAAACCTACATCACAATGTTAGCTCCAAAAACATGCATGATGCAAAATAATTTGACATGATGCTTGAGATCTTGATTTATGAAATAAATCATTGATAAATCTTCTCTTGAATGCCCTTGATCATAAACTTTGCTATATTTTTTATCACTTCAAAATGCTAGGTTGCTTCCTTGAAAAACTTAGACTTGATTTGATAAAAAGACCTTGTATTTATAGGTATGTATCCTTAATTTTTCAAAAATTAAACATTACAAGCCAACATTAAAATTTGAATTTAGGGACATTAAAATACTACCAAAAACTTGTTTAAAAAATTTAGGTTCAAAGGCTTAGGGTGGACCCATTCACCCATGGGAAAATGGGTCCTAGGTCCCTATTCCTAGAACACACATTGCTCAAGGTAAAGTTTTATGTGTTGGCATTAATTATTGTCAGGTTTCCCTTTTGGAAAATGTAATTTATTAGGCTTGTAGATGTAAAATAGGGCTTATTAAGGCATTAATTAAGTCCAATTTTAATTGAGGGGCTCAAAAAAAGTGTGAAAATTTAAAAGAGTGCATTTTTCTACACTACATTTAGCCCCCACTTTAGTGAGAGGATGGCCTTGCGTCAAACTCGCACTAAAGTAGACAATCAAGAGAGTTCTAATTATGCAATTTTTGGAAAGATAAGATGATAAAGGTCAAGGAGGATGATCATTCCCCCAAGATCTAAGATCTCATGGCAAACCAACAAAGGCACAAGGAGACACATACCTTTGTTAAATATGCAACAACAATGATAAGATACTCAAAATCGTACAATGTCAAAGACTTAAAGAAAGAAAAGAAAAGAAAGGGGTGGATCAAGCCTTGAATGTTTGTCCAACTCAATGTGGATCAAGCCTTAGTTTTTTGTCCAAAAATATTTACAAGTGAAACCCGCTATCCACTATGCAAACAACAATGCGCTCACACAATCTAGTGAAATTCGTTGTCCACTAGGTGCGCCCCAGGAAGTGGCTATCTAACCATACCAAAGTTATACCTCCCGATAACTCTTATAAGGCACCACAAAGATAGTCACAAGGCTAGCAAGCTATGTTGTGCTAGGTACTCCTGAAAAAGGCTCCATTGGAAAGCAAGTCGTGTTATGCTTGGTGGCCTTGTAAAACATAAAGGCTCCACTAGCAAGAAAGTTGTGTTATGCTTAGTGGCCTTGATACATGCAATATGATTTCAAAGGGTTTTTTCTTAGTTCATGAAAGGTATCCTCTTAGGTAACATTATGCCTAATGTCTCCAAGAGAGGACAAGTTGAGGATAAAAGATTCACAACTTAGGGAATGCAATCCGTAGCATTACCACTAAGAGGAATTTCATATGCTTAGAAAGGTCACAATATTGAAGGACATCAAATCCAATGACACCACCAAGAATAAGACACATCGCATGAAGTAAGAAGACCGCACTATGAAACATGAAATATAGTCAAAAAATGTCAAAATGATAATACCAATGTATGCCCCCACTTTAAATAAATTGCTAAACACCATGTTGTGTGCAATTACTTTAAAGTAGAAAATGATAAATGCTAAACAATAAAGAAGACATGAGAGCTTATTTGGAAAGCCCTGTTTCAAGCATATGTTTCTAAATTAAGTTATGTCATGAAGAAGGGGTTGCCCCCAAATTAAATCCCAAACACATAAGGGATCCACAAATTTTGGGTTAGTGTATGTCTTTAATGCAATGATATTATAGAGCTTGAAAACATCATCATTCCCCAAATACTCGTAGAACTGGAAGAATGACACATAGAGAGCGAAAACAAAGAAAAGCTTTTGGGTCAACATGGAAGAGACCCTGGCTACTTTGCTTTGCTCTGCAACTTTTTCTTGCTCTGGCTATTTTTTAATCTTCCCGTCCCTACTTTGATTTGACTATTTCATGGGATGGTTGGGAGGGGGCTTGAGAAGGCTCCCCTTTCCAAGGTTGTTGTCTCTTTGTCCGACATTGTGTCTGCTATGGTAGCGGCCAACTTTATTGTTTCCCATGTGACTTCTCCTCCTCATACCTCTGTCCTTTCCTGAGGGGGAAGGACTGAGGGTATTTCTAGAAATTCCCCCTTAACCCCTCCTCTTGGGCTTGACTCTTTCTTCTCAATGGAAGAACCGGTGTCCTATGTGGAAAAACTGGTGGGTATTGACTCGCCAGCCTCGGGTAAAAGGTCTTTGGAGTCTACTTCCTACTTTGTGACTGGCTAGGAAGTTGACGTCCCTGAAGCTTTGATTTTGAAGGCTATGGACAGCCTTAAACTGGTGCTGATTGGAAAAATTATGGCCTATCATCCTAATATCGAACAAGTACATCAATAAGATGCCTCAACTTGGAATCTAAAAGGAAATGTCTCTATAAATTCTATGCCAAAAGGTATGTTCTTTTTCTCCTTCATTTTTTATGAAGATATGCTTAAGGTGTTAACTAGTGGCCCTTGGGATTTTGATTCTGATTTTAAGAACTTTGTCTCTCTGCAAGTGGAAACTGGGTTTTGATCCTACTGTTGACTTGAAGGCCATGGCTCCAATGTGGGTTCGCTTGCCAGGGTTACCCCTTGAGTTTTGGGAGACTTGTATCTTGAAAGGGATTGCTAATTCTTTTGGTAGCCTTCTGGCCATTGACACGATCACTCAAGAGAAGTCTAGACTAGTCTATGCTCGTATTTGTGTTAATGTGACTGTAAATACAATCTTGCAAACTTCTTTCCTCCTTAAATCAAAATTTGGCAACTGGACTCAACCTCTAGAATATGAAAATGTCTACCATTTCTACCATCTTTCTAAGAAGTTTGGTCACCTCATTGACTCGTGTGAGAAAAGAACTTTTGAGGGACCCTTTGTTATTGAAAATTCTCTCTCTGAGCAGATACCCAAGCCCTCTGTGGGTGTCTCTATTGCTCGACCCCCAAAAGTTTCTTTTGCCCCTTCGTATTTTGTCATCCAAGAGAAGGAAACCCAAGCCTCTGGCTTGGAGGTTGTTTCAACTGCACCCCTTGCTATTTCTAATGACTTGGCTAGTCTAAACCTCTTGTCTACTACCCCTATCACCAGTCTCCCAACCCCAGGCTTCTGGAAAGGAGAGATTCCTACAACAAGAGAAGTGAATATTGACAATATGGATGTAACTAAGGGGCCCCCCATGTGGAGACCAAATTCCAGCCCTCCCTGGGGATGGGTCATGTTTCTATTGCGATTGTTGATTTGGAAGAAGGTGAACTAGTGCTTTCTGACCTCAACCTGTCCTTGGAGGAATTGTCATTTATGTCTCAGAAGGAGGCAGGTAACTTGAATGACTCATTGACCTTATTGGGGTTTCCTCCTCACCCCAAAGATAAAGAAGATGAGGATGACTGGTAACAAGCCCCAATTAAATCAAAAAAGAAAAAGAATTTGGATGTTGGAGGGGGAAATAAGGTTCGTAGACCATCCCAAAAGGATTCCAAAAACAAAGACACTGTAATGGATGTGGCTGCTAGAAAACAAAGAACCTTGTATTCAATCACGGGATCGAAGTCCAAAAAGAAGTAGCCCTGGTTTCTCCTTTCTGTGATTTTGGTGTTGTTGTTCCTTGTTTTTTCCCTATGAAGTATCTCTCCTAAAATATCAGGGGCCTAAATAGCCCATATAAATATTTTTTGGTTAGAACTTGTATCCTGGATAATAAAGTGGATGTTCTTCTCACCCAACAAACCAAGATGAAGAAGGAGACCTTTGATAAGGCAATTTTGAGTATCTGGCCTAGAGCGAATTATTTTGTTAGTGAGGCTAAAGGTGCTTCGGGAGGTATAGCCACCCATTGGAATCCCTCAAAATTAAAAGGAACTTTGTGATTTTCTAATAGGAACAGTTTGATGGTTTCCTTGGAAGATTTGGCTACTCGGGAGAAATAGAATTTAATAAATATCTATGCTCCCAACTTGAGCAGAGATAGGCTGCTACATTGGGAGCATTTGAATGATGCAATTAAAAATAGAAAGGATGATCATTGGATGTTGGGAGGGGATTTTAACTCCCCCCTTCTACCTTCAGAAAAGTCGGGGGGATTGGATGACTATTCTGATAGTATGATGGAGTTGGCCGAATTCCTAAACTCTACTGGGCTTATTGATATTCCTCTCCAAGGCTCCAAGTTCATATGTTAAAACAAAAGGAATGGAAATCAACTGATCCAAGTCAAGTTATATAGGTTTTTGATCTCTTCCAACTGGAATATCTCTCAATTCCTCTCTTTATCTACTCTCCCAAGGTCTAGCTCTGACCATAATGCTCTTGTGCTGAAAAGAAATGTTGATCACAACGGGGGCCCCTTCCCCTTCAGAATTGAAATAATGTTGAGCCTTCACCTAGATTTTTCTACTCTTGTTAAAAGCTAGTGGGAGGAACCTATAAGTGGCACCCCTATGTTATGCCTGGTGGAGAAGTTGAGTAGAATCAAGCGGAGAGTGAAAGGGTGGAATAAGGTGACTTTTGGTAATATCTTTGAGATTAATTTTTTTTTGGGAAACATCTCAAAGGAAGTTCGGGACAATATGGAGGTTGGTCTTGTGGATGATAAGACATGTGCAAAGGAAAGGGACCTTAGATCCCAATGGTTTAAGGTCAATAAAAGGAGGAAATCTTTTGGAAACAAAAGTCTCATGTTCAATGGCTCACTGAAGGGGAGAGAAACACCAAATTCTTCCACTAATCTACCTTGAAACACGGAAGCAGGAACGGGATTAGATCGCTCAAGAAAGATGATGGTATCATGGTCTCCACTGAAAAAGAAATAGTTGGGGAAGCTGTTAACTTCTCCTCTCACCACAATGCTCTTGGTAATGCAAATCAGGTACATGATTTTCTTGAGGTGATCCCTAATGTTATTTCTAAACTTGACTTAAATAATATGACTAATGTTGTTTCTATGGAAGAATTAAAATAGGTTGTGTTCTCCTTTGGGGCTTTTAAATCCCCTAGTCCGAACGGGTTCCCTCCTGCCTTTTTCCAGACCTACTAGGATATTGTCAAATCTGACCTCTTTAATGTTGCTAGGGATTTCTTTAGGTTAGGCAGGCTCCTAAACCAACTGAATGCTACCTTTATTGCTCTTATTCCCAAGAATGATGATGCCTCTTCAATTAAATATTATAGACTTGTTAGCCTCTGCAATACGATCTATAAATTTTTTTGTAAAATCCTTGTGCTTAGACTTAAAGTTGTGTTAGGAAAAATGATTGCCCCAAACGAAAAAGGTTTTGTCCAAGGTAGAAACATTCTTCATGTTTTCATCTCTACCCGTGAAATTCTTCACTCTATGGACCTAAGTAAAAATCCTGGGATGGCCTTCAAAATTGATATCTCTAAGGCTTATGATAGTCTCTTGGTCGTTTCTCTTTGTTGTTTTTAGGAAATTTGCGATAGAGGGAAGAATCTTAAAGCTGATTTATGCCTGTGTTACCTCCCCTATTTGCTTTGTCCTGGTTAATGGTGTCCCCCAAGGCTATTTCTCTTGTGGACGTGACTTGAGGCAAGGTGACCCCCTTTCACCCTATCATTTCATAATAGTTGTTGAGGTCTTAGGAAGGAATATTCAAAAGTTGGTGGACTCTAATGCCCTTAAAGGTGTTAAAGTTGCTTCATCTCTCGCGCCTGATTCCAATCAAAAATTTGTTGATGACACACTTCTATTTGGGGAAGCCTCAGTGGGGGAAGCAGTTCTATGAAAGTAGGTTCTAAATGACTATGTTATTGTCTCAGGCCAGTTTATCAACCATGAAAAAAGTAAGATATACTTCTTTAATATTGACCAAATTGTGAAGGAAAGAGTGGTGAAGATACTGGGATGTCAGGAAGTTGTCCTACCTACAACCTACCTTGGGTTACCTTTGATCTCTAGAAAGTTGGAAAATAATTATTGGAACCAGTTGATTGAGAGAGTTCAAAAAATTTGGTAGGGTGGAAGGGGAATCTTCTTAGCTTAGCTAGGAAGATCCAACTACTAAAATCATCCTTATAGAATATTCTGATTTACTACCTGTCTCTCTTCAAAATTTATGCCTTCATTGGGGAAAAAATAGAATAGATTCAAAGAAGATTTATGTGGTCGGGAACTGAAGAGAAAAATAGACTATCTCTAGTAAGTTGGGAGAAATTTTTCACTCCTAAAAGTGTTGGAGGATTGGGGATAAGGGAAATCAATTTGCTTAACAAAGCCCTAATTGCTAAGGTGGGACGAAAACTTTTGGAAGGGTCAAAGGACTGGGTAAATATTTCCCAAGCCAAGTACTTGAAGAATAGGAACCCTGGTCATTTCCTCTCTGTGTCTGATCTACCTAGTGGATCTTTCCTATGGAATCACCTTGTTAAAATAAAAAATGTGCTGAAATTAGGGTTTAGAAAGAGAATTGGCAATGGTAAAAACACTAATTTTTGGAAGGACCCCTGGTTTGAGGCTTCTACTCTTTCTTCAATTTATGGATTAAATCCCCTCAAACAAAGCTTAACCAGGATATGTGGCAAAAAGGTGTCAAACTATATCAATTGGGAGATGGATGAACCTAAATGGAAGGAGTTCAATATGCTATTGAGGAGGGCTAATTTAAGAGTTCAGAGACAGATTAATTGGGATCTTACTTTTTTAAGGCTTCACAATCTAATAGGGGAGGCGAAGTGGTTTGCTATTGAAAGGGAATATGAATGGGTGTGGAAGGGGAGATCGTCAAGCTATTTCTCTGTTAAACATGCTTATGATGAATTGGTTAAGCCCTTGTTAGACAACAGAAAACGCCATTGGGAGAAAGTGTGGCTAAAGAACATGGTTCCTAAAATTAGATGTTTATGGTGGTTTGCCTCACATGGAAAAATTCTTACTATTGATAACTTGGTCAGAAGAGGGTTTCAGATGGTTAATCGATGCACCCTTTACAAACATGATGAAGAGTCTATAATGCATATATTCTTTCACTGCCAGTTCTCTAGAGAATTTTGGTGTTTCTTCCTTTCATTGTTGTTCATTGACTCAGTGTTTCCCCACACTATGAATTCTGTTATTGAAAGTTGGTCAAATTACCCTTTTTCCCATAAGGTTATTGTTGATATTTGGAACCAAATTCCCCCCTTCTTAATCTAGGGAATTTGGAAGGAAAGGAATAATAGGATCTTCAAGGAAGTAGAGAGAAGCAGTTATGAGGTTTGTATGATAATAAAAGCTCGAGTTAAGGAAAATATGGAGGTAGGAAGATACAAATTCTCCAATGTTTGGTGGAATTTCAAAGAAATGAGAATAAAGCAGGTTTGGGGCATAAAGAAGGATCTTACTAACCTTAATTGGACCACGATTTTGGATAGAAAGGCTACGGTGTGGGTTCCTCCTGAAAGAGAGTTGATTAAGTGTAATTTTGATGGGTGCTCTAAAGGAAATCCGGGTATGGCTAGGGTGGGGGTCTACTTAAAAACCACAAAGGGGACTACATTGTGAGTTATGGTGTTAACTTGGGAGTCTATTCAAATAACAAAGTAGAGGTTATGGTTGTTTTGGGTGGCATAAATACTCTAAAGGAGTATGGTTTTAAAAATGTTATTCTGGAAGGAGATTCTAAGTTAATAGTGGATTTATTGAATGGAGATGCTACGCCCCCCTGGGAATTAAAAAACATCATTGATAAGTGTTCGTTCCTTATGAGTTATTTTACTAACTACAAGGTGTAACACATGTACAGAGAAGGGGATATGGCCGCTGATTGTGCTGGAAATGAAGCGTTGAGGTGTAATGGGTGGACCCATTGGGTTAATAATAATCTGTTGATATCATTAAAGGACAAGGTTTTAAATGAAAAAATTGAAAATGAATACAACTTACAAATATGATGGTTGTAAGTAGTGGGGGAAGCATTGGCGATCTTATGATAATAAGGGAATGAAGAATAATGATGAGTTAAGTGGTACGGTTTCAAGCTTGAATATCTCCTATGGAGGTAAAAATAATGATTATCTCCTCGAGAAGGTTAAGGTCCACATGGATATTACCAAGTTGATGAAGAATGTCAAATCCAAGTGTGTTGATAAGCCTGATGTCATCTCCACCTGCAATCGTGAAGATTTACAATGTATGCATAATAAAGAGCGTTTAATTATTTGTAAAAATAATTATGATCTCTTAGCTCTAGGAAACGTGCTTCTGGCTTCCCCTAAAAGAAAGTTCTTGATTCTTACTTCTTTATGTGCTCATTTTCAAACTGTGAGTAACAGTGCCTTCTGCAAGTCTAGTAAGGAGCCGAAGAGGTGTGTGGTTATGAAGAAAAGTTTGCAAAATACGAAAAACTTGTAGAGTGCTAAGATGGGTGGGCTGAGGAAGCGCATGGAGCCTTTGAATTGTCGAGTGCTTAAATAGAATGCAAACTTGTGGAGATTGTTTGAAAGAATGGGAATGGTTCCCTTCTTCGAATCCATAAAGGGTTATAATGAGAGCCTTACTACCAAATTTATAAATTCATGGAGGAAAGGGAATGTTGCTATTTGTTTTGTCAAATTTGAGGTGACGGCGAGGTTCATTGCTAAAGCAACTAGCTTGAAGAATCAAGGTATCAAGGTGGCAAAGAAAAGTGGGGCTCATTACCAGCTGTATGTGGACAAGTTTCTTCATGATGGGGAGAATCTGAAGCACTTTCAAAATGGGTACGCGAGGTTAGAGCTTTTGCCTCCTTACACCCTAGTGAGTATGTTTGTTATGAGGTATTTCACACTGGAAGGAAGATACATGATTGTGCGTGTGTATCATTTTTTGCTATTAAATCATATTAGGCATGATGAAAGAATAATCCCTACAAATCAATATTGAGAAAGGTGCTAGCCCTCCCTTGCATCAAGGTTTGATGCTTGCTCTGTACAAGAATGATTTAGCATTAAACCCACATGGAAACCCTCTTGTTGCTAGAGTTGATAATCAAAACTATAATGATGGTGATAATGCTAAACCCCTCGTGGATGCAAACCCTGCTATGAAGCATAATCCCAGGTTGCCTCCCATTGTTGTTGCTAGAAAGGCGTTAAACCCTACTAAAAGCCCTTCCCCTGTTGTAACTAGCTCAAATCTGTCTACCCCTGTGGGTTTGAATATTGCTGCTAAAAGTTCCATTGAGTCTGAATTGGTGAAACTGACTCCGAAGAAGAGAAAACATTCCCCTCTTCTCCTGGAATTACCTAAGTCTAAGAAGATTAAAAATTAATTGAATACCCAAAATGAATTTATAACCATCAGTGAAGATAAAGAGGGCATGCAAACTGAGGATTTGAAGGAAATGAAGCAGGGTCAAGGTAGTGGTGGTCATAGGTCTACACGCCTAGCAAAGGATGCTTCCAAGGATAAGAAAGGAAAATAGAAAGTCTTTGTGAATGAGGAGGAAGAGTTAGAGGTAGAAGAATTTGAAGCCCAGCTGAAGACACTGATGGGATGGAGTTTGAGGATATTGCTTATGAAATGGGTGACGAGGAAACAAAAGAGGAGAGTGAAGATGAAGATTAGGAGGAGACCAAAATGGAGGATGACCAAAAGAATGAAACCCTGACTGTTTTAGATACTGGGAATATTGGTGATGATTCTAGCATGGATTATATGAAAATTAGACTAACTTATATGTAGGTATAGATGGATGACATTGAAAAAGTTTTGATCATGCTGCTGAAGGTGATGAATAGGCTAATGCGTAGAGAGATGGTTGATGCGGTGTCCGGACAAACCAAGATCAACAGGAGGCTGAAAAAGTTGGGAAAGATAGATGATTTGAAGGAACTTGATGAATTAGAGGGACTTGATTGGAGGGAGTATATCTCCCTAATTGGTGATTATTGGGACTTGTTGGGAAAAGCCGAGTAATGGATTTCTCTTTTGTTTCTATTTAATGACTGCCCTACTTTTTTTGTCTTTCTACTTTCATATCCCGGGCTGCTATTTCCAAATAGCATTGTTATGGTTTCAGACATGTTGGTATATGGTGGATTTGATTAATGGTCTTCGCAACCTTAAGAACTTTGGCAGTAATCTTATGTTTTTGATTAATTATGGTAGTTCTATGGTTATGGTTATGTTATACGGCCCATGTGCCACCCTGGACAACTATTTTTTGATGTTGGTTGGTGGTGTTGTTTTCCCACCCTATTTTTTCCTTTTTGAGTTTTGGTTGTAACCATGGGATCAGGGCCCTTTCCTTGCTAATCTAATCAAAAACATGGAAGAGACCTAAATTTCTCGATTCCTTGCATCATCCCCAAATGGAAAACACAAGACAAAATTAAAAAATAAAGGTTTATGACATATAGAAGAATGTAGCTACAAATAGACGAACGAACATAAATACATGTCAAACAGAACAATATAGGGGATTACATTACACACATGCAATCACACAAAAAGAACATGATAAGAAAGACTAGTAAGGCACATGCAAGTCAACCTGTAGAAATTCATTAGCAACCCAATCTCGTTCATCGTATGCGAAAGGTGGATAACTAGCCAAAGGGACAACGTAAAGTGTTATACTAGAAACATCACTAGGTTCAACATGTGGTGATTCACTCCTTTTAAGAGTATCATCACGGTTGTTATTATCTAAGCTCATGGAAGAGGAAAATAATAATTTTATCTCATTATTCACTTCCTCATCAATCTTAGTAGTCTCATCATCATCATCCAAGTTAATCACAACAGAAGGTCTAATGATAATATCCATGGAAGGTACTTGTTCTTGTTGTGGTCGAGATATAGGATTTTCTTGTTGTGGCAAAGGTGGAGAATCATCATGCATTTCTTGAGTTGTTGCTTGATCCTAAGTTGTTAATTCATGTTTTTCTTTTATAATACGAGCAATATCATGAAATCTATGCCTACACTCTCTAGCATTTCAGTTTCTTTTTGTTCAGTTTTTGAGTTGTGATTGTGTAGGAGTGGTTTATCAACTATAGGTTTATTTTCTTCTTGCGGGGGAGGAATGGAAGGAACCATGGGAGGTTGATCAACCACTTTCTCTTTGAATTTATAAACTTGTTTAATTTTAGGAGGCACAACAGGACTTATTTGGTTATCTCGTAGTCTCTTATAGGAAAATAGGCGAAGGATTTTCTATTGTTTGGTCTTGGTTACTTGGAAGGGATTTTTGTTCAATCACGGTTTCATCAATCATGGGTTGAGGCATGTTACCAAGGGATAATTTTGATATGGGCTATGCCTTAAAATTTTGATAAGATTTGAAAAATAAGTCCTCACGAGGCCTAATAGGTTCCATAGGTTCAGGCTAAAAGAAGTCCAATGAGAAATTCCCACTGGAAGACACAAGATTAAAGCCACTATGGTGCATAGTAAAGATTTATTTTCCAAATGGAAACTTTAAGTATTTATGCACTACCGATGGGATGAACTTCATGGAGTGAAGCCATGGGTAGCCTAAATTCACATGAAATTGGTCTGACATTGGGATGATGGAGAATGAGACATTCACTTGTTTCAATCCAACTTTTAGACAAAGATTTATCGAACCTATCATAAGGCAAGAAAAACCATTATGTGATTTGATCCATGCTTCCGGTTGTTCATAAGTGTCTTGATAAGTTCATGCACAAACAAGAATTCTTTAGTGATCACATTCTCTACATAAACGGGATCAATTAGTATCCCATTAGTAGGCTTGTCATTAATTCTTTCGGCAATGTAAAGAGGACCATCAGGTGCATGTTTAATTATGTCATTTTGTGAAAAACCAATGTCAAGGGACATATTGGTTTGGCCCTTACAAGGTTGAATTTCAATGATCCCAATCATACTATCCATAGGATTTTCCTCATTATCATTCAAGTTGTCATTATTTGTGTCAACATTCATCACATCATTCTTGTTTTCACTAGCTTTGACAAAGGAGATGTTATGATTTGGCATAGGATTGGTAAAGATTTGCAAGTTTTGGTTAGAAGAGGAAACAAACTTATTTCCTTGATCATTAACACCACCAATTTGAATATGATTAGAATCAATGAGGTCTTGCACAATATGTTTAAGATGCTTACAATGTTTCGTATCATGTATATTTTATCAGTGATAATGGAAAAACACATTTTGTCTATATTTTGGAGGTAAAGGCTTAGTCGGATCAGGAGCTCTAAGAAGAGGTAAGGAAATTAAGTTATTGTTTAATAGTTGCAACATGATGGAATGAAGGGTATCAGGTAGAGGGGTAAATTTTTTACTCCTCTCCCCAAATTATATGGATTTTTTGTTTTTATAGCAGCCACTTGAGAGTCAACATGTTGAATTGGTTGAGGAGAATTGAGTTGTATAAAGCCCTTATTTGGTTTCTTGAATGATTGGAAGTTGGTTTGAGTTGTGGATTCAAATTTTTTAGGATGCTTAGAGGGAGTTTTCACTTCATGACCACTAACCAAAATTTGATAATCATGAAGGGTAGTACACAACTGTTTGAAGGAGGGAAATTTCATCATCCCAATCTTATCTTGAATCTTATTTTAAAAATTCTCAATAAACATTTGTTGGAGATCAAGATCAAGAATCTTAATATTGATTTGTGAATAAACTAACTGATAACAGGAGATAAATTTAGTGACCTTTTCATCATCCTTTTGCTTACATCTCATTAAATCTGTTAAGGTCATCTTGGGACCCATGTGCACTTGGAAATGGTTGAGAAAGGCATTAACAAGTTCATTGAATGAGTGTATTGAATTATTTAGTAAGGAAAAAAACCATTCCAAGGTAGTGTCTTTCAAGGATCTATGGAAGAGTTTATCCAAGAGTTTATCCTCAAAAATGAAGTCACTACATAAGGTTGTGTATGCAGAAACATGACTAATAGGATCTCCTTTCCCACCATATTTCTCAATTCTAGGAATCTTTGTGCCATATGGCATTTGTGTTCTCAATATCTCCAAGGATAATGGGTTTCTTTTGACATATTGTGAGGGTTGGCCATTTTAATTTTGATTCAATGTAACAATTTGTTGTTGGAGGGATGAACTACTTTGCAAGAGTTGGTTAAGGATGGGATCATTTTTTGTGTTGTGAGATAGAGGTGAATAAGGTGGAGGTGTATATGTGTTCAGAGGACAAGTGAATTGTAAGTTTGTGAGGGGAGATGGATTAGGAGATATGATATTTGAATGCACAAAGCTAAATGGATTCCCAGTGGAAATACCTAAGGTAGTATTAACATTGCTAATAGGTTGTATGGCTATAGTAACAACTAGATTAGTGTATGTCGGAATAGAGGTCATGGTTGTGGAAGAAGGAATTGGATTTCCACCTTGACTTTGAGTATACCCCAAAGTTTGAGCACAAATAGTCATTATAGGGACATGTTTATCAATAGTGTGAGATAGGTTATGCATAACTTATATTCCTAATTCATTATCAATCATTCTCCTCATGTTATCTATGATAGGAATTGCAGTACCAACAATGTATTTAGAACTCGCAAAGTTTTGCAATTTGTCTAATTCTTCATCCATTTGTCTTAGGCTATCTTGAGGGACATTAGCAACCATTGACTCAACATTAGTAACATTAGTTGTTGGCAAGGAGGTCATAGGAAATGATGGTTGCAAGGTGTCTGCCCTTGGTTTCCTTGGTTGTTCAACGCGGTGCTCAGGATTCGTGACATGGTTTAACCGCCGCCCGTGGATCTTAACTCTGGCTTGTATTGGGCATTGAAAGGTCGATATTTTGGTGCAACAGTAAGGCCAACAATTGGTATCAAAGCTGGTCACAAGTTTGAATCCCTCGCTTGCGTTGGGGGGATTGTTGCAAGGTGTGTGCCCTTGGTCTCCTTGGTTGTTCAGCGCGGCGCTCAGGATTCGTGACATGGTTTAACCGCCTCCTGTGGATCTTAACTCTAGCTTGTATCGGGCATTGACAGGTCGATATTTTGGTGCAATGGCAAGGCCAATAATGAGGTGTCAAGGGTATGGTCCATAGTGGGTCGACTAGTGTCAACACTATGAGTGAAAGAGTTGGAAAACTCAAGATCCACAACAAGTGATGTATCGTGGGATGACATGAGTCTCAAAATATGTCTCACAATAGTATTGGGAATAGGACACCAGGTTGTGAATCTCATACAAATTTCACCAAGCCTAAGGTGCACCCAAAATGGAGATTAGGCAAAATGCAATCAAACACCCTAGCAATGCAAGTATGTAAAAAGAGAGAAATTTCTAGATTTTAAACATAATAATTTTCTAATTATACTATGCAAAAACCTAAAAATGATGTCTTGTAATTCCAAAAAAATATGTTTGAAATGCACTTGAATTAATTAATTAACTTTATTATAAATGATTGCAAAAAATAGAAATTTTGGAAACTAAAATAGAAAGTTGAATGCAAAAACATAGAATGTAGATAGAGGGTTTTTAGTGCCTAGAATTTCAAAAATAAGCTTGATGAAGGACTCATTCAGCCATGGTCGAATGGGTCTTGTGTCAGGGTTTTGAAAAATTAAATTATAGATTTCTAAGTTAATGTTTATGTTTCTAGATTCTAGTTGCAAACAAGTAGTTACAATTTTAGATTTCTAGTAAATCATATCTAAATGCAAGTGTGAAATGATACTAAATGACAAGCAAAAAGACCTAATTTGAGATGCAATTTTGATTCAATTTTCTGATTTAAGTGACTAATCATGCAAACTTATGTAAACACTCTGCAAAATGAATGAATTTTTTTATTTTTTTCAGATTTTAAAGAGTACAAAATGTAAACCTAAAACCCTAAATGAGATTCCAACTAATGCAAGTTAAGAACCCTAAATGAAATGAAAATCAATGCAATTCAATGCAAAGTAATGCAAATCCTAGATCTAGGGTTTGAATGGACTCCAAATTTAGAAAGTATATAGTGCAAGAATGTCAAGTTCACCAAAATAAAATATTGAAAAAATATAGGGTTTGTGTGTGTTGAAAAAGGGGGGTTCACAAAATATGGACCTATTTTCCTTTATTTCTTTAGGAAATGAGATCCACACAAAGAATTAACTTACAACCCTTAGGTGAGTCAAATCAATGAGAGAATCTATTGATTTCCTTATGATTGAGGATGAGGGTATCGACTTGAACAACACTTTTGGGAGAAAAACTAAAAATATTAAATGAACTCAATTATGCTTATTCAAACTTGAAACATCAATTTAAAGGTCAATATTAATAGAAACAACAAACTTTTGGAGATCTAAGAAGGGTTAGACATTGTGTACCAGTGATCAAAACGTAGTTTCGAGAGGCAAACTGGGACTCATTCACCCATGGGAGAATGGGTCTCTACTTAGAGTTTTCAAACAACTTTTAGGAGCCTTTGATGTCAACATGTAGCTTCTGTTTGATTTGAATTTCAGTGTCAAAAAGTCAAAAATCAGATATGTAGATGAGTTTTCGTGAATTGATGATAATATTGACAACTTTCCCAATTTTTCTCTTCAAGAGATCTTCAATCCTTCTTCAACCTAATATCTACAACATAAGCATGAGAGAAAAATTATTTGTTTTTGGTGAATAGGGGTTTGCCTTGGTCAAACCCCATTTTGGTAATTAAACCTTGAATTAAAATAATGAAATATGAAAGGAATGATGAATGAGAAATGTTATGTTGCAACTCACCAAACCCTTGAATAAACCTTTGGAAGTATTCAATATTGATCTTGATCTTGGATGAAATGGCTTCAATGGACGTGGATCTTGATTCTTGAATCTTGACTTGAATGCTTGATTTGAATCTTTGAAACCTACATCACAATGTTAACTCCAAAAACATGCATGATGCAAAAGACTTTGACATGATGCTTGAGATCTTGATTGCTGAAATAAATCAATGATAAATATGCTCTTGAATACCCTTGATCATAAAATTTTCTATAATTTTTCTCACTTCAAAATGCTAAGTCGCTTCCTTGAAAAACTTGGACTTGATTTGATAAAAAGACCTTGTATTTATAAGTATGTATCCTTAATTTCCTGAAAATTAAACATTACAAGCCGACATTAAAATTTGAATTTAGGGACATTAAAATATCACCAAAAAAGTAATTTAAATTTATGTTCAAAGGCCTAGGGTGGACCCATTCACCCATGGGAGAATGGGTCCCAAGTCCCTATTCTTGGAACACACATTGCTCAAGGTAAAGTGTTGTGTGTTGGCATTAATTATTGTCGGGTTTCCCCTTTGGAAAATGTAATTTATTAGGCTTGTAGATGTAGAATAGGGCTTATTAAGGTATAATTAAGTCCAATTTAATTGAGGGGCCCAAAAAAAGTGTGAAAATGTAAAGGAGTGCATTTTTCTACACTACAAATGGTGCCAGTAATGAGGCAAAATTCACTGTATTGTATAAAGGCCTATACCTATGTGTGAGTAAGGGAATCAAAATAATCAATATTGAAGGGGACTCCATGAATGTTGTATGTGCCATATCAACTAGGAAGATACAAAATTGGATATTTTCCATGTGGATGGATCAAATATGTACACTCACTTTTGAACAAAGTGGAAGAATACTCTGTTAACCACACATACCGAGAAGCTAACTATTTAGTGCAGTATTTTAAGCAACATGGATGAATGGGAGATTTAAAATATATAGTAAGTACAAACCTAGAGTTGGAAATAACATTTTAAGATTCATGGGTAAGACAATGAGGTGACATAAGAAACAAAATAGCTAGATACCCCAAAAAGTCATGAGAACTAAATTGGAAAATACTGCCAAGCACTACACAACACAACATGTTTCATAGAATGCATCAAAAGCGATTTAGGAGTTGATGACCAAACATAGTACAAAATGATAAGTAAATAATGTGTGGAGGGGCAAAAATAGAATCTCATTGGGATATGGTGGACTTAATCATTATCTTACGGAATCATAATTAGCATTGACTAAACTGTTGAAGAGATTTAAGGAGGATAGGGGTAGTGATTTCTTGAGAAGAATATGAACCAAAGGAAAACTATGACTGAGATCATGTGCACTAAAACATACACCCAGTGAACACCTATAACATTAGAAAATATAGAGGATCAAGAGTGCTCTGGCTGATAATTTCTAATTAGAAGACTACACCAAGATTGTGAATGATTAGAAGTTAGATAACTTGACCAGACTATATGTACATGAAAAAATCAAGGTGGTCGCTAGAAATAGTATATAATGATAAGGTCAAATCCATTTTTCAGTACATTCAGAATGGTTTGGAAGTGATGATCTGATATTTTTGCAAAACAAATAGGAAAATTTTGAATAGGCATTAAAGAATAAGTGGGCATCCAAAGGATAGGTGTGGGTTGTGCAAAGGAACAAAAATAATATGATCACAAGTTGAGAGGTGTTAGAAATAACAAGATTATTACACAATCAAGGACCACACTAATAGAATGATAGAATTTTTGATGATTGATGGATGTAACTATGATTGTAATCAACACAACATAACAAATTAAAGGAGGTCTTCATTCTAAAGAAAAATATAAAGGAAGCTATGCTTTGACAGATCATTGGTGAGAAGCACTTAGCAGATGCACACATTCATAATGCAAATATTTTGGAAAGTTTCCTATACAACATAGTGAGGACTTCTAGTAACTTCGATTAGGTAGAATATGCCATAAACTGGATTGTCAATCCTACTCATAGGGCTAAGCCTGCAAGGGCCATGTCAAGTCTAAGAAAGGATCCAAAAGAATACATGTTGGGAGATGCAATTTTTATTCAAGTGGCAAGGAAAAACTAAAGACATGAAGAAATCCATTACTCTTATGAGAGATGGATTGACATGAAATAACATGGAAACATATGCATACTTTGTCAATTTCAATCAAAATATTTTTCTCTCGCTCAAATAAAAAGGATGTAAGAATTCATCAAAAGGAATTTGCATCATGATCTTCACCCTTGTCTGACAAGAAGACAATGTAATAATTTTTTTCATATAATATAATGGGATCTTCTCCCTCGATAGCAATTTTCAAAAAAAAAAAAAAAAAACCTACAAGCCTTGTAAAACATTTCTCTAGATCCCTCTAGATCTACCTATGGTTCTAAAAGTTAATGAAAAATAGGCTTTACAATCCACAACTAGGCATGGTGTTGAATATTTCAAACTATTTAGTTGACCATTTATGATCCTAAGATACTACACTTTTCTTGATGCATTCTCTACCTAGCTCTTCTCATTAGATCTCATTTGATTCAATTGGGGTTGTTAATAGTCTTATAATTAAACCTTTAAGCATCTCTTTTGGTTTTGTCCCAAAGCCCAAGCTACTTGGAATTGGATTCATGATTTCTTTCAGCCATTTAAGCTCAAACCTTTTTCTTGGAATATGATTATTTTGGGGGATTGGTCTAAACTTGCTACTAAACTCGTCCATATGTATCATACCTTCGGAGTGGAAATAATGTTCAATATTTGGAAAGATAAAAATTCAATTCTATTGTATATAGCCTCTAGTGATGTTCACATTTGAGTTTATACTACATTTATTATTTTCTCCAATTTTTTTATAGATTCAAGTGCAAAATTACAAGGTTATGCTTGAGGTTTCTCGCTTGCATGTGTCACTTAATCATTGGGGAAATGATCCCTACATGGTTGCTTGGGTCTCACCAACCTTCCCCTCCCACATAGTCTAGCCCCCTCCTCAAGGGCATCAATGTGGTTATAATCACAATTCTCACCATTACAAACATGATTCTCATGGTTCTTATCCACCTTTGTAGAGAGCCAGTGGATAGTCTCAACACTCTTGTCCACCTTTTCTCACCTCACAACCCCATGGTAGGGGTAATTCTGGTTGGTTGAACAATATTTTTTTCCTAGATTTGCTCTAGTCATTTCTCTTATAAGGAACATCAATCCTCTACATAGTGATTAGGAGCAAGATAATGAAGATATTTCCTATTGAAAATAAAATGTAGGCATAAGGTCTATATTGTTTACATTAGAGAAATTAAGCCCAAGGTAGTACACTAGGAAGAAATAAAAAAAGTATGGTAGTGTAATGTCGTAAAATTGGACCACTTTCAATTTCACTTATATTTTTGTATCCACTTTGGTGTCCACTCCCTTAGTATTTGAGTAGGCTCATTTTATCCCCTACACTAGCCTTTTCTCTTCTCAAGATGCTTAGGACCCCCTTTTCAACAACTACCTTTGCGCATCAGCTTTGCATCAAACCTTGTCCTTTCCTCATTCTTGTCATTTTGTAGTGTGATTTGTCTAGACACTAGCGCGCCATGCTAGCATCCCGCAACATTTTGACATTCAAACAGCCATTTTCCAAGTGCCTTTCCACTTGTCACTTACCTTTATCAGTGGTAACGGCTCAGGAACCTTCTTTTCCCTCTGCTTCTCTCTTTAAAAATGGTATTTCCAATTCATTTGGGCTTCTTGGTCTTTCTCTCTTGGAGACACTCTCTTTTCTGTCTTTCACTCTCTCAAGCTTGAAAAACTCTCTTGGTTGTTTCAACACTCTCATGTTCTCACAGCATTGTCTACAACTCTCTCTCTCTCTCTCTTTGGCTTCCTCAAGCCTTGTAGGTGATATATATCTTGCGTCTTTGAGCATCTTGGGATTTCTCACATCCCTTGTCTATGCATTTTACTATCTTTTCTATTTATCTTTCTATCTATCTATCTATCTGGTTGTTCGTGGAGGTGGGAACACCAAAACGAGGGTTTGACTGCGGCAAACCCCTAAATAGCCCCAACAATTTTCCTTTGTCTTATGTGTGCAGGTATTGAAGACAGTCATTTGTTAGAGGCTTTATCGCTTGGTCTATTACGAGAATTTTCTATCTTATATTCTCTCACTTCATCATTCATATTTTACTTTATTTACTTTATTTCAATTTTATTGTATTCTATTACTTTCTCGCATTTGAAGAGTTCTTAGAAGTCAGAGTATAAGTAGTCACTTTGTTGTTTTTTTGTGATCTCAGTTTTCAATCCGTACAAGATGCCAACGCACCTCTAGGACACCACCATGTTGCGATGTTGTCCATGTGCCGCACTAAATTCCTTTGGCCAAAAGCTCATTAGTTTGTCCAAAAGACCTTTATGACCTTCTCTTTCTGATTCTAGAACTCTCATCTTTTTACCCTGCCACTTGAGCTCTATTCCTTCTTAACTAGTCTAAGGTAGTTTAGGGCAGTTCATTCCTTGGGACTCTCTTTGTAATCAAGAGACTCATGAGCAGTGAATCCCCCTTCTATATAGGTATATAATATATGCATAAAATGAGGATTCAAATAATTTTACACCTTCAAATGTATACCATAAAATAGTTTTATTTATATGTTCATCTCATACATTATTTTTAAATTATACATTATTTATGATAATCATAGATATGCACATCACATATGCTTAGATAACTTTTCCTATTTACACAATTATTTTCTCATAATTGTTACACCCTCGTTTTCTTCTATCATTTATGGTTCATATATGTATGTGAATATTTAGAGATACATGTCCATATTCCTCAAGATATCTCTTAGATGTGTTGTAGAAAGTATTTCATGATGTTATTAATTACCACACCAATGTTTTTTTATTTATCCTATTTGTTGCTCCTAACTTATCAACATCCTTTCAAGGCCTAAAACATTATCTTGTCCTCGATACATCCTTCTCTATCTAATTATGGATACAATTTAGGAGATGTTTATAGGTATCCTTTTCATTCTCATACATATCCTCCTAGTTCTTTATCACATGCTGAAATTTTTGTGTCATGGTAAAATTTATGTATGCTCTGTGTTTGTAGTTAAAAATATAGTTGGTTCTACAAATATAAGAATAACTTGTACCTCATAGAGATGCTTAGATAATAATAGAAAAATTGTATTCACTTTCAACCCCAACTCTATCATTTGTTTAATTTGTATTATTCTTTGTTCACTTAGCTAGGTATGTTGGTTCTTTGTGTTTTGAAGTTGTTGACATTGTGGCCCATTTGAATGTACCATAAAATTATAGTTGAGTGAGCATTGTAAGATTTGAGATTCGAAGGCATAAATTTGAGTTTATTGAGGAAAATTAATTTGTGGCTGATTGGTGCAATAATGATACAATGCATATATGTTACTACAAGTATCTTCAACTTCTTTAGCTGTTGGACCAAGTTATGTTGACTATTTCACCATTTTTTGTGACTCACTTTTTTTTCATATTTTGTTACAATTTGTTTCTTGATATTTTTTTCTTGCCCTAACTACTTATGTGAGTTGACAACCCTTGTATTTATCCTTCTAGTTGAGTAGCTACTACTAATGAATTTATTTGTATTTATAGTTATTATTATATTGATTGGATAATCTTCTCCATTTCTTCTTCTAATATGATTTCTTTATATTAAATATTATTTCACACCATTACTAAAAGCTTCTACTAAATTAATCTTTTGGATTTTTGATATCTAAGTGAAATCAGTCTAAGCTCCTATTGTAGTATGCATATGTATGCATGGAATTATTGGCATTGGTGAAGTTGGTTTCTTCTACTTTACCAACTATTCTTTTATATTTTTTGTGGAATCAATTTATTTTTGTTTAGGTGGGATAACTATTTGCTTTGATGTCTCTCATCTTTCTATATTTTATGTTTCTTCCTTTTTATTTTTTCTCTTCCTTCTTGTCTTTCTCCCTTTCTTCTCTAGTTTTTTTTGGAGACTATCCTAAGTCTCTATATTTTCTATATTTGGGCATTCTAAAACCATATGAATTGATATATGTATTCTTTTTTATGGTTTTCTCTTGTTATTTTTTCATCTATTTTTTGGCACATTTTGGTTCCTCTTATTTTTTGTTGCAATTTCCTATTCTCCACTACTTTATTATAAGATTGTTGTCTTGTTACCACTAGTTATTCATACAATTTCTATAAAAAAATTATATTATCCATGTTGTGTGGAAAAGTATTTTCAACTCTTGGTCTTGTAATATTTGTACTTTGCTTATTGTTGTTGGTGAGAGTTCCAAGTCTTTAGCTACTTCTTCCATTGCTCTTTTTTATTAATAAATATAATTTTAAAGCTTCAATTTATTTCTAATTTGATTTTGTAATGATTCTTATAGCTCCTCTATAAATCCTTTAGTGATTCATTCCATTTGTACAAGCTTATTATGATAAACACAACCATTATTTCAATAATTACTTCTTTGTCATTTGTGGTGGCGGTAGGGTAAGTTTGAGATATTTCTAATGGATTTATTGCTATATATAATGTTCTCAACTTTTTTGGTCTAAAGTAGGTGTTTGAGATTTATCTTTTATTACTTTCTACCTTATTTTTTATAGTACTTGTTCTATTTTTGTAGTTTCTTCTTTATTTGTTTTTGAATTTTCATCATAATATACCTATTTCCATTGAGCCTTATATTTATTTATTTTTCTCTTTTGGGTTGTTTACTTAGTCCTACATCCATCTCTAAGCTTGTTTATAAAAATACCTTTATTATTTCTTGCATTGGAGTCTTAGTTTGTGTGGGGATATGTTAAAACATAGATCATGATGAATGGTTTCATTATGGGATCCAATGAGAAAATATTGTATTCTAATCAAGTTGGATTTATAAATTATTATTTTTGCATTACACTTCCAAGTCATCCTCTTACCACAAGAATGAAGATAACTAGTGCATTCAAAGAGAGCATTTTTCTAATATGAGATCCAATTCCCCTTTTCTTAGGTCTTGAAAACAATATGCCAAATAACTATGATGGTTTTAAGGAACTCAAGATATGATTACAGAGGGTGAAAATATTAATATAAAAGGGGAGGTTAGTGGAGCGTTTGTCAAAATAAAAGGATAAATTAATAGTGAAGATAAGGTGATTTAAAAGGTAGAAAAAATATCAGGTTAGACAAGAAAGAAAAATATTTAATGGTGTTGGAGTGGTTATGAAACATCCAAGACTATTTAGTTTCCTATTTGAACCATTCCTATAATCTGACTATGTGAATTGATGAGGGAGTAGCCATTGAACTTGTGATGGAGAGGATTAGAGAAATTAATAGAATATCCAAGAGATAAATTATTCTTAAGGTAATTTAAGTAATATCAACTCAACGAAACAATAAATCCTTTATCAAGTAACTTATTGACTAAAGTGTGTTACATTTAATTTATAAGAAATAAACAGGGTCAATAACAATTGTTGGGAAATTCAATCTCTATCCAAAAATAAGTTCAATGGATGAGATAAAAGGCTTAGATAACAACACGAAAATATGAAACTTATATGAAAATTTGAAAATTAAGTTGCCTTAATTTGGAATTACCATGATTAGATTCATCTTTTTAATGGTGCTAAAAACAACTAACATAATATGATTAATTACACCACCTTATGTGAACATATAAAAATAATATATAAAGAATAACATCACCATAAGATGGCATAAATGAGGCACAAATCAACAAAACAAGAGCATCACATAACATAGGATTTACGTGGAGAAACCCTTGCAGAAAAAAACTCCACCAAGAAGAGAGGCCAATTATGCATTATCTTCAAACAAATTAGATTAAAATACAATCACTTCCATTCTCCTCTTTTCCTCCACTATGTAGCACCTGTGCACCCGTGAACAACCTCTTTATGTATCAACTATCCTTATACCTACAATAGAACTCTACATCTAACTATAGCACATATTTTCTACATCCAAGAGCCTGAATTTATAGATGTGTGAAGACATTTTAAGCCCCAAACAAAGATCCTAAAGATGACCCTTCATTCCAAACATCCCCAACCCTTGTAATTCCACCTCAAAATGTGAAAGGGCATTGGTTTTAGCTCCAATACTTTCCCTCCAACTTGGGTGCCCAAACATGAGAGACAAACATTACATTAAATGTAATAAATGGTGGAATACCAAGAGACACCTGTTGCCTCATTCCAAACTCCCACTTGGAGAATCCCAAAGTCACTCATTTTTCCTTATCATTATCTTTTATTATCCCATTTTAGGTGTCCACATGTGTGGAAAAATATTAAATATTTATGTTCACAACTTCACCTTTAGTGCTGCTAGTGGATCCATCACCCCTTATGAATATATTACAAACAATAATAAGAATTAATATTATAAAATATTTTCCCAATACACCCTAAGTTCCTAGAGACACTTTCCAAGGATGTTGGAACCATGACATAGGATTTACAAGGTGGATGGCACCTTAATCCTAACATTCTCCCACTTGACATCAGCATTATATATACATCCATAGGAATCACAAACAAGGGAAAAAAATCCCTTAGCCAACATGTACCATATGAATCTTCACCATACTCTCATGCTCCAATAAGATTCCTACAAAAGAAACCATGATAACCACCATCAAGAAAAAAAACTCCTTCACATCCTCCAACATGCCACCCATGAAGAAAAAAGGAACATGCCAAAGTAAAACATATCAACTATCACTAAAACTTGCACAAATATTTACATGAACACAAGCATAAAATTCACATGATAACAAAGGCTCTAAGTAGCCGCCTTACTCATACCAAATAGAATAGAAATCACAACAAATTGCAACTCATCCAAGCTAACAATACCTCAAACCAAGGTATACAAAACATAGATAGAAATTCATGCCATCAATATACCAACCCAAAATCTATAATCAAGTCTATATATATCCATCCACCTATCTCAATGTAATATACCAATGTACAAATCACCACAGATAAGGCTAACTAACAAATTCTGCATAAACACTAAAATAATTTTGTGGATATAGATAGTCCATATCTGAGTCATCCCATTGAAACCAATAGGTTTTATGCACCTACAAATTACATAACTCATAGATCCCAAGCCAATGAAGCATGAAAACTCATCATCACATCAGTAATCAACAAACCAAGATATCAAAGAGGATAACCAGACATATATCCAAAAACTCTTGATGCATTAGTAGTGTCAAATCTAAAAATAGATCAAGGCATATCAAGTCTATCTATAATGTACTTTATATGGAGGATGTGGCTAACTCCTCTATTATATAGGTCAAGGAAACATATGATAATATGAAATCTCATAAACAAATATGTTGAAATACCTATCTAACCACTAGTCTCCATAGCTCTCCCAAGTTCTTCACACTCAACCATGTGAAACCAAACATCGAGTAAGAATACCATGACCAAAGAGATAACTCGTAAATCAATCCATATCCTTGTTATACACTAACATGTACCAAGCTATGTAAAGTAAGTTATCCTTCACCATTCCCAAACTAAAAGGATATCAATATCTAACATTCAAATCAGACGAAAACATGGCAGAAATAGATGTAAACCTCTCATACTGAAGGTAGATCAAAACAACCAATCATTCCCACAACAAAGGAAATATTCCCAAAGCCACAAACCATTTCTTGTACCTCTCCAAATAAGTCCTCAAAACTAGATCCATTGCTCAAGACTAAAAAAGGGAGAACAACGGAAATCCATAAACCATACATCTTCTTCTTAAGAATTCTTTAGAATGTATATTCAAGACTAACTTATATGAGAAGACAAGATACAAAATAAATAATGCATTTGATATTCAGGTGGGCAATACCTCTTAGATCATTCACCTATCAAGTAAAATAAGAGTGGGATACATGATTGTCCTATACACACAACACCAAGAAATGGAAATCTTCTCTTCAAGTCCATAATAGATTCGTATCCATAACTAGGTGTAAGCTCCTCGATCTTTCAGTTGAAATCCTCATCAAAGAGTAACCATCTCAACATACAATCCCATAAATAAGAGATATCTTAGCCTCACCCAAGTCTTTCTAGTCTCCATGAGCATCCACCAATTAATCCATGCCAACTTCAAATGCAACCCTACAAAATCATGAAGCTAAAAGTAGATGATTAATACTCAAAACTGAAGACAACCAAACAAGACCACTGCCAAAATTCCAACTATAAAATCAGGAACATATCATGACATCATGATCTAACATCCCCTCCTAGGAGATCACATGAAAATAACCATCCATCATTAAATGATGAATCAACATGACCACCCAAGCTTCCACTAAACTATGTAACTAGGCTCTCCAGGCATCGTGATAAACATCTCCTAACTGAAGATCCTCCATGGCCCCAACACAATCAAAGAACTCAACACCACGAGCTACCAAAAGTTAAAGTACAACCACAATCTCCAAACCAAGAAGATATAATTTCCACACATCCTTTTTCAATAGAAACGAATATATCATTAAGCTCTCACTATAATCTAAGTGTAGAATCAAAAAGCTCCTAAAAACACCAACAACCATCACAAAAGACCATCCATCTTCTAATCAAATATTATCATGGTTCACTACACATTATACCAACAACTTATAACCAAAATCTTGAAACAAAGAAGAAAGAACACATTATGTAATTGTATAAAGCTCCCGCTGAAAATAATACTGAGTTATACATGGCATCATGACCAATATCATTGTCAACACTCTACTAAAAGTGTTCAAAGATTCTAATGCACTGTAAACTACTGCTATAGATTCAAATGAACAGCTATATTAGGTAGTCCCAATAACCATATCTTATTGCAACAAGCATACCAATGAAATAATGGCGACCAAGAATATGTCCTATTGAATAGAATCCACATCAAAAAAATTTACAAGATCTGCACATATGCAACATCTCAAAGGAGAAATACATAATCAATACTCCAATCTTAAATAATTAAAAATATATATTCAGCCCCATATTATTATCATACAAAATAGAGATAATCAGGTATAACATGTGGATTTTGAAGACTCAAACACCAAAATCAAAGCTATCTAATTTATTTTCAAAACAAACCCAAAGAGGAGTAACCATAGATCAATAAGAATCCTCCAAGCAGCCATGCAAATCTATAACTGTCTTTGATAGGCTGTCATTAGGTCCCATTACTTTAGAAGATAAAACATCAATATATCGACTGGGTAGTGTCCAAGGCTATTTTCAATAGAAGGCAACTTAACTAACCTTTTTAGATTTTCTTATTTTTTTGGACAACTGAAGTTAATTTTAATCTAAGGCCATTTAACTATTGAACTAAAACAATTTATATAAGAAAACTAGGAATATTTAAACTAGAAAGCATAAAAGAACTAACCTAGAAAACATGATAACTAAACTAGAAACCATGGAAATGATTAAACTAAAGAGCGGGTAAACTACAAAAGTAGAAAATATTGTAAACAACCCATGAAACATTCTTATTAAACAGTCATGATTCTAACATTTAGCAATAAGTAACTATGACAATGAAAGACAATGAGTGCTCCAAAACTTTAGACATGACAACGATAGACTTAACACTTTCCTACAAAATGATTATCCATGCAGTAAAATGACAGGAAAGTACTCATCTATTTGATCTATCCTCCCTCGAGTGGCCAACTGTCGAGTTCCTACGTTCGTCCTTAGGTCACATACACAACTGGTTTGAAAACTCTTCCATTAAACATAATTTCTATCCATACTCAATAACTCAAAGAATGATACGTAATAATCTCTTTATTCATAGAATTTCAGGAAACAAGTTGACAGCATAACATTACTATATCTTACGTTATCTTCTGTTTTTAGAGATTACATCTTTATAGAAAACTTCCAACTAAATCCTAAATTTTAGATGGCGCAGATGACCATTGAAAAATTCTTTAAAAGATTTTAACAAACTTTAAACATCCATTACATAGGTATTAAAGAGGCTCAAGTCAAGCCATAAAGTCTTTCGAACTTTAAAACATAACTGAAATAAAAACTAACAACAACTAAAATTCTGGTCCATTATCCTATAGTTCAGGAGCAGACTTCAAGCGCATATCTTCAACTTTTCCTAGAGCACGTGTTGTTGCATAATGTCCAATTATTAACCTACAAAACACTTAAATCAACCCATTAAATCTACATTGGTAAGAAACTTCAATAAATCACAAGAAAATAAAGTTTGTGCAACTTTCTTAAAAAGACAAGTAATTATTTCTCCTAAAGTTTAATTAATTGGCAGAGGCTCAGGGTTTTACATATGTGAAATATCATTTTATTATGTTATTATGATGAGGTTATTTTTACCTCATCATTTCCTCCCCTCCCTAATTCTCGGCAGGTCCTCCTGCTCCTCTGTTGTGGCCCTATCCAATATTTTTGTTTCATTCTTCATATTTAGCACTAATATCATACAGATCTCTGGTTGTTCTATCAAATTCTATAGGTGCATGCAGGAAGCCTCTATGGAAAGCAACACCATCTTGCCATTCATTGAAGGTTTTATCATTCTAATTTGTATTGATGTGAAAAGAAGGAGGTGGAAAGAGCAACAAGGGAGGCCTATATCTCATCCCTATCCAATCTGTTCTGAGGTTTTTCAAAATTTTAGCTAAAGCATCTGCTCTCCTCAAGGACCATTTAATATTCAAAGGGAAGATCACTTCTCTTTTCTTTAAATATGCAGGTAAAGGGGTGTATCTCTCCTCACAAGCATGCCAAGCTAGACCAATCAATTTTTGCCCAGTTCCATGAAGTGATTATAAAAAATTCACAGGCTTCCATCATATCTTTCTTTCATTTTCTCGTCCACTGTGAGAGCTAAAAAGGTAGCCTTAAAGTCTGCAAGTCTGTTATTTGGGGATCTCATCTCTTCCTGAGCATATTCCCTGCTACGCTCTTGCCAATGAATCTGGTTTCTCATGGTGGACAGCAAAGACCTTAGTTGCACCTCTCCAACAAAAAGATTAACAAAGAAATCAGTATAGTTTTCCAAGAAAATATCATGAACAAACAATTCACACAACATATCCTGTTCTTCAGGAGTTGATTCTGTAAAGACCTTAACAAATTCTCTGTCATCAAGTTCATAAGGCTTATCATGGTAAATTATTAACAATTTCCATCTTAACCATTGTTCATTTAGAAACATTGAATATAGTCTTGATGGCCTTCTACAGGATATTAAATATTTTGCTATCTGACATGCATCCTGTTTTCCTCTATAAGCTTTATGAAATGAGTCCTTCAAAAGTACCAACTCCTTTTTCAATATATAGTTTTCAATCTTAGCATCTCTTAAGAAATAGCACCTTTCCATCCATTTCATCAATAATGGAGGAATTCGGACATAGAACAATTCAGTTACAATTGGCTCAGTCTGAATTTCTTTTGATTCCATTATTGGTGTAGCGGTGCTTTCCTATAAATCCTGTTCTAACTCTACGATCTTACTAAGAGAGGCATTTAATTCTTCCTGTGTTTTCTTTTCTTCCTCAAAATCTGAAAACATAAGCATAAAATTATTTTCCAACATTTCAATTTCTTTATTTTTGTCAGAAAGATTAGCATTATAAGTCCTATTTTCTTGAGTCAACTTTTGAACTTATTTTTGCAATTCAAAAATACATGTATCTTTTTCTTGTATTTGTATTTTTAACTTTTCCACTTCCTATTAGAGTAAAGGTCTTAACTTAATTATGTTGATTAAGTTACCTTTATTCCCTTCTTAAGATTTCACGTTAGTTTGCATAAAGTGACATTTAATAATTATATTAATTATTAAATGTTATCCTATTAGGGCTTCTATTAGGGTTTTTCCTATTAGGGTTTTATTAGGGTTTGCATGATCTCCTTTTTATAAGGATTGATCCCATTGTATTTCATATCAATTCATTCTCTCATTCTCTCTGATATATACATTTTCAGTTTTCAGAGAACCCTTGCTTGTTTGTCTCCATCTCTTCTTTTGTGACAGGTTATTTGCATGTAGGTGATCTTCAGGGTTTGTGGTGTTGTATTTTCTCAACTCCTACATGGTATCAGAGCTCCAGACCTGCTACTTCCTGTTCTTGTTTTGAAGATTTTTGGAGCTTCAAGGGTTTGGGGCTTGTTTTCTTGATCTAGGGCATACCTGCAATTTTGAAGCATTTTCAGCTCAAACGGACATCGCCATTGCATCCGCAGCGGTCCAAAACCCCTAAATCAACTGTTCATTCGTCCATTTTGGACAAAGTCAAAATTTGAGGCAAAAAAAATTTAGGGTACGGCCGTCATCTGCGCGCAATTCGAAAAAATTCTTGGTAAAAATTTTGGAAATTTTATTTTTCGTCAAAAAAAATATAATATTTTTCTGCAAATTTTTTTTATTTGTAAAAGTTTTTTGTTTTTTATTAAAAAAATTTTTAAAAAACAAAAAAAAAATTTTTTTATTCGTAGTTTTAGGGCTTGTCGGCCCGGTACAAAGGTACCCACAGGTCCCTGAATCCGCAGGCCTGTGGGCCCTGCCGTACGCTGGTCGGTGTACTGCCGACCGTTGGTGGCTTTTGCCGACTAGCGGTTGACAATATCGCCGACCAGCGGTACTCTGCAGCCGCAGGCAGCAGCCCCCGCTTGCCAAATTTTTTTTTATTTTTTAAAAAACAATTTTTTTGAAAATAAGCCCAATCGCACTTTTACGGTGACGGCCGTTTGGCCGTCAAATTTAACCCAGTGTTTTTGCTGCGACGGCCGTATGACCGTCAAATTTAACCCAGCATTGGTTTTTTCCCTCTTTGGAGCTGATTTATTCCGGAGGTCGTAACTTGGGCATACGATATCATTTTTTGGCAAACGAGATATCATCGGAAAGTTGGTTTTCTCATCTTTCTAGTGGTGTGGGTCTCATCATTTTTTTTTTCTGTTGGTGCATTCTACAACCAGTTGAAGACAAAGGGGCTATTTTCAGTCTCAAGCTCATAACTTTTGATCAGTTTCTCCGTTTTTCGCAATCTCAGCGGCATTGGAACCGTATTTCAAAGCTCTTCAGTTTCATCTATGCCATTTTTCTAGATTTCACTCCAGGTATATTTTATTCAGTTATTTGTGTTTTCACACTCTGGTGGATTACCTAGACATATTTACTCTTGGAAAGTTTTTGTTTGCATGGGATGCTTCGTTTTTGGCTGTTCTTCATGTATTTCCAGCATTTTGTCCTTTGAGGACATTTTGAGCATCATTTGTAAGCTATCTTTTATGTAAACGCACTGAGATAAAGTGCCACACTATTGTACATGCATCTTTTGGGGATTTTGCACATAAGGTTGTGCTATATTTTGTACTCGCACTGATATTATAAAGTGCCATGAGGGGTTGTGTAGTTTGCCTTTGTTTTGCCATCACATCTTTGTCCGGTGAGTATCCCTCCATGACGACATTGAATCCATACCATGGGGGGTTGTGTAGTTTGCCTTTGTTTTCCATCACACCTTTGTCCGGTGAGTGTCCCTCCATGACGACCATGGATCCATATGATTCCAGCCTCATGCATGTGTGTTTTGTTTTGCACACCACTTTTTCAATTGCAGGTGCTTTCTTGTGCACTTTCCGATGTTGTTTCTTCTTCCTCATGCACTACAGGGTGTTTCACATCATTTCAGTGGATATGTCAGGCTCTCCCAGTTCAGCATTATGGGGGGGTTATTATATTGTTCATGTTAATGCTTCCCTGGTTTTGCCTTGGAAGGGATCTTCCATTCTCAGTCGATCAATGTTTCATACTATTGGTTCTTGTGCCATCTATATCTTCGTTCCAGGTGTTTTCCTTTGTTTGCCATCTGATTCGAGTAGTGTCATTTCGGGCACTCATGCAAATTGTTGTCTTCTTGTTCCTGATCATCTTATCTTCAACGGAGGTTCTTCAACACCATAGCAGTCATCTTTCGACAATTGTTTGCAGCTTCTTCTACTTCAGTGATGTTATTCTTCTTGGCTTTCTGCATCTCTTTTTGGAGTAGAGCTTTTTCCCATGAGGTTTTCTCCATTTCTCCATTTTACAGAGATTTGGTTGTATTTGGGTACCTGATCTGGCCTAGTTGCCGGGACCCATGTTTGCCTTCTTGCATTGTAGTTACCTTTGCTTTTCTGCATTTGTTTGTAGCTGCATTGTTGCTCATCTTAAGGGGGGGTGTTAGAGTAAAGGTCTTAACTTAATTATGTTGATTAAGTTACTTTTATTCCCTTCTTAAGATTTCACGTTAGTTTGCATAAAGTGACATTTAATAATTATATTAATTATTAAATGTTATCCTATTAGGGCTTCTATTAGGGTTTTTCCTATTAGGGTTTTATTAGGGTTTGCATGATCTCCTTTTTATAAGGATTGATCCCATTGTATTTCATATCAATTCATTCTCTCATTCTCTCTGATATATACATTTTCAGTTTTCAGAGAACCCTTGCTTGTTTGTCTCCATCTCTTCTTTTGTGACAGGTTATTTGCATGCAGGTGATCTTCTAGGTTTGTGGTGTTGTATTTTCTCAACTCCTACACTTCCTGATCCCTTTTCCCAATTACCACAGTATGTACTGTAATTTCTTCTTGTTGTTGTACCATCTTTTCCTTATTTCTATGCAATTGATCTTTCAACTCACCAATTTCTAACCTTAATTTTTCCAATTCTACATTGGCATCTTCATTTTCAACAGTCTCCACAGTTTTATTTACAAGGGGAGATAAACTTTCTAAAGTTTTGTCATCAATTTCCATGGAAGGTGGAGATTTCTCCTTTCTCATTTCTTGAATCTCCTCAGCAAAAACTTCTTCTTACCCAATGTGGGATGGAATTTCTTGAACAAGAGTTTCTTTTTCTGGAGATTGATGAATTTGTTCTCCTAGTTCCCTCATTTCTATGTTATCAATGGGATCAATGTCCTTTATAGGCTTTTTCTGCTTCTTAGATTTCTTCTTCCTTGATTCACTTCCAACACTTGGCACTGGGGTTTCAGTAGACTCAGAAGATAGTCTTTTACTTCTCCTCAAAGGAGGGACATTCTAATAAGTGATAATTGTTCTTCTTTTCCTTTTCTTTAGGGGAATGCTACCTACACTTGGGTAAATAATCTCCACATCTTTCAACTGGTCTAGGGTTCTAAATTCCTCATATACAAATTTTGGCACTTCTTCACCAAGGGTTGTGGGAATTTGAACTTCAAGAGCTCTGGGAGCCTCAAGGGAAGTTTCTCTGGAAGGTGGAGGAACTTGTTTAGAAGATTCCCCTGATTCTAATGTTCTTTTGGGTATAGGCTTCTCAAATTTCCACAAAAAAAATTCCCATTTACTTTCAGGTTTCTTACGGAAATGATATCTACAAATTAGTTGAATTAACCCATGATGTTTTAATGGCCCTGAACCAGTCTTGTATCTTTCTAGAGAATAAATTACAGAATCACACAAAAAGTCCAAAAAATTAACCTTAAGAGCAGGGTTTTCTTTTCCATGATGCAAATGAATTAACATACGAAATGCAGGCCCTACCACCATAGTGAGTTGGCCTTCACAGGTGAAATATTTTATAATCCAAGCCACCGTAGTTCCCCAAGGTTCCAATATAGAAGTTCTTTGAAATCCATTATTTTTCCCTCTAGTACCGATAACTAAGATAGGATGTGGGTCCCCCTCTCTAAGAAATAACTCAGATAATTTTTGGTATGTAATTTGAGACATTTCAAAAAAATTAATGCCAGAATTACTTAACCCAGAGAGGCGAGAGATGATTTTTGGACTTACCTTGAAGTGCTTTCCATGGAGTGTTACCTGACCATTGGAATAATTCTTTGCAAACGCATTTACCAGCTTTTCATTATAGCCCTCAAACTTTTTGATGAAGTCTAACCATCCTACCTCCTCGAACAGACTAGAAATATTACTCAATCCCAATAACTTCTCCATAGAAGGTGGCTTTGATTTCTTCTTTGCACCCCCCATTTTTATCTCCAAACTGAGAACTTTTTTGAAGAATTCAACAATGCGAGAAACTTGCACAATTTATTTTTGAAATTATAATCAATGAGTGATTATTTAGTTTGTCTCTACTTGGTGCTTACTATGCAATGAAATAATTTGCATGCAGGTATGTGAAAAGAGTGTTGTACAAGCAGTTAATTGTGGAGTAGCTCAAGTTACTAAATTAGGACGGAGGATCTCATGCCAATAACTTACACCAAATTCAAAATAACTACTTACTTTAATCAAAAATTATACTTACTTAAATTTTGTGATCGCATGAAGATTTCATACCTTTACCGATTTAATGAGATGATGGCATCATACTAGTTAAGGTGATGGCAGATTTATTATGAAATGAACGAGGAATCTTGTGAATGACGGAGTCATCGATGAGGACAAGCTGTCATGGCGGCTTCATTTATGATGAAAAGATGGTGAATGTTGAAATAACCACAATAAGTGCGATCATTGATGTGACAACTAAAAACTTAACAAGGAGGCTAGTGTACATGCGTTTGACAAATCAAAGCATCGGAAAGAAATTTTAATTTTATGGAATGAGGCGGGCAGAATGAAAATGAATAAGTTCTGGACTAGCAACCGAATGAAGGTTTTGGAGCATCATCAAAAGATGCAGCCAGAGCAACAACCAAATGAAGGTTCCAAAGCATTGTTAAAAGATGCAACCAAAAAGCAGCAAAATGGATGTAAGGATAGCTTTGACCTTTTGGAGCTTTTCTTGATCAATCATCATTTGACAGGAACAAGGCACACGATGTGATGAGTTGTAGTGAAAGTTTTGGAGCATCTAGGCATTGTATTGACAGGTTCTGCCGCACCTCCAAACTCGAGCTTATAAATTCTGGAGCATCTCAAGAAGGTGCTCTGGAAGTTATTTTATAATGAAGTCTTGCAAGAATGGAACAAATCAGCCAAGTCCAAAAAGAGAAGAATTAACAAAAAAATGCTTTGAGACAAATTTGTACACATGCTTTTTTATTAGAATTTTTTTTATAGTATATATATATTTTAAAAAAAATTTATATATTTTTTATTTATTATTTATTATTTATTTTTACACGTTAAGCGGACTTTGCCTTGCCAAAGTCAATGCATTGGATTTCTCCCTGCATTTCTACCAATTTTGTAAATTCTTTATTAATAGGCTTATGGTAGATACGTAGGCGATGACCATTGACCAAGAGAGTTTGTGTGTCACCATCGATAGGTTTCAACTAAATCGTGCCATTCGAGAAAACTTCAAAAATTTCATAAGGCCCCAGCCAATGAGTCCTGAGTTTTCCTTTGTGATCTTTATATCTGGAATCAAATAGCAAAGCCCAGTAACCATTATTGAACTCTCTCTCTTTAATGTGTTTGTCATGCCAAATTTTCCTTTGGTTTTGAACCAGCTTAGTTTGGTGGATGACATCTAAACAAAGTTCATCCTACTCACTTAACTACAACACTCATTCCACTTGGGCTCATTTCAGATCTAAACCCAACTCCATAGCAGTTTTGAGAGTTTGTAGTTCAAACTCAATGGGAAAGAGAGGTTTCTTTCCAAAAAAAAGCTCATAGGGGTTGAATCCAGTTGTGGATTTCCATGTTGTGTTGTACACCCAAACAACTTTGAGCAATTTCCTAGCCTAATCTCTTCTGTCGAAAGAAACTATTTTCGTTAATATGTTCTCTAGCTCTTTATTAGTCACTTCCACCCGACTGTTTTCCTGAGGGTGATAAGGGAATGACTTCCTATGACTCACCTGAAAATGGTTGGTGAATTCCGAGAGTACTTTGGACATGAATTGGGGTCCCTGATCGGTAGCAATGGTCTTGGGAGCTCCAAACCTGAGGAAGATCTTATTATAGAGGAAGTCAGCGACTTGCTCCTCCCTAGCGATTCGTAAGGCTTGAAATTTTGCCCATTTTGTCAAGTAATCGATACAAACTAATATGTATTCTTTCCCTTGAGATGAAGCATCTATGGGGCCAATAAAATCTAAACCCCATTTTTTGAATGGTTCAAGGACTACTTGAGGCTGCAAAGGCATTTCAGCAAAATTTGTTGGTCTTCCTACCCTTTGACATTCATCACAACGATGAACATAGTTTTTGACATCTTTATGCATTGAAGGACAATAGTATCCAGTGCCTAAAATTTTATGGGAAGTTATTTTTGTAGAATAATGACCCTCAAAAGGATCATCGTGACAGGCCCTCAAAATACTGTAAGTCTCATCAGCCTTGATACATCTTCTCAAGACCATATCGGTTCCACAACGGAATAAAATCCCATTAATCCATTTAAATGGTGCACTCTCACGAATAAGTCGCTTCCTTTGTTTTGATGTAAACCCAGGAGGTACTTCAGAGGCGGATAAATAGTTTGGAATGTCAGCGAACCAAGGGGTCTTTGTAGAGTTGGTAAATAGATTTTCATCTGGAAACTCATCTTGCACAGGTGCACAGTCACCCTCTTCTTGTTTGATTCAAGAGAGAAAGTCTGCCACTACAATAAATTTCCCTGGCTTGTCAAGTATTGTTACATTGAACTCCTGAAGGAGTAGTAACCACCTCATTATTCAACCATTAACTATAGGTTTATTCATTAAATATTTTACAGCTGAATGATCTGTATAGAGTGTAACTTTATAACCTGTAATATAATGGCGAAACTTTTTAATGGCATGCACCACATCCAAGAACTCTTTTTCTATCGTCGTATAGTTCTTCTCAAAAAATGTCAGGTTCCTAATAATAAAGTATATGGCATATTTACCCCCATTCTCATCTTCTTTCCCCAATACAATACCAATTGCGTCGTACGAAGCATCAGCATAAATGTGGAACGGAAGATTCCAATTTGGCCCACGCAGGACAGGAGTAGAGACAAGCTTCTCTTTTATGGTTTTGAAAGATAGTTGACACTCATGTGTCCAGATAAACTCTACATCTTTTTGGAGAAGGGAAAACATAGGGGCTACTACTTTACTGAAGCTTTCTATGAACCTTCTATAGTATTCAGCATGCCCAAGAAAAATTCTAACATTTGTTTATGTCTGAGGAGTAGTCAACTGTTGGATGACTTCAATCTTCTTGGGATCAACCTTAATCCCTTCAAAGGAGATATGGTGACCTAGGACTGTTCCTTGTTCCACCATTATTAAACACTTTTTGTGGCTAAGGGACAGTCGGTTATCTTTGCAAACTTCTAAAACCTTGTCTAGGTTTTGAAGGGCTTCATCAAAGTTTGACCCATAGGCTGTGAAGTCATCCATATAAACCTCTACATAGTCATTGACAAGCTTAGAAAATATAGCCAAAATGGCTCTTTGGAAAGTCACGGGAGCATTACAAAGTCCAAAGGGAAGAACTCAATATGAAAATGTGCGCCATGGACAAGTAAACGTTGTCTTATCTTGGTCTTCTGGTGTTACCTAAATCTGGTTGTAACCACTAAATCCATCTAAAAAGGAGAGATATTTCCTTCCATCCAAATTGTCCAAAACCTAGTCACAAATGGTAAGGGAAAATAGTCTCGATGAGTGGCCTTGTTGAGTTCTCTATAATCTACACAGGTTCTCCATTTCTCATTTTTCTTTGGCACAACAACCATAGGTGACACCCATTTACTGTCAGAGATAGGATAAATAAATCCTGCACAGAGGAGTTTTTCAATTTCAATTTTGACAAGATCCTTCAATGCAGGATTGAGTCTCCTTTGTGGCTAGCGTACGGGCCTTATATTAGGATCAGTGTAAATGTGATGTGTACAAACACTTGGGTGAACTCCCCTGATGTTTGTATAGTTCCAAGAAAAATATTTATACCTTTTCACCAACACATTAAATAATTTATCCTCTTGTATTTTTGTCAGCCAACTATTGACGTTCAATGTTTTTCCCGACAGTAGCATAATTGATTTTGTTCCTGGATGGGCCGAAGTGACAATATGTATCGATCGTAACAAGGTGTTGAGAGGAAAACTATGAGGTATAAGTCGGTGAAATCTAGTAATGTCCTCAAAAAAATGGCTCGTTCTGGGAATCATAGTGGCCAAAGGACAAGGCATTCCCATGATAGTGTAGCTTTGTTCCATCCCACTTATATCAATCGGTTGTCCCAAAAAAATTAATGCATCCACCATTTCTTCATCACTCAAGCCTATAGTAAGGTGTGCAACATAATCTAATAACTCATCCTCTAATTCTTCTCCATGTTGCTTAATTACTACCATGGCTAAAGAAGCCAAACTGTCTTGACTATTAGACTCTTCTGGGTCATCAACCCAAACTTTGTTATTTTTAGTGGGTTTAGTAGGAGGGTATAAGAATAGACGTTTACTATCTGGACCATGTGAAATGGTCATTCCTCCTTCTCTATAGTCAATTTTGGCTGCGACAGTGGCCAACCATGGTCTTCCGAGAATTATTGGATATCTATCTTTGGGCATAAGCGATTGAATTACCTGGAAGTCAACTGGATATTCCCATCCATCAACTTTGACAAAAACATTTTTAATAATGCCCTTAGGAATGGCTATAGCTTGATTTGCCATCTGTAAGACTGTAGTTGTGGGGCGTAAGTCAATAAGACCTAATTTTTCCATCATATCCACAGCCATCACGTAAATAGTTGCTCCTAAATCCACTAATGCATTAGGTATTGCTAGCTCATTAATTGTGATAGTTATAAGTGGACTACCAGGATCATCATATTTTAGAGCGACAGTCTTTCCAAATAAAAAGTCAACTAGATAGCCATCAATGTGCACAGTATTTATTTTCTTTGGTTTCCTCCTCGGGGTTTTAATACACAGTTGTTTGATAATTGATTCAACTCAAGAATTTCCTTCATTGCTTGCAACAAAGGAACCTCTATTTGTAGTTGTTTGATCTCCTAAATTAATGCAGTTTCAGAGGTCAAGGACATTTCTGGAGTATCCTCCAAAGTTGTCGATTTCAGATACTCAAGAAATGGAGCTTGAGTTTTCTCTTTTGGAGATGTATCTTTTCTACGTTCAGTTGGAGACTGGCCTTCCTCCTCCTAAGGTAAGTCAACAGCTCCTGCTGCTGAAGGAGGGACTGTATTATTTGCAGAAACGGTGTGGTTGGGTGGCGTATCCTTCTCCAAAGTTTTAGGAGTAGGCTCATCCACAATTTCTTCAATGGTTGGTGGTTGAATCGTTCAACCCGAGTGCAACTAAACATTTCCATAATATATGGCATTAAGTCCAGTAACATTATCTTGCTCAGTAGTGTATACCGGAGTATTTTTTCGATTGTTCTTAGGATTGGGAAGTGGTTGCACTAGGAGCTGAGGTTGATGTATTTGCTCATTTTGAGGTGGATTCTAAGGTGGTGGTAGTAGATTATGTTGTTGATTCCTCCTAGGACTAGTATAAAATTGATTATGTCCTTGATTCCATTGGGGAGCAGTATGTTGTGGATACCATTGTTGTTGAGGTTGGTTTGGCCACTGCTGAGTTCCCCATGATTGATTTGCCCATTCAGGGGGTCCCCAATAAGGAGTTCCCCAATTAGGTTGTGGAGGTGGTCATTGATTCCAGGATGGAGTCCATTGATTACTAGCCTAATTTTTTTGAGGTCTCCATGCAGGGTTGGAATTTTGTCCATAAGAGAAGTTACCTCCTTGGCGTTGGTTTAGCACATTTATTTCTTCTTCAACCTTAGCAGTTTTTTTCTTAGTATTCTTTAGATCAATAAGAAGCTCACATTGGTTTGTGGGATGGTTTTTCTCACAAAGTTGACAGGCATTAACCCTGTCGAGAGGACATTCCCTCAAAAGATTTTTATTTTGACATCTTGGACAATAGATGGACAAAGTCTCAAGATTGCAAGTTTTAGCTTGTATGCCATCCAAAGTAGTGCTCAATTGAACAAGTATTTCCATTTTAAGGTCTTCTATTTCCTCCCAAAGTTTACCTATGTCGTTGGACCCTTCAAAAAGAGTAGTTTTGTGAATTCCCCCATGGGTACGTGAGAAATTCTGACACAACTTACATATTTCTTCAAGGGCCATTTGAGACACGTCTCCTTTTCCCATCAAATCAAGGCTTTGCCTTGCATCCTCGTTGAGTCCCTTAAGAAATATGGTTTTGAGAATGTCGTCGCTAATGGTCTCTTCTCCATATCGTTTAGTCAAGAAAAGAAACCTATCTAGGTATTCCTCCAGACTCTCATCCTCATTTTTTCTAAGTTTAAACAACTCTTTTCGATCACTCACCCTACAATAACTTTGGTATTTATGTAAGAAAGCATTCTCCATGTCTGCCCAAGACGTAATAGACCCTGAAGATAAGCCCATAAACCAATGCATGGTTGTATCCTTCAAGGTAGAAGGAAAAAACTTCAGTTTCTAGTTATCATTTTTATAGTCGTAGGTTTGACAAAGGACCTTGAATTCGAAAAGAAACTGATACGGGTCTTTCGAAGACAACCCACGAAAAGTTGGCAGGAAAGCTGGAGAGATATTTTTAGTTGTGGCATCATCATTTGCATCCAGAGTAATAGGATACGTGAATGTTCGAGGTGGTTGAGGATCATTGTTATTACGGTTGGCATTATTTCGGTTGGGCTCAGCCCTATGATCACCCATGATGTTCAAAGGAATACATTCCTCTAAGATAATTTCTTCGATGACGGGTTGCTCTACTGGATGATCTTCAAGAAGATAATGGAAAGCCTCAAGTGGACTAGGCTCAAGTATTTCATCAACAAAGTGGTCCTCTGAGCTTCGGGCTTCCCTAAGTATGATTGGAACTTATTTTGGGGGGGTCTTTGGTATAAATCTTCCGTGAAGGGCCTCTTTTCCTGACCATGCAGAAAAGGAAGCCAAGAGGGTGATATTTTAGCCTAAAAAAAGGTATTCAAGGCATCTCCTATTAACACTCAAGCAAGAAAGCAATTATCCTTGAAAACGACGCCAAAAAGTGATAGGTTGTCGTTAGGTCCCATTACTTTAGAAGATAAAACATCAACATATCGACTGGGTAGTGTCCAAGGCTATTTGCAATAGAAGGAAGCTTAACTAACCCTTTTAGATTTTCTTATTTTTTTTGGACAACTGAAGTTAATTTTAATCTAAGGCCATTTAACTATTGAACTGAAACAATTTATCTAAGAAAACTGGGAATAGTTAAAATAGAAATCATAAAAGAACTAACCTAGAAAACATGATAACTAAACTAGAAACCATGGAAATGATTAAACTAAAGAGCAGGTAAACTATAGAAGTAGAAAAGCTTGTAAACAACCCATGAGACATTCTTATTAAACAGTAATGATTCTAACATTTAGCAATAAGTAACTATGACAATGAAATAAAATGAGTGCTCTAGAACTTCAGACACGACAACGACAGACTTAACACTTTCCTACAGAATGATTATCCATGCAGTAAAACGAAAGAAAGGAAAGTACTCATCTATTTGATCTATCCTCCCTCGACTAGCCAGCTTGCGGGTTCCTACGTTCGTCCTCAGGTCACATACACAACTAGTTCAAAAACTCTTCCATTAAAGATAATTTCCATCCATACTCAATAACTTAGAGAATGATACGTAATAATATCTTTATTCATAGAATTTCAAGAAACAAGTTGACAACATAACATTACTATATCTTACGTTATCTTTTGTTTATGGAGATTACATCTTTATAGAAAACTTCCAACTAAATCCTAAATTTTAGATGGCACAAATGACCATTGAAATAGTCTTTAACAGATTTTAACAAACTTTAAACATCCATTACATATGTATTAAAGAGGCTCAAGTCGAGCCATAAAGTCTTTCAAACTTTAAAACATAACTGAAATAAAAACTAACAACTAAAATTTTGGTCCATTATCCTATAGTTCAGGAGAAGGCTTCAAGTGCATATCTTCAATTTTTCCTGGAGCACGTGCTGCTGCATAATGTCCAATTATTAACCTACAAAACACTTAAAGCAACCCATTAAATATGCATTAGTAAGAAACTTCAATAAATCACAAGAAAATAAAGTTTGTGCAACTTTCTTAAAAAGATAAGATTATTTCTCCTAAATTTTAATTAATTGGTGGAGGCTCAAGGTTTTGCATATGTGAAATAGCATTTTATTATGTTATTATGATGAGGTTATTTTTACCTCATTAGTCTTCATCTAGAATACCCTGAATACAATCTCATCGTAGATCTACATACCACATATTGTAGTTAACATGTAAAACATGCAAAACCATCTTTGTAAATCTAAAATCCATTTAAGCATCCATACATTCACATCAAACATGTCATCTGAATAATGTAATAGATCCACAAACCCATAACTGAAAACAAGAGTAAACTACAACCCAATAGTAAAACTAAGTTATTTAGGAGCTTATAACATATGAAACATATCAGCTCCACAACTCACAAAGAGGTTTGTGTCTTATCTTCCAATGCTTTCATGTAACCAAGGGCTAAAACCATGAAGCCAACATATGCACTCCATTTTGTAGTCTAAATTGAGGATGTTTTTGTATGTGACCAAGATGTCTCTACCCATCCAACATGAAAACCTTGTTGCACATAACCACAAGGTAAAGGAAAAAAACCACCAAACAAGAGGATATACACATATTGTCAAACTAGACTTCCAAGTTACCAAAACATAGCAAACTCCATAAAGATCTATAATCATGAGCTTTCAATGCACAACATAGATCACATTGAGAATATCCATGGCTTTCAATCTCATAAATTTGTAAAATAAAGTTAACTCTTAGAACATTATTTTCTGACCCAAAATCCTTCCAACAACCTCCATTTCCTTTTAATGCATTCCCACAATCTTTCTAAGCTAAGAAATAAAAAATGAAGGAATACCTTTAACCTAGTTCACCTTCAACTTTGATACCAAATGATGAGAAATAAACAAGTCCAATGCCAATTATTGGGAAATTCAATATCCATCCAAAAATGAGTTCAATGATTAAATATAAGGCTTAGATAATAACAACATGAAAATCTAAAACTTATATCTAAAAATTAAGTTGCCTTAATTTGGAATTACCATGATTAGATCCATCTTATTAATGATGCTAAAAAACAACCAACATAACATGCTTAATTACACCACCTTATGTGGACTTATAACAACAATATGTAAAGAATAACATCACCATAAGATAGCAAAAATGAGGCACAAATCAGCAACACAAGAGCATCACATAACATGGGATTTACATGGAGAAAAAACTCCACCAAGAAGAGAGACCAAGTATGTGTTATCTTCAAACAAATGAGATTAAAATACAATCACTTCCATTATCCTCTCTGCCTCCACCATGGCATCACCTATGCACCTATGAAGAACATCCTTATGCCTCAATCTATCCTTGTACCTGTAATGGAACTCTACATCCAACTATGGCTTGTATTTTCTACATCCATTAGGCTAAATTTATAGATGTGTGAAGATATCTTAAGCCTTAAACAAGGCTCCCAAAGATGAAACTTCATTCCAAATGAACCCAACCCTTGGAATTCCACCTCAGAATGTGAAAGGATGCTAATTTTGGCTCCAATACTTTCCCTCCAACTTGGGTGCCCAAACATGAGAGATAAACATTACATTAAATGTAATAAATGATAGAATACCAAGAGACACATGTTACCTCATTCCAAGATCTCACTTGGAGAATCCCAATAGTCACTCATTTGTCCTTTTCCTTATCTTTTAATATCCCATTTTAGGAATCCACATGTGGGGAAAACAATATTAAATATTTATTTCCACAACTTCACCTTTACCACTACTAGTGGACCCATCACCCCTTATGAATATATTACAAACAATGGTGAGAATTAATATTACAAAATATTTTTCCAATACACCCTAAGTGCCTAGAGACACTTTTCAAGGATGTTGGAACCATGACATACGATTTAAAAGGTGGATGGTACCTTAATCCTAACATTAATTGTGTCAAACCAAGGAATCATATTCTTCTTGGATGGTACTTGCATTGTATGTGTAGTTGAGGATTTTTGGGTTGTCTAAGAGGTTGTGCATAAAAAACTTGATTGAAAATAAAATTAGTTGAAAGTAAATTCTATCTTATAAAATTTAATGACTGATAGTTGCTTTAGGAAGGTAATCTTATTGGGACAATAACCAAACATTTTTCAACTATGTTGTAATTATTTCCTAATGCAACTATGCAAAATAACTATTGATAATTAAATGATTACTACTAGTAATTTAAATCAAATAAATGAACACAACTATTAAAAATCTATTTTAACAAGTAATTAACAAATAATCTAAACTATAAAGAGTATTGTAGTTACCTCAAGTGGCCCTTGCTTGGCTGACTACAATCTCACAAAATCTAATCAAATCTCAACTCGAGAATTTATCTATTTGATTGAATCTATATTCTTTATTGTATTATGTAATTGTAAATCAAAGATAATAAGAGTACTAATAAAAATTTATACTAGATCTCCAACTCATACAAGATCTACCATGTATACATGATTCAAACAATCTAATTATTATGGACTCTAAACAACTTAACGACATATGTCAACTCATCCACGAGCATCGGGAAAGCACTTATTCCTATCTGAACCAAAACATAAATATGAAATTGATTATGCAAAGGTGTACAAGTATCATAGTCATTTTATAACTCTTCATTATAAAAGGAAGATATAAATAAAAACATGTAGAACTGGGCATAATCTATAATTATGAACCACAATTTGTTGTTGTCATAAATTCCTTATCTTCGTAGATATCTTCATTACTAGTGATAGAATCAATGATAAATATAATGATTTATAATTAAAACACTCCCACAATACTTGACTACTTGATTCAATTGTGGGATGCTTTAGACAAACACCCCCTTGGTTGCAGGTTGACAGGCGACCTTTGTTATGAGTGGCCAATCCTTTACTGCACAGAGGTTCACTCAACATTATCTCCACATCATAAACTACCATAAATAATATAAACCACTGTCATACTTTATAAAAAATTATTAATGCACACAACCATTCACCAATATACCGTATGCCATTCTCAATACTTCAATACTTAAGATAAATAGGAAAGTATTAATAATTTCTTGGAAATGTTTATAAATTCCATGAGAAATATCAAACTTGAAACAAGAAAATGAGGACAATTTTTAAGCTCATCACACACCCAACTAAGCATCTTGATTGTCCTCAAGCAACTCAAGGCCTTAGATTATATTGAAGTACAATAATTCTATAGTCCATTTGATCAGTAACTCCTTCCTCATGTTTTAAATAAAATCCTTTTTTTCTCAACCAATTGTTCCCATCTAGTATGTTCTATTATTTTCCTTGATTTTTTCCTTCCTAAATAGTGTGGAATAAGATATAGGAGAAGAGGAGGCTAAAATACCAAGTGATTCCATGTGGTCCCATGCTCAATGGATTTCCTAATGTACTGATGCACCTGAGTGACTAATGCTAAGAAACTAGAAATAGAATGTGGTTCTTTTCATTTCAGTTCCTGTGTCAATTTTTTTCATCCATCATGCAAAAAATTGAGTGCCTCCTTACTTGTTCTAGCAACCAATTCCTTGAATCTTTTTTAATGTGAAACTATTTATTCTAGAATATTATTCACTACACCTAGTCATTGGATCAATTCAATCCATTCTACTACCACTTGGTTAGGTCCCTTGGCTTCTGCTCTGATTTTGAGGGGAATTGATTTTTCCCTTTCATGATGCTACTATTGCAAGAGGCCTCTATGATTTTCATTTTGTACAAAATATGATAATACCTTCAAAATTGAATATACCCAATAAAAATAAATGGGTTCCAAGTGGTGTCATATGGAATTTCCAACTCATGAAAATAAAATTCACATAATTGGTTTTGCATCTCAAGGGTGGCTCTTTGGTATGTTGTTAGAAATAACTTAGGTGTGGACAAAGAGATAGGGAGTCACAATACAATTGATTGAATCAAAAACTTAAATATTGTTCTTGTAAAAATATGGCATAAACCCTCACAAGAGTTGTACTCCTAATGATTTGCATCATCATTTCAGTCATTTTATTAGTTTTGAGCATCAATTTTTTGATTTCTGCATTATTTTCCTCAATTTCTCTTTCAACATTCTTTATTAAAAAAAAAATATCATTATTCCAATCACATTTCAATTGAGAAACTTCCTCTATTTTACCCCACAATCTTAATCCAAGGGTTACCATGGTTGGGGTTGCAAGTTCTTCCAGAGAGTTACTTTGTTAACTAGGATTTGGAACTTTCTTATTTATCTCAATAATGGTCATTTGGGCCAATCTATCTAGTCTTTTTTTTTGCTACTAATAATAAATTTCCAATTCTTTTTTATCACCTAACCTACTTTATTTTTGCTGGTATCCCCTCAATTTTTCCTTTAATTCTTCAATTTTTTAAAGAGTTTCTTGTAGCTCATCAATTTTCTCTTCACCTTCCAAAAACAATTTTTCTTCAAACTAAGCAGAGGAAGCAAGTTTTTCTTGGTCTTCTACATTGCTAAGAGGTTTTGTTTGCTTCCTTTTTGTATACAAATCTTCTTCTTTTGATTGTATGTATGTGTCTAAATTCATGAATTACATACTTTTTAATTATTCTCTATCAACAAATAGATCTTCCTTCTTTGATTCTATGTTTTTTTCCACAAGGACCACCTTCTTCTTCTTAGGAGAAACATTTCCTCCTATAATACCTTTTTCTTTAGGCAGTGTGAATGCCTTTGTGGTTTTTGTGCCATTTTTTTTCTCTAGAGGAAGAATGTGTATGCCTTTTCTTGTTGGTTTTAGGTATAAAAGGGGAATATTTAGAGACAAGGGTCTCTAAAACTGGGGATGTTATGGATTAAGTCTCAGAGGCTACGGTTTGAGTTTCCTATACCTCAGGCTATTCATGGTGACTACATGCAGGTGAGGTATTTTGTTGGGAATAGGTTGCATGTGCTTCCTCCTCTTCCTTTGGTTGTTAATTCTCCTCCCATGCCCTATCTTCCCCAATTGGCTTGGGCCTCATGGGTCTATCATTTATGTGGTTGCATTCCAAAAAAAATCCCAAGAAACATCTAGAAATTGAGTCTAGAGACTTATTTTTATAAGAAAAATAATTTAAAAATGGTGTGATATGGCTTACTAGTTTCCTTTTCTTATATATTTGACATACATTATTTTAAACATATTGAACAATTAATTTAACACTTTCACAAGCCTATTGTGGCAGAGATGGCTTATTAATTTAAAATACACTATGTATAATAAGGATTTTCTTTCATCACAAGTTACATAACTAATAATGTATACAACATAAGCCCATAACCAAGGTAAAGAGAGTTTTTTGGAACCTTAAGTTGATGAGTCTAGTTCTTCTCCTAGTTGCACAAGTTCAACATGAGTTGTGATAGCATCGACTTGAGCTATAAATTCTTCTCCAATTGCAAGCAACCTAGTTACCTCTACTTGTTGCTTCTAAAGCATCAAATCTCAATCCCCTGACCATGAATTTATTATTGTGTAGTTCCCTTACAAACTACTATGTCATAGCCTCATTATACTCATTCAATCTGAGAAAATAATCCAACCATCCAACTTGCTAGAAAATAGGCAAACAGTCTTGGTCATTTAGTAATGTTGTATGATCGGCTAGTTCTCTTCTAATGATTTCTCCACCCATTCTATGAAAATACAAATTATTTTTAAGTTATTCCTTTACCTTCTTATTATATTTTCTTGTTTTTCTTTATAACCAGTTACTACTTCTATCATCCACAACAATGTGCTCTCATTACTTGTACCTTCTACTAGTTTCCAATACTAAGAAAATTAGTGGTGCATGCAACTTAACTAGTTGTAATTTAATTATAAAGAGAAAAGGATTAGCATGTATTGTTGGTATGTTTAAAAAAATTCACATATTGAAATCAAGGTGTAATCCCACAAGTAAAATCATTTTTCCTCAAATGACAAGTCATGTAGGAAGTACAGAAGGAATATTTTAAAGAATTGGTTAAGTGCATATAATACATAATAAATTATGCATGAATTAGAATTGCTAATAAAATAAATAGATCTTATCTTAATTAATGATAATAATGAGAGAAATAGTGTGAGGAGTATGGATGAAATGAAAGGTGGCATGTGCAAAGTGTTGGAATCTGGGAACATTGAGAGGGGGGGTGAATCAGTGTTCTACAATCTTCAACTTTATTAATCTAATATGTAAGCCATTTACAACTTTGAACTGAAAGAAAGATGCAAACACACAAAGCAATCATCCACAAAACTATAACACAAGGAGTTTTACGTGGATATCCTATTAGGGGAAAAACCACGGTGGAGGTCAATCCATAATTTGAGTACTCAAATATAAGTTTTATAAAATGGGAATGCACTTGCATTTAGGCACACTGCCTAGAGCTCACTACTCAAAATAGGAAGGATCACTGCCTTACAAAATGTTCACATTAAATCCATCTGAGAAATTGAACTGAAGGAATATCATCTTCTAATTCCTGATTACAATTTCGGTTAAGCTCGTCAGTCAATTTCTTGACCTTCTGTCTGATTTTCTCTTATGCTTTGCTCTATTGCAACTCGCATCACAAATCTTATATGCACAGATGAAATTGCACAACTGGCCTTCTAAATTTTGCATCACACAATAACATAATTCGCATCTATCATGCTTCAATACCAAAATGATATAAACAATCGATCTTATATATTTGCATTGAAGGATAATATTATCTTCATGTCAGCTTTAGCAAAACATATAATATTTTCCAACCGTCAGCCAAATCCACAAATTATTCTTAATGTGCACCATCCAAAATTGACCATAGCATAATGAGGACCTAAATAAACATGTTCGAACACAAAATCATTTAAACAATTACTCCTTAGTCATTCGCAAGGGCTATATCCACCAAGTCGGCCTTCTAGCACTGATAAACAAAAAATGAATACACCGGATCTTCTAACTTGTACACCGATTGATGTGGCAACACAAAACTCAAGACTAGGGTATTCTAGATACTCAAAAACCTTCCCTGAGATGCACAACATGAACTAATAAATTGATAATGCATATTGATCGACAGACTTAGCTTCAATCAGATACCCTGTTCTTCACTCTGACTCCCGGTATGAATAGATACTGAAGTGCGTACCGGATCAATGACTTAGGTTGCCATCAATGACAACACCAAAAGCCATATGCCAACAATATTTAGAAGCCATATGCCAAAAATCTCCCCCTTTGGCATTGATGGCAACACTTAGTGAAAAATGACTAAGTGTCGGAACCACCATACTGCAATCCTTCAAGACTTCAAAAATTTATAACTGAAACAACTCTCTTACAACTCCCCCTGAGTTTGATAAGGAATTTTTCATTGCTCTCTCTCCCCCTTTGACATTAGTGACAAAGCCAAAAAAAAAATTCAAAAACTTACTTATACAAAAACTGGTTCAAAATTTTGATGACATCCATCCGCTACTTGAATCAAAAGATTATTTTGTACTTTTATTTTCATCTCCGAAAGAAAAGTCTTCCATGCTTCTACTACAATCCCAAAGATTATGATCATGTTGTTGTTTTTAGATGTTCGGTTGATAATCTTGATGAGGGATTCCAGAATAGTGATGACTTCTAATGATTCTCCTTTCCTCAGTATTTCAATAAATTGTTCCAATTTGCATTATGTTATGTATTTTACTTTCCAAAACGCGTCAATAATCTTATTTTTGGTGTTTTGGACATTTGTATGCTCTGTCTTTAATTCTTGAATTCTTTTCTTGATTTCACCATCATGATCCTGAAACATGTTAAAGTTTTGTCCATTATTGTTCAGTTCTGATTAAATTTGTTCTGACTTTTCTTTGTACTTGCCAATTACATGAGGCCAATGAAGACAGTAGTTGTAAATGTTGTTGGTTGAGTTTATGCATTGCCTTAGCTGATTCATGTGCCTTTTTAGCTTGGTAAATGATAATCTGTACTACTTCTTCAGATGTAAGATTACTTCTTCTTCTTCCTTGTTCTGAGATTCAGAGTCCATGATTTCCTTGATGCATTCAACTATTTCTTCTGGAAAAATATTTTGAAAATTCTCCAATTTGATCTGGTTGTGCACAACATGAGCACTTAGTACATCTAAAATCATATCCTATTCATATGAAGGTCTGATAGACCATAATTTTTCAATTTTCTACATTCCATCTTCCTCATGAATAAGCTGCAATAGTTTTTCTTTGGTTAAATCACCTTCTTCTTCACTAACTTCTGACATTGCATTTTCTTGTTTTGGTTTGGCTAATTCTAGTTCTTTTCCCTAGATGACCTCAGTTTCCTTGTCAGATTCCTCATTTGGAATATCTACAACTGCCTGTTCTTTTCCTTTCCCTTCAACTCTTGGAGTCTTGCATATCGAAGGATTATAAACAATAGTTTCTTTTTCTCTTTTCTTCTTTCTCTCCATCTCACCGGAAGAGAAATATCAACAGAGCCAACTTTTCTTAGCAAACCCTTAAAGAAACTTTCATATACTTGATCATAGTTTTCCAAACTTTTAGAGTGTGTGTAAATTTTTTTGCACACCGGTTCACTCTCTTTCTATATTACATTGTTTTTCATTGGTAAGCAATTCAGAAAGTACATTACTAGACATATAACCAAAGTACCAAACTTGAAAGGGTAATCTCTCATCTTCATCAACCACACATTGTCCATCAGTTGATCTTTCAGCAATCCACAAAGGTCAAAATCCTCATCTTCCATTATCATCTTGTGAGAAATGTAAACAACACCTGCCAAAGTTGCACTTCTTTGTTTTTGAAAAAGGTTTTGTAGGATATTCCATGCGCAATGTACCTTGTCACTGAATCTTTGATTGTCGAGATTATTAATGCCCTTTGATCTCCAATAACTCCAGTTAGGGTTTCGACTTCTTTATTCCAGACAAACTTCTTTCTTGGTACATCCCCAACTTTGCATAATCCAGATAAATTTTCAATTACTTCTTTCAAAATTTGGTAGGGTTTATCCATAATTGGAGTATTGTCATTTAATCTGCTCAAGATAAACTTAATGATTTTTGCGTTCTTGAAATAAGGAAACTCATTCCAAATGTCCATTTTTTTGTGTTTAGCTTCTTTCAACCATTTCAATTCATTGGGTGACAACAAGTTCCTTACGGCTCTAATCTTCTCACTGTTACACTCATCTAGATTGATCATTCCTTTGATTTGTTCCATTTTTCCTTTCGTACTCTTGCTTCGTTTCTTACAACCACACACCAAATAAAATGAAAATTTATGAAGTACCTGATGAATTAGGATTTCGCTACCAAAATGTCTTCACGCCTTTGAGATTCTGTTGCAGAGCAATCTCCTTCTTTTCTTTGATAAAGTGGCAAATGAGGGTTTCAACATGTCTTTTTGTAACTTCGCACACCTAACTTTTGTAATAAATGCTTTTGCCCTAGGTGTTCCGGATACCCTATTTTCTCAGACAACGAGAGAAAAATTCTTTTGCAGACCTATGATTTCTTGAATTTCCTTGTGAATGTTTTCCAAAGCATCTGTAGATCATTAATACTGTTGGTGACAATCTTTCGCGTTTTGGTACCAACTTACGGACATGGGGAAAAGGATTTTCTTGAAAAACTCCCCCTAGGCCAATGGCCTAAAATCAATTTCTGGAGAAATTACCGGAAGCAGGTTCTGGTACAGAACCATCTCCTGCATCAGACTTGTTCTTCCTTACCCATGTCTTCTTCATCTGATATCTTATTTCATTTGCAGTCACTTTTCCCTTTTATTTATTGTCATTATGTGTATTTTTGTCTTTGTATGCCAGACCTCTTCTATCCATATTTTTGTTTCTGTAGAATCTTGCAATGTGACTGTATTTGTTGCAATTGTAGCACACAATATTTCCTTGTCCAAACCAATCATTCCATTGATTTATTCTTGATCTGCATTGGTTAGTAATATGCCCAAATATTCCATAGGTATAACATTCAACATTCCTTCTACTGACAGAGTTGTTTGACACTTTTCTACATTCAATTGACTTATGACCAAACTTTTTACAATTGAAACACCGATCGAAGAATGATGAATCACTTGATTTCATTTTACTTCTACATTGAGCTCCCATATGACCAAATTTATTGCAAGAAAAATAGTATCCATTAAACTTTTGAGCATTAGGTTGTCTTATTGGATGCTTTTTTGCTTTGTTCATCAGATTTTCCTGCCTAAAATTCCTTTGTCCGGATCTGAAACATTCTCCTTTCTCATATCTAAGGCATCGCTTGTCATTTTCGTTCTTCTGTCCTTGAGTCAGCTCATCAAGCTTAACTGAGCTAATCTTAAACTTCTCCTTGTATTCATCTGTACTAGTAAGTTCATCCCTGAGAATAACAATTTGTTTTTCAATCTTTTCTTCATTTATTCTAGATTGTTGCAGTTCAATCTCCAACTGAATGAATTCTCCATTTATTCTTCTGCATTCATCAGATTTTTCTTTTTAGGACTAAGCAAGGTTCTCCTCATTCTTTTTTCTTTCTTCAATCTCCTTAATCAGCTTCATCACCAAAGATTCCATCTCATGTTTTACGTTAGCATTGTCTCTGGCAAGCTTTTCACATTCTTGAGTTATTTCCTTCAAGGTTTGATTCAGGTGAGCATCATCCATGTTTTCACTCTCTTTTTGCTTAATCTGATCATAGAGATCCTTTCTCTTTTCCCTGGATTTAAAAATTTGATCCTTCAATGACTGAATGAATTTCTCAGCATCCCTAAGATTTGCTTTCAATTCCCGGACTTCTAGTTTAGACTGATCAAGATCATCAAGTGCCACCAAAATCTGTTGTTGAAGACTACCAGAGTCCATTACATTCCAAGATCCACCTCAATTTTTCAAACTTCTTCCAAGGAACTAGGCTCTGATACCAATTGTTGGAATCTGGGAACACTGAGAGGGGGGGTGAATCAGTGTTCTACAATCTTCGACATTATTAATCTAATATTTAAACCATTTACAACTTTGAACTAAAGGAAAGATGCAAACACATAAAGAAATCATCCACAAAACTATAACACAAGGATTTTTTTACGTGGAAACCCTGTTAGGGGAAAAACCACGGTGGAGGTCAATCCACAATTTGAGTACTCAAATATAAGTTTTACAAAATGGGAATGCACTTGCATTCAAGCACACTGCTTAGAGTTCACTGCCTAGAGCTCACTACTCAAAATAGGAAGGCTCACTACCTTAAAAAAAATTTCAAATTAAATCCATCTGAGAAATTTAACTAAAGGAATAGCATTTTCTAATGTCTGATTACAGTTCTAGTTAAGCTCGTCAGTCGGTTTCTTGATCTTCTATCTAATTCTTCTCTTATGCTCTGCTCTGTTGCAACTAGCATCACAAATCTTATATGCGTAGATGAAATCGCACAACTGCCCTTCTAAATTTTGCATCACACAATAACATAATTCGCATCTATCATGCTTCGATACCAAAATGATATAAACAATCGATCTTATATATTTGCATCAAAGGATAATATTATCTTCATGTTGGCTTTAGCAAAACATATAATATTTTCCAACTGTCAGCCAAATCCACAAATGATTCTTAATGTGCACCATCCAAAATCAACCATAGCATAATGAGGACCTAAATAAACATGTTCAAACAAAAAAACATTTAAACAATTACTCCTTAGTCATCTGCAACGGCTATATCCACCAAGTTGGCCTTCTAGCACTGATAAACAAAAAATCAATACACCGGATCTTCTAACTCGTACACCGATTGATGCAACAACACAAAAATTGAGAATAAGGTATTCCAGATACCCAACGAACTTCCTTGAGATGTGCAACATGAACTGATAAATTGATAATGCATATTGATCGACAAACTCAGCTTCAATTGGATACCCTATTCTTCACTCTGACTCCCAGTATGAATAGATACTGAAGTGTGCACCAGATCAATGACTTAGGTTTCCATCAATGACAACACTAGAAGCCATATGCCAACAAACTTTAGAAGCCATATGCCACCACAAAGATGTTGAAGTGTCTTTTGAGAGTGAACCATGGGAAAAGTACAACTCATGATCATGACTGGATGTGATTAAATTGAAGTTGTCGTAATTTAAAACCATGTGAATCATGATGTGTGGCTGAAAATAGCATAGATACAAAAGAAAAATTATGGCATACATGGATGTGACTGGTTTTGCAAGGAGGGGTTATATGTACATACTCCATAAGCCATGAGACAATGGCTCCATGCAGTGGTATAGCAAGTGGAATATAGAATTTTGGCATGGAAGTGTAGTAAAATTAGGTCCCTTACTTAGGTGTTATGGGGAAATTTCTACAGGTCCCTTGGGTAGTGGTTGTAGATGAAGGTAAATCAAGTCCAATTGGTAGTTGTTGTGGGGCAGTGGTTATAGGTCCCTATGAAAGAAGTTGTTGGTAGTGTTGTTGTGTGTGCTGATAATAGTGATATCTGGTTTTGTGCTTTTATTTTAGTTGATTTTATTTTTTATTTATTCTATTTATGGAAATAAAATCATACTTGTGGAATATCAGTAATTGATTTGGTGGGCTCATCTACTAATGCGACAAAGGATAAATTAGTGTCTTCTTCAAATGATGTAATGCATGTGGAATCTTGTGAATGAAATGATGATGGAGGTGGAAATTTTTGTTGTAGGTGTTATAGAAATCTATCCTTATCTAATAACATTTTGTAAAGTTTTGGATGATGTCCTTTTACTATTAAATAAAATCTAACTAGATCAGCTATTATGAGTTGTATTGCACCATTTAGATAAACTCCTTTTATCTCATAAAGACCCAACCATCTTATTTACAATTTTCCTTTATGGTCCTTATATCTGGAGTCATATAGTAATTCCTAGTCTCTTATATGAAGTTCCTTGGTTTTTATATATTGGTCATCCCATTTCATTCTCTACATTTGTACAATTTCTATGTGATGGACTAATTCCATTTTTAATATATCCAGAGTATTCAACTAGTGAAATTTATCTTTTTGAGCTTCAAATAAATTCATGCCTAGTTGTACCATTGTTCTCAATGTATTGTGTTAAAATTCAATATGAAGAACAACCTTTTTTTCATAGACTAATTCATATAGTATAAACCCTATTTTTATTTTTCATGTTGTTCTGTATGCCAAAACCACTTTTGGTAATCTAGTTGTCCAATCCTTTCTATGCAATTTTACAATCTTTATTAATATTACCTCGATTTCTTTGTTTGTAACCTCAACTTGTCATTTGACTATGGGTGGTAAGGAGTTGATTGCTTGTGTCTAATCTCATATTCCTTGATTAAATGAATAATTATATCTTAAGTAAATTGTGTCCCTTGATCAATGACTATCTCTCTAGGTAATCCATATCTTATGAGTATCTCCTCATATAAGAATGTGGCTACCTTGCTATCTCTAGAAAATGGTAAAGCTTTAAGTCCTACCCATTTCGTTAGGTAATCAGTACATTCTAGTATCTATTACTTGTTGTTAGAAGGAGGGTTTATGAGCCCAATGCAATCAATGCCACATTTTTCAAATGGTGTTATTACCAAATGTGGTTGTAGGGGAATTTCATCACTTCTTGTAGGCCTACATATCCTTTTACATTTATCACATCTTCTTATGTATTGAATTGCATCCTTGTGTAACGTTGGTCAATCATATCTAATATTTAGGATCTTAAGTGTTCTTTTAGTTGCAAAATTCCCCCCACAAGGCTCATCATGGAAAGCTTTGAGAATATGATAAACTTCATCTTTTCATATGTACCTACCCATGACATTATCAGGCCTTGTGTAAAATAGGTATCAAACCACCAATAAATATAGAAAGATAAATTCAACTAGATGATGCCTCTCTCTTGGTGAAATATGTGGAGGTGTCTTTCCTACAACTTGATAATATGCAATATTTGCATACCAAGGTTTCTACATCATAAAGGCAAAGAGGTGCTCATAAAGAAAAGATTCAACCAAAAGTGGTTCTTTTGCATTAATATTTATCTTGAGAATAAAATCAACCACCATATTTTCTTTGTGTAGCTTATCCACAATAGTGATGTCAAACTCTTGTAACAATAATAACTATCTAACAAGGCATCCATTAACCACTAGTTTATTCATTAAATATTGAATTTTTGTATGATCAGTATGAACAAAAATAGTATAAACAATGATGTAACAATATAATTGAGTTCAAAAAGTTGCAAGTTTTTTCTTATGTACTAGATATTCCAAATTTCTCTCTTTTTGTCCTAATACAACACCTATAGCAAAGTCAAAGGCATCTATATGAATGTGAAAGGAAATTGTCCAATTGAGTCCTCTTAGAATATGTGTCTTTTTGAGAAAGGTTTTAAGAGCCTCAAAGGCTCTTGGTAGGTAGGTGTCCATTCAAACTCAGTGTCTTTAGAAAGAATGACAAACAATGGAGTGACTATCTTACTGAAGTCTTTAATGAATCTCTTATAATACCCTACATGGCCAAGAAATCTTCTTACATATTTTTTTTTTCATGGTATATGTAGAGTTGAAATCACTTTTATTTTATTAGGTTCTACTTGAATTCCTCTCCTTGACACAAAATACCTAGAACCATTCCTTCCTCCATCATCATAAATCATTTCTCATGACTGAAAGAGAGGTTATGATCTTGGAATATTTGGAGGACTCTCTCAAGGTTTGCCAATTCCTCTTTATAAAATCTCCATAGGTTATAAAATAATCCATATTTACTTCCTTAGAATCATGAGAAAAAAAAAATCCTCAAAATCCCTTTAAAAGGTTGTAGAGGCATTGTATAGTTTGAATGGTAAGACTAAATAGGCATAGGTACCCCATGAACATGTGAAGGTTGTTTTGTCCTAACCTTTAGGGGTTATTTTAATCTAATTGTAACCACTGAATCCATCTAGGAAAGAAAAGTATTTCTTCCCCACCAAGTAATCCAACACTTGATCGATGAAGAGAAGAGGAAAATGATCCTTTCTAGTGGCTATATTCATTTTTTTGTAGTCAACACATAATTTACACTTAACTCCTTTCTTGGGTACTATTACTAATAAGGAGACCCATTGACTATCTGATATTGGGTATATAAATCTTGCATCCAAAAAAATTTTATAACTCAATTTTCACTATGTCTTTGACAGTAGGGTTCATACTTCACTAGGGTTGCCTCACTGGTTTTCATCCCTCATTGATGTATAGCCTTTGCATATAAAGATCAGGGTCGATACATTTCAGGTTATGATAATTCTAAGTAAATTTTGTTTTATGAGTTTATAGCATTTTGAGAAATTCAAACTGTTGAGATGTTTTCAAATGATTATTTACATTAAGTGATAAGCCATGTGATATTTCTATTGGTGTTGAAAAATTCATATCTAACACAACATCTAATCTTCATAAATTAAGGCTAAAACTGTGTAGAAGTAATTTATGGAATATTCAAGAAGTAGATTCAGAAGCTATTGTATCTGTTATAGGTAAAATATTATGCAATGAGCAGGTCAATCATGTTAAACATTGGTCTTGCTACAAGTCCATCCCATAATTTTTTTATAATATTAGAAAGAACGTCATTCTCATCCTAAGTATTTATCAATGGGTTGTGTTTAATGGTTGTGAGTGTCTAGAGAGAATATTGGTCATCATCCTCTAGTTCTAGCCAGATAGGTTGTTCAAAGTTAGAAAAAAAATGTACATATGGATAGAGGACCAATTTCTCTGTTATATTTCCATTGGAGATGGTCATATTTCTATACCTACATCCTATGAAGGCATTTTTTGTTGCCAACCATGGTCATCCTATGATTAGTGGATATCCTCCTAGGTTAGCCTTAGGTTGCAAGACAATGAGATTTGTAGGGTATTCCCATGAGTTAAGTTTAATGACTAAATCTTCAATGATACCTTTTGGTTTAACTATTGACCTATCTTCTAGTTGTAAGACTGTTGATGTAGGTCTTAAGTCTATTAGTTGAATATTTTTCATTATTTCTCTACTCATCACATTTATTGTTTCCCCTAGATCAATCTGAGTGTTCTTAATGAGGGTGCCATTAATTTATACATCTATCACAGGGCTGTCAGGGTTTGCATATTTTGGAACAACTACCTGTTACCTAGTATAATATCAACAGGTGGTCCTATTATATGGACAGTATGAGGGTCCTTTCATTTTCTTCCTGGCTTCTTAATCCATAGTTCTCTCATATTTTTGGTGTAGATTGACACATCCTTAATGGCCTTGATTAGGGAAATTTTGACACAAACATTCTTTAGCCGATTCAAGAAGTCAAATTCAGGTTCAAGGTGAGATTTAAGGTGTTCAATCTTTCTGGGAATGGTGGTTCTTTTCTTGTGATTTCTAATTGTGGTTTATTTTGTTCGGGGTGCTCATTCTGGTTATTCAAATGGTTGTTAGCATGGATGGATGGTTATTCATTAAGAATTTTTTTCATGTGTGGAGATGATGGTCCAACAAACATTTTCCTCAAATGTAGGTGAACATCACTAAGGTCTCAATCGCATAGGTTGGGTATTGTAAGGGTTCATTAGTATAGGCATGTTAGATAAACTAATTGTTAGGGTTTGGTGCAAGTTGAGAAGGAAGTTGAGGTGTTATAGGTTATGTAGGGGTAGGTGTAACTGTGTTTGGTTGTAATAATTTTTTGTTTTGGCAAGGCTTGGTGTGGCTATGGGTAGCTTACATTTGAGTTTTTCCATTGTGGTGGCCTTGGATTTTGAGATGACTACCACTATTGATTATAATTTAGAGATTGATATGGTTGTTGTTGCCACATCCCTTGTTGTAGGGTCTAATTGGATGATTGTATCCTTGACCAAGGTTGATTTGACATGTTATTCAAAGATGTATTGTTCCACTTAGGAAAATTTGAATTAACTCCTAGAAATGAAGTATTATAAGTCAAATAGTATTGAGGCATACCTTATCTTTGTTTTTATGGTTTGCATTGGGCAATATAAAATACTTGACCTTCCTCATCTTCTAAAGTGTGAAATGCATGTCTTCCATACTTCTCCTAAAAAAACTATCAATATTTTTACATTTGTAATTGACCTTCTTTTATTAGCAATATGAACAATACTATGTTAAGAAAACATCCACTTCTTATTTCTTATCGATATGTACAGTTTCCAACTGGATTGCAACATGGCTAATAAAATCTTCTTTCATATTTGATAAGAGATTATTGAGCTCCACTCTAGAGACACCTATAGATGCTTTGGTGGAAATTAAAGCTCTAGAACCTCTAGTTTTCTTCATGGTTTATCGTGAGTAGTTCTTACAAATTTTATAGAATCCATTGAAGGCTAGTTGAGAGATGTCTCTTACTCCAATCAAGTTCAATGCATCTATACAATCCTCATTCACACCTCTCAGGAATACCAATTTGAGTAACTCTAGAGGGAGTCGATTCTAATGTGACTTTTTGAGATAAAATTAAAATCTATCAACATAATTTTTGAGGTGTTCATTCTCTTTTGTGAAATTTAGAATATTTCATCTTCATTCATGTCCATTCCGTGATAATAGACTTGAAATTTTTGTAAGAACTTCTCCTTCATGGTTTCCCAGTTTGGTACTGCATTTCTATCTAGCCCTATGAACCACCATAAAGCAACATCTTTAAGTGTGGTCAGAAAGAGTTTTAGCCTATATGCATCAATAGTATAGTCATAAATTTGACAGAAAACATCAAATTCAACCATAAATGTATCATGATCCTATGCAATATGTAAGTGTGAAATAAGTATGAGTAAAATAACTAGAAACACCTCTTAATATGATATTATATCAATGAATTTAATCAACAATTAAGCTATTAAAAACCAGAAATCCATTGAAAGTCTCATATTGTTCTCCATCTCCAAAGATTTATTAAACCATTATGGCTCTCAGATCGTGTAAGCACTGTGACTGTTAAAATGATAATTTGGAGAACGAGAAGTTGTCAAAATGCAGGAAACTAATCCTATATAATGATATTGTAAACTAAATTGACATGAAACTATGATGATGAAGCTACAGTAATCTACGATACAACCATGATATTGATTCTAAATTGCTATGATACTAATTCTATTGCTATGATGCTTGATTTCTCTATTTCCTGCAGAGTAAGATTGCACAAAGTTGGGATCCATTTCTTGTTCAATGAGGTTGCATTTATAGATTTCTTGGCAACAAATTTGCACAGGGGCAGCAAAGTAGAGGCTTGGATTCAATCTGGAGGATTGAATGGTGAAAGATTGAGAATATTGAGAAGATTTTGGGAATGGTTCCTACCCATGAAAACACTAGGCAAGAGGATAGGAAGAATTGATGGAAGAGGATTGAGAGATTGATTTCCAATTTGTCTCCACAGCTTCCCGTGAATACCAATTGAATTAAATTTAGACAAACATAAACATATAATATCTAATTTGGTAGTTGAGTGAATAGAGGAAATTTACCTTTATGCCTTTATTTAAATATTTTTATTTATTTAAATTAGCAAAAGGGGAATAAATAATTTAATAAAACAAACTATAGGAGTTGTTTATTAAATTAAATATAGAAGGGATATGATAATTAAACAATAAAGTATTTAACCTTTGTTTAATTAATTAAGATTGAATGATGTGATTAAGATAAAATAGAAGAATTTGATAATTAAATAAGACAAAGTATTTAATTTTGTTTATTCAATTACGATGAGATAATAGTAGAATTAGAAGAATTTAAATAAGAATTTAAACGTGAACTATATAAATAAAGATTTATATTTATTCAATAATAGAGGAATTTAGGATAATTAACCAAATAAGTTATATTTAATTAATCAGATTCTCTAGACCAATTTTAGGTGTATACATTTTGCCCCTCTTTGAAGTGATGTGTTTACACATTGCTTCAAAGAAAATTTTGTTGCTGCTACTAGTATCGACGAAAAATTTAGTATGCCCCAGACGTTGATTTTTAGATGATGATGGATACATGCCCCCTCAGGAGATAAATTGATGATTTTTTTTATTTTTTAGAATTTTTCAATTTTTTTATGATTTGATGAAGATTCGTTGGTGAAATAATTTATCTCCCGATTAATAATGTAGAAAGTTTGGCCCTAGATGAATTTGTATTGAGCCTCCTTATGTTTGATGATTTTCGATCGTGTTAGCCTTTGATTCGATATTGATTGATGATCCTAATAGATTAGAATATTATTGGTCTCATGATAGGTGAGATTCAATGATTGATTGATTGATTGACCTCATGATAGGCGAGGATCAATGATAGATTGATGATTGACCTCATGATAGGCAAGGTTCACTAATAGATTGATTGATTGACCTCATGATAGGCAAGGTTAAATGATTAATTGATTGATTGACCTCATGATAGGCGAGGTTTAATGATAGATTGATTGATTGACCTCATGATAGGTGAGGATCAATAATTGATTGATTGATTGATTGTAAATGTGAAATAAGTAACAAGCAAAATAACTAGAAACACTTCTTAATGAAACATTATATCAAAGATTCAACAATTAATCTATTAAAAAGAGTAGAAACTTGAAAGCGTCTCATTGTTTCCTATCTCTAAAGATTTATTAAATCACAGAGTGCTCTTAGATTTGGTAAGCACTTGTGACTGTTAAAATGCCAATCTAGATAATGGAATGATGCTAAATGCAATGATGTGATGATTGATAATGATTTCTAGATGATATTGATGCTACTGTAATCTATATTGACATGAAAACTGATAAATAAAAGCTACAGTAAAACTAAGATGCAGCCATGATTATGATTCTAAATTGCTATGATTGCTATGATACTAAGATGCTTGATTGCTTGATTGCTCTATTTCCTGCAGAGTAAGATTGCACAAAGTTGGGATCCATTTCTTGTTCAATGAGGCTGCATTTATAGATTTCTCGACAACAGATTTGCACAAGGGTAGCAAAGTAGAGGCTTGGATTCAATCTAGAGGATTGAATGGTGAAAGATTGAGAAGATTTTGGGAATGGTTCCTACCCATGAAAACACGGATAGGAAGAATTGATGGAAGAGGATTGAGAGATTGATTTCCATTTTGTCTCCAATTTGTCTCCACAGCTTCCCATGAATACCAGTTGAATTAAACTTAGACATAAATTAAATATAAACATATAATATCTAATTTGGTAGTTGAGTGAATAGAGGAAATTTACCTTTATGCCTTTATTTAAATATTTTTATTTATTTAAATTAGCAAAAAGGGAATAAATAATTTAATAAAACAAACTATAGGAGTTGTTAATTAAATTAAATATAGAAGGGATATGATAATTAAACAATAAAGTATTTAACCTTTGTTTAATTAATTAAGATTGAATGATGTGATTAAGATAAAATAGAAGAATTTGATAATTAAATAAGACAAAGTATTTAATTTTGTTTATTTAATTACGATGAGATAATAGTAGAATTAGAAGAATTTAAATAAGAATTTAAATGTGAAATATATAAATAAATATTTCTATTTATTCAATAGTAGAGGAATTTAGGATAATTAATCAAATAAGTTATATTTAATTAATCAGATTCTCTAGACCAATTTTAGGTGTATACATTTTGCCCCTCTTTGAAGTGATGTTTTTACACATTGCTTCAAAGAAAATTTTGTTGTTGCTGCTAGTATCAACGAAAAATTTAGTATGCCCCAGACGTTGATTTTTAGGTGATGATGGATATATGCCCCCTCGGGAGATAAATTGATGATTTTTTTTATTTTTCGGAATTTTTCAAAAAAAATTATGATTTTTCAATGATTTGATGAAGATTCGTTGGTGAAATAATTTATCTCCCGATTAAAAATGTAGAAAGTTTGGCCCTAGATGAATTTGTATTAAGACTCCTTATGTTTGATGATTTTCGGTCGTGTCGGCCTTTGATTCGATATTGATTGATGATCCTAATAGATTAGAATATTATTGTTCTCATGATAGGTGAGATTCAATGATTGATTGACCTCATGATAGGCGAGGATCAATGATAGATTGATGACCGACCTCATGATAGGCGAGGTTCAATAATAAATTGATTGATTGATTGACCTCATGATAGGCGAGATTCAATGATTAATTGATTGATTGACCTCATGATAGACGAGGTTCAATGATAAATTGATTGATTGACCTCATGATAGGCAAGGATAAATAATTGATTGATTGATAATATTGCTGATTTGCTATATGTTATGATCATAGGAGGATTTTAGAGTTCTTCCCAAAGATGTGGGACATGATTATGCATTTGGTGCAGGCTGATATAGATATCATTAGTTGATGTGGAAAATCTATAATGTAGATGCAAAACTAATATGAATGCAATCTAATTTAACCATACAAATCTACATATGCAAGCATTGACATCTTAACAGTACTTTTATTGTGCTTTGTATCATCATAGAGCTTTAAAAATGTTGAAAGTGAGTACAAGCATCAATGGTATAATTTAGACCATGATGACCTGAGTACGACTTCCATGATTTTTGATATTGCAAGTGAACACAAGCATCGAGGTATAATTAAACCGAGATGACTCGAGTATTTCTTGCATAAACAGACAAGAATCAATCATTTTCTTATGTGAATTGGAATGTCATCCATGATACTTTGTAGAGCACTTCCTACGACAATTCATAGAGTAATTATGATTAATTCATAGACAACAGACAAAGAAAATATCATTCTCCTTCCTAGCTTCTCTAGTTCAATACATCATCGAGTTGCTCCAAAGAAATGATAACACTGATCAAAATACAACATGTCCAACCGTTGCTTAAAGTATTTCAATCATTATTTAGATTAGATCATCCATCTTGATTTTATGATGTTTTTGTGATTTTCTAAGATTTTTGACCAAACCTAACCTAAAGACCTATCCTAGGGGCCTCGGGGGTTGATCAAAGATTAGCCTTGCCTACGTTATACATGCAAAGACCACGTAGTTTGACTGACATAGACTCATGTTTTTTACTTTTTGAAACTAACTTTTTGGACTTGTTTTTGGATTTTTTGTTGTGATACGAACGTCTAATGTATTTTCGATGGTGATTGATGTTCCATTTTGGGTTGTGCTTCGATCATTGTTTTCGTTGTGTTTATTTCCTTGATGTTTGTCCATTTTGTTAAGCTTGATGTGTTATTGCCCCCCAGTGAGGTCAGGATTTTTCCCCCAAGCTAGGGTGAGACATGACCACATTGCAATGATATGTACTTGAGATTTTATTGCACCTTTTTCAGATTTAATGATTGTTTTGTATTTTTGAGGATATTTAAGGAACAAGATGCCCCACAATAGAGATAATGCAACCATGGATAATTGATAGATCAAAATGAAAGATTCACTGCAAAACATGTCACACAAGCAACATATCTCTTGTCAAAAGATGATAATGGTTGATTGATTAAGATGCCAGGAATGATTGATTCCATAAGACATGATGATGATAAGATTGATGATTGTTGATGATTGATTGACAAAAGATCTGAGGATTGGACAATGTTTTGTAGCTAGGCTAAAATATGATTTGCATGATAAGATTCAAGGTTGCAAAGGGACACGGTGACATGGATTTTGATAAGCTAGGAGATATGGAATGGAAGAAAGCAAGGATAAAAATAATGAATGGTATGATCAAGATCAACTAGATAAGATACAAACACAAGGCCCAAGTATTTTGCCCCTATTCCTCATCAAGACCAAGGAAAGGAAGAAAGGATTATTTAGTAAGAATGATGGAATATGGATAAGATGAAAGATATGGATAAAGTGTATAGGATGAGATATATGATGTTCAAGAAGATCCTTAACCTTGTCAAGATCAAAGGTGTAAATGTAAGGAATGAGCATAGAAAGGATAATGACTATGAATGATAAGATGGACGAAACTTGTCCCTAAGTGTAAAGTGCAAGAGGAATATGGGAGATAGGATATGGATGATAGGGAAATGGAGGAAGGACTTAAGCATCAAGTTTCACAACCAAATATCCCTCTAATAAACCATGGAAAATGGGAACTAGACTCCTAAATTTTGGCAGATTAATGATATGATTGAAGAATCTAAGAACTTATGCAAAGGTTTGGATTAAATGAGAATGATGGGGGATGAATGTTGGATAATGGATAGGAGGTTGGAAGGCCTGTTGATGGATAGATGGAAAGGATGTCAAGATCAACATTGGCACACACCTTGAAGGGTGGCAGAGTGATGGAGGAAAAATGGATTTGGAAGGTGATAGGTTATTAGATGGAAAATTGGAGGAAGCTTTTGGATTAGCAAATTTGGTTGCCAATTTAGATTTTATTGCTTCTATGAGACTTTTAGGAATCCACATGACTTTTGACTTTGATTTTTTCTTTGTGGGCCTTTGTGGCCTTTGACATTTTTCTTTTTGATTCATGGACCTTTGTGGTCTTTGAAAATTTCCTTTTTGCTTTGATGGGCCTTTGTGGCATTTTGAAAATTTCTTTTGATTTATGGACCTTTGTGGTCTTTGAGATTTTTTATTTGATGGGCCTTTGTGGCCTTTTAGATTTTTCTTTTGATTTTGGATCATTTTTTCTTTTATTTTTGCATGTCTCTTCGAGGAGACATGTTGATCCTTTGATACATGTGGATTTTGACATAGAAGCTTTTTATATTTGGCACCAAAATTGCTTCCAAGAGCAATGGGAGGGGTTGATTGAGATGAATGATATGGAGGTATTATGGATGAGTTAATGTGGGTATAATTTTGAAAGGGCATCAAGGATGTGTGCCTTTGTTGTTCTTGAGAAATAGGATATGGACCTAGGATAGAGGGAAGGTTTGATGGACTAGGATGAGGACCTAGGATAGATGGTATGTTTGGTGGATTAGGATGAGGACCTAATATAGATGGTAGGTTTGATGAACTAGGACACTTAGGTGTATAACCAAGGCCGTGGTGATATGGGTTTCTTTTAATAGAAATGGGTTCTAGGATACCTTGCTCATGAAGGCCTAATCCTTTTCCTTTGTAATTCATACTTCGACATATACGTTTACCAATGGGATATATATTGTTTGTGAAACAAGAAGCGAGTCCATTTTGGGGAGGATATGATATGGATGAGAGGATAGGTGTTGTAAGTAAACCGGAATGGATAAAGGTGGAGGATCCCAATTTATAGGTGTGGGGTTCATGGATAGCTTGAATAGGTGTGATAGGCTCTTGACATGGGGATGATGGGGTGTTTTTATCTTGACTCGAAAAAGGATCATGAGGTGTAGGAGAGGAAGTATCTTTCCCTTTATTAAGTATGGAACCATTATGAAGTGGTATGAAAGGAATATCTTGATCATGAGAAGGATAAACATCTTCATGGGATGAAAGGGTATCCTTGAATGGAAGCATATCTTGATCTTGATGAGGAAGGGAATCATGAGATTTTGTAGAAAGCCTATCTTGATCATCAGTTGGTAAGACATCATTAGATAGGATGGAAGAACTATCATGCTCTTATGATGTAATAGAATCATGAGATGATATGGATTGATGAGATGATGTGGAAGAAGAACCTAGAAGGATACTTGTCTCTTGAGATGATATGGATTGATGAGATGATGTGGAAGAAGAACCTAGAAGGATACTTGTCTCTTGAGATGGAAGGGAATTATTTTGGATGAAAAGTGAAAGGAGGGGATCGTCATAAGATTCTTGAGAAATGGGATCTTGATCAAATATTGGAAGAATTTGTGGAATGTTGATATCATTGGATGGAGTGGAAAGAATATTTTGATCTTGATGTGGAGGGGAGTCTATGCTAGCATGCTTTGGATTGAGAGATTGACATGAATCATTGGTTGTTAAAGATATGATAGAAGAGGATGATTGGATGGAATTGTGAATTTGAGTGAAAGAATCTTGAGGTTTATTTTGGCTTATGGTGGATGGAGATAAATGCATGACATGATAGGATTTCTCAATATCATTTGTGTTTGAGGGCTGAGATTTGGGCTTCTGATTTGATTTTTTCAAAAATTCAAAGATATTGAACTTGGATGATGTAGTTGTTGGTGGAGAGGGTGTTATGTCAAGATTTTTGTCAAAGGAATAAGAAAAAATGTTTGGCAGCAAACATCTCTCTATGGTTGTTTCCCTTTGCATATCCCAGATTTTTTGTTGAAGGTTTTTCATTTGATGAGCTAAAGCATTCAATTGATCCGCATCTATTTCGGCCATGGTGGTTTGAGTTTCAATTTCCTATTCTTTGGATTTTTAGTCTTTGTGACCTTGTTAAAATGGACATACAAACGTTATTGTTTTCAATAAACTTTTGATCTTAGCTTGGTATAGTGTCAAGGATATTAACTCAAGTCAAATAGAATGATAGATTCTATTGATTAGACTAAGTTGATAAGTTTGATTATACGGTTTAGTTTCTTTGATTTAGGATGACTGATCCTGAAACTTAACTTACTAATCAAATGTGTTTGATTGAGACACTTTTGGATGGTAGATCTTGGTTTGATTTGAACAAATTCAATTATAAAGTCCAGTTTATGGAAGTTTAAGACTCTGTTTTGATTTAGGAAAGTTTATGTTCTGATAAAAATCCAAATTTTGATGTTAATTGTCTGACAAGGGTTTCCAATAGCTTTATGTTTTCTTGTGTTTTTTAGGATGATCTTATCTGATTTAATGTTTTGAAAACACAACAAGCATTTGTAAAACATTTGTTTTTAAATCTAGAATCTAAACAACAAGTGTATGTTTAAGAATCAAACATGATCCTTCTTGATTTCCACTGGTTTTTTTGACAAAGAATACACTTCAAGCAAACTCACTCTTAAGGTCAAAAAGGTCATCATTAGACTCAACAACCCACATCTTAAAATTATGTTGACTCACATAGTCGTGTCACCCCCTAGAGGGCGCTCGTGTTTTTGTCATTTCCAGGCGCATACTCAAGGTTAGATTTCTTGATCCCTTGAGAAAATGGTCCTTGTAAATTATATGGTGAGTGTCTTGGGGGTAGATTCTTCCCTCGCCTTGCACTACGAGTATTACAATGTTTGGTTACTGACTCAGCTAGATTCTACACTATGGTTCGTAGATAGGGTTTCCATTCGGAGCGGCAAATGATAAACTCCCTCAAGAGACCTCCCAATATTTACAACAAATATTTTGGAGATGGTTATCTTGCACACTTCCATTGAGTTGGACTTTCATCAAAAACTCTCTTTTGATTATAGTGGGTTGGAATCTTTGGCTTTAGCATTCCCACTTAGGTCGTTCCCGTAGGGTGAGTACTTTTTCCCACTATGGTAGGCCTTCTAAAGGATTTAATAAAGCATGAATTGCACAAAATCAAAGGATAATTCTGGCATTTTGATCACCCAGTTAAGGGGAAAGCATAGGCCTATCACCATACAAGCACAGTAATCAATATTCAAATTTTAAACCCAAAAGACAAATTTGCTATTTTATGGGAAGATTTTGCTTCACAAAAGTCATGGTATTAATTTTAACTGATATAGCAAAATGTGTGATGTCTATCCTAGGATTGATAAATTTTAAACCAAATGGCTACCCTAGGATTGATAAATTTTAAACCAAGTGACTATCCTAGGATTGGTTCATTTTAATCCAAATCCAAAAACCAGTGAGTTTCTAATGTTCTTTTTAACCAACTTTGACAAATCTTGTGTAAATGGTTAATTTTAAGCCCAAAGTAATTCTAGTTGGTCCTAAAGCATGAATGGAAAATAACATATGATGGGTTATTTTCCCATGAGTGTTTGAAAACACCATTACAATGGATATCAAATGTTTTTTCTCACTTCAATGCTCCATGTTCCTCTTAAAACCTTTAATAAATGCTCAAAATGTTAGATGAGATCAAGAAATAAGAAGATATAAGGGTTAGAAGAATGATTAAGCATAAAAACCCTAAAACTTAGTCCAAGTTACAATGTGATTTGATTTTAAATATAAAATTGAAACTTTTAACTCTATAAAAAGTGATAAATACCTATACCATTGCATATCTTATGAAATTTAACCCCATTTCAAAAAAAAAAGTTTCAAAAAAGACCTCTGTATGACCAAGATATGGCCATTTTAAGATTGGTTGTCAAAGTGCTAAAATAGACTTTAGAAGCACTATTTTGCAGAAGTGCTAAAACAGACCTCAAAAGTGCTAAAACAAAGTGTGTAAGTGCTACTTTGGATACAAAAGCGCTAAAACAGAGTGTGTAAGCACTACTTTGGATATAGAAGCGCTAAAACAGACCTCATAAGCGCTATAGTTTTTTGTCGGAAGCGCCGAAAAATCTCTCAATCGCGCTAAAATGAACACACCAAAATCTTGTATGACACTTTTCAGATTTTTTTTGTGAAATATGGGGTTAGAGGCCCCACGGTGGGAGCCAAATTGTAAGTGTGAAATAAGTAACAAGTAAAATAACTAGAAACACTTCTTAAAGAAACACTATATCAAAGATTCAACAATTAATCTATTAAAAAGAGCAGAAACTTGAAAGCATCTCATTGTTTCCTATCTCTAAAGATTTATTAAATCACAGAGGGCTCTCAGATTTGGTAAGCACTTGTGACTGCTAAAATGTCAATCTAGAGAATGGAATGATGTTAAATGCAATGATGTGATGATTGATAATGATTTCTAGATGATATTGATGCTACTGTAATCTATATTGACATGAAAACTGATAAATGAAAGCTACAGTAAAACCAAGATGCAGCCATGATTATGATTCTAAATTGCTATGATTGTTATGATACTAAGATGCTTGATTGCTTGATTGCTCTATTTCTTGCAGAGTAAGATTGCACAAAGTTGGGATCCATTTCTTGTTGAATGAGGCTGCATTTATAGATTTCTCGGCAGCAAATTTGCATAGGGGCAACAAAGTAGAGGCTTGGATTCAATCTGGAGGATTGAATGGTGAAAGATTGAGAAGATTGAGAAGATTTTGGGAATGGTTCCCACCCATGAAAACACGGATAGGAAGAATTTATGGAAGAGGATTGAGAGATTGATTTCCAATTTGTCTCCAATTTGTCTCCACAGCTTCTCGTGAATACCAGTTGAATTAAATTTAGACATAAATTAGACATAAACATATAATATCTAATTTGGTAGTTGAGTGAATAGAGGAAATTTGCCTTTATGCCTTTATTTGAATATTTTTATTTATTTAAATTAGCAAAAGGGGAATAAATAATTTAATAAAACAAACTATAGGAGTTTTTTATTAAATTAAATATAGAAGGGATATGATAATTAAACAATAAAGTATTTAACCTTTGTTTAATTAATTAAGATTGAATTATGTGACTAAGATAAAATAGAAGAATTTGATAATTAAATAAGACAAAGTATTTAATTTTGTTTATTTAATTACGATGAGATAATAGTAGAATTAGAAGAATTTAAATAAGAATTTAAACGTGAACTATATAAATAAATATTTCTATTTATTCAATAGTAGAGGAATTTAGGATAATTAATCAAATAAGTTATATTTAATTAATCAGATTCTCTAGACCAATTTTAGGTGTATACACAATAAAACCATAGAAATTGTGTGGAGCTAAAGGATATATGTTCTTCAAGGTAGTTTTATATTCTTGGTCTATTATTGGAAATTCAAATATAACTAGTTCAATAGGATTCTCTACTACTTTTACCATTATGTTAGATGTTTGGTAGTGATGTCTTTTGTATCCGAGATATCTTTTGGTGTGAGAGGTGCCTCTATTTCATCAAACTCTTCAATTAGCTCTTACGATGGGATGAGAGATACTTCTATCATGTCATTGTCTTCAATTAAATCCTCCTAGTTCTAATTTGATGGAAGAAATCTCCCTAAAGCATCTCTTCATTGTTGTATGTAATAGTATTTGAGCTAATATCTCTCTTCTTGCACACTATTAGTAGATAATTCAAAATTGAGTTGAAATTTTTAATAGTCCTAAATATTGGAAATTCTCTATACTAAGAAAGCAATGTATAAACAAACCAAAAACTCATAAACTCTAAAACTTAGCACCATCCCCAACAACAGTGCCAAAAAAATTCTAACTCATTTTATGTTTAGTAAATTGATACAATTATACTAAGAAAGCAATGTATAAACAAACCAAAAACTCATAAATTCTAAAACTTAGCACCATCCCCAACAACAATGCCAAAAAATTTCTAACTCGTTTTATGGTTAGTAATTTGATACAAAAGGGGCATGCATTTGACTCAATGGACCAACATATCCTTTATCAAACAACTTAATTACTAAAGTATATTATATTTAATTATATCAAACTAGGTAATAATATTATTCTTTGATGGTACCCACACTGTATGTGCAGTTAAGTATTTCCAAGTTGTCCTAGAGTTTGTGCATAAAAAACTTGACTAAAAGTAAAGCCTTAATTATAGACAATTGCTACAGGTAGGTAATCTTGTTGGGACAATAACCAAATATTTTCAACTATGTTGTAATTATTTGTTGATGCAACTATGCAAAATAATTGTTGATAATTAAATTATTATTGATAACAATTTAAATCAAATCAATGAACACAACTACCAACAATCTATTTTAACATCATTAAAAAACAATCTAAAATATAAAGAGTACTACAGTTACCTCAAGTGGCCCTTGCTTGGGTGATTGCAATCTCACATAATCTAATCAAATCTCAACTCAAGAATCCATTTATTTTATTGAATCTATATTCTTTATTGCATTTTGGAATTGTAACTCAAAGTTGATAACAAGAGTACTTATAGAAAATTCTACTAGATATTTCACTTATACAAGATATTCTATATACATCATCCAAGCAGTCTAATCATTTTGGACTCTAAACAACTTAACAAAAAATATCAACTCATCCACAAATATAGGGAGATGACTTATTCCTATCCTAGGAAAAACATACATAGGAAACTGATCTTGCAAAGGTCTATGAGTATCATAGTCTTGTTATAACTCTTCATCATAAAGAAGGTAGATATAAATGAAAACATGCAAAATAGAGCATAATCCACAATTATGAACCATGATCTACTGCTATCATAAATTCCTTCTTATCTTTGTAGATATCTTCTTTCTTGGGGATGAAATCGATGATCAAGAGAATTATTCATAACTAAACTACTCCTATAGTACTTGGCTACTTATTCCTTTAGCTACAATTTGTTGCATCCTTTGCTATAGATGAAGGATCCATTGGTTGTGGGTTGATAGGTGACCTTTGCTACCATTGGTTATCCTTTATTGCACAAGGGTTAGATTTTCTCAATAGAATATCCACACCATAAATTAAAATAACTAATATAAAACACTATAATATTTTATAACCATTTATAAATGCACACAACCATTGAACAATATGCCATATACCATTCTCGATGCTTCAATACTTAAGATAAACAAGAAAGTATGGATAATGTCTTGTAATTTTTTAGAAATGTTACTTAAAACACGAAAGTGAGGATAATTTCTAAGTTGGTCAATAAGCTCTCCTACCCCTCGAGCTCAAATTAAACCTAGGAGGGTATTCCTAAGGTCACCTTAACAAGTTTTTTTATATCAAATAAAAATGTAACAATGAATAAAATAAACAAACATACCCAACTGTATATTTGACCTCAACTTTTTGTCACTGGGTTAAGTCCAACTAACTACAAAGGACCTCTATATAGTTGATCACATACATACATGTACCTATAATTTAAATAGAAATTCTAATCCCTTAATATTATTTTATTTATCATCTCTTATACAATCACAAGGTGTAGGCATGCATATTCAAGTTATCTGATGATATAAAATTTTGGTCCACTTAGAATATTTCCTAGGTTTATAATAATGAACTCTAAACATCATGTGAATCCTAATCTAAACCTAACACTGACCAGAATAAAAACATTATTCAGATTTAAATGTTTAATCTTAAACCAATAAAGACCAATTCCTAATTCATTAGACAACATAATTATTAAAAAAAACATGAAAAGGAGGAAAAGGAGAATTGAACATAATATCAACGAAACTAGGTTTACACATGGAAATGAAATGTTATATTTTAATAAAGAAAATGCTTAATAATCTATGACCATAACAACAAGAACCTATATACATTAAGAGAATGGTTATTACAAATTATATGATACATTAAATGTTGTCACACATGCACCAAACCCTGAATACATTTGTGCCAAAAAATATGGTAAAGGAAAATATATAACTACTATTAGGGTACTTCCCTAAATCATTGTGAACAATCATGGAGAAATTAATCATAAAGGAAATATATAGTATTAAACCTTCCCATGTTTTTATAAAGCTTAAATTTTCATTTATAGTTACAATATTCAATGTTTGAAACCCTAAAGAGACCTACAAACAAAATATGAACTAAATTGGTTCAACAACCAACCCTTCAAATTTTAAATTCCTTAGTATTTATACATATACCATTCAAGTACTCATATTATACAAGAAATCCTTGGGATGATGAAAATGATAATGATGCATGAAAACCAATCATCCCTTGTATACAACCATCCACATGTCATGATTCACAACTAAAATCACATGAAAATTTTCATAAAATAAGTTAAAAACAACATGGGAATCCAAGAGGAACAATAAAAATCTACAATTCACATTTCATTTATGGTGCCTCTAAATGAAGAGTGGTATAGGCTAGAGGATTCTATTAAATCCATTGAAGATGCCACTCATTGATGGCATGCAAAAATTAGGTCATGAAACCCTAGTCAAATAATAAATTAGCACACAACTCATGCCATTCATTTTCCCATTAAATTTGCACCCTTTTAACTAAAAAATAATCCATTGGTTCTTATTAGTCACTTATAAAAATTGCAAAGCCTTATTGGTCACATTAATGGCTATTTGGGTTGTCCAAAGGATAGGTGGGAGTTGGTGTGAGAATGGATGAGAATTTTAATCTTTAGAGTATGAGGATGACATAAGCTTCATACCACTACTAAGGCGTTGAGGTTTGGGATTGGTTCAAGTATGACAACAAACTCATATCACTAGGGGATGTAAGAGGAGAGAAGTCTAAACAAGGGAGTTCAAAGAGGAGGAGCAATGGAGAATGTCAATATCAAGGATTAGGGATGGTGAAGGAATCATACCAATAAGGCATGAGCGGAAGGGGAAGTCTGCAGGTTCAACTTTGATAAAGGAAGAAAAATGAGAAATGTCGAGGGTTGAAGTTTGGGGAGACAATAAGGAGTTACTTAGGTAAGGAAGACCCAAAAAATTTCCCAAAAAAAACTAATTGAATTTTGAGGTTAACATAGGGGAGTGAAGGTTGGATGAGAATGCATGCAAGTTTGAACTCTAAAATATAAAAAAAAATTAGCATGGGAAAGAGCGAGGTTTGGAAGGAAAAAGTATTTAAGAAGGAAGTTTGAAGGCTCGATAGAGCAAGGGGAAGCACACTTAGGTGAGGTAGTTTGATAGGCTAGGAAAATATGACATATCAAGAGGAACAAATGGAAATGAGAGGAAGCAAAAAATACATGCATGTCAAGGAAACTTTGATAGCTTTCACACTCTGCACAGACTTAAAATTTCAAACTACAACCCAAACACTTAAAACACTCTAAAAATTTGGCAATTGCAACACATTAAAATCATGTGGAATAAAAGTGAACAACACAGGAAATTTTTGAAAAAAGGAAACAATATATAATGCTTCTCATATTAGTTATAAACAAGGGCCGAGAATGGTCAAAAGACACAAAAGTGAAGGTGACTCAAGCAAAATTTTACAATGTGAAATTGAGTCCCAAAACCTTACTTTTTTCATCTTATCCATGCCAATGATGTGGAGGATGGACCCTTTTTCATGTATATTATTTTGAATGTAAGATTCACTATATTTTGAACTATGAGTTCTTAAAGAGAGATGTAAGAGAAAGCACAAGTTTGATGTTCTATGTGAAAGGTGTCTATCTAAGAAATTGTTGGGATTAGGTGTATCATACACCTTGTAAGTCCTAATATTTAGATTTTATTATTTATTACTTTGTGTCCTCATAAAATGGGATGTTTCAATTTATGCCTTGGTCATTTGTCATGTGTGATTTATTTTTATTTTGGTATTTGTGTAAATATATTATCAAGAAGGATGTGTAAGAGCATTTATGAAAAATATGATATAAGAGATATCATGATGTGTAAGAGCATGATTAAGAGAGAGGTTACAAGGACGATTACAAATCTTAACCCACTCATGACCCATGTTATGATACATGATATAAGATATTTCTAAAGAGGTAAATGAAAAATAATGGAGAGTAGGTTGTACATATCCATGGAATTTCAAAAACTTTTTTGGATCCATGGTAATGCCTTATGGTGGTGTTTTGGTCATCCATGAGTCCATATATTAAGGGTTTGATATGGAGACATAAGAGGATTTTTTTAGGTTGCTATCAGATTTCTACCAAAAGGAAGATAATGTTGATAACCCCGGAGACAAGAACTTGATACAATATTATAACAGGTGCATTGTTGTTGAAGAATATAGGTTTATTGTTATTAAATAATACATTGGTTTGGTACTTTGGAGGCTAAATTTATCCTAAAATAGTTTTCCCAACTTATATTTATATGATTATATTTCTCGTGGTTGATTTCCTTTCCATCTTTATCATTATTTATTTTATGTATTTTTTACATGTGAAAACATTGCTAAAATTCTTGTATATTTGATTAATGTATTAATATCCTCAAATGGTTAATGTTGAAATGCCTATAATGCTCAATAATCATGAATATCTAATGTAATTGATAAGTGTTTTATGGGTACTTAAATTCCTGATAGACATCATATGATCTAGGAAATATAGAGGATGGCTTTATTTATTGTAGGAATGGAGGTGACATAGGGGCAATTAAATGAGAATGATATCCTTGCTTAGTGCTCATGCAATTAGTATTAGGAAAATGTGTGTTGTACATATTGCATAATGTAAAATTAATATTTATTGTGTTGTACCTAGGGAATTTGGGGATACATGCATCACATGGGTTAGACATTCCTGGAAACACTTTATTATATGTAATATTGGGATAAATATTTAATATGGGTTGCACGATGGGAAAATGTTTAATATTGGAAAAACTTAGCGCCAAAAAGTAAATAAAGGAGACATGATTTTGTAGGTTCATAGTTGATGAGTTGTTGTTGGATCTTGCACTTTAATCAATTAATTATCGTATCAACCAGAGTGGTGTCTGAGTCTATTTATAGAAGGATTTCAAATATCCTAATTTAATGCTAGATTTTATCATAATAGAGAATGTTTATGCTGAAAGAAAAAATTAACTAAAAAGCATTTAAAAACCCTAATCTACAAAAGCACATAAAATGTAATCTACAAAAAGCTTTTTGATGCTTAAACATGAGATTACTCTAAGTACTAGTTTGTTGCAAATGAACTTATCCTAAACCATTCTATTCTTTTACCTTTATTTCCATAGAATGTAAAGCTACCAATGATTCAATTTTACTTTTTTGTAATTACAATTAATATAAAATTTGTCTCTACAGTACAAGATTTCAATATGGAAGTAAAAAGATAATAAAAATATAGACTTTGTAGCTACATAATACAAGATTTTTATTTTTTTTTATGTAAACACTGACTTTTACAAGAACATAATAGATAATAGAGAACACTAATAACAACATACAAATTAAACCTGCATGTTATACATATTATGAACATAATTATTTAGACATGAATTAAATACAACACTAAAATACTTATCTCCACCGTGCATTTCAATCCCTAAATTGAGTGGCCAACTCGACAAAGGTTTGAATTCTTCTACTCACAAAATCATCAACAAAGTGAAACAATATTCTTAAAATAAGAATTCAAGATTTTTGATTGAAAAGCGATTTTGGATTACTTCATGCATCAAAATGTCAAGTGTCAAGTAGTTTTTATATCGAATAACAAGAAAGATATTTAAACTATGACTTGACTCCTAAACTATAGAATCGTGGCGACATGCATTGATGCCATTAATATTTTTCACATAATTTTATAAATAAAGTTTGAGTTGAATTAATGAAAACAATTTAATCGGGCCTGAGAAAACTATTATAAAACATGAGTCTTCCATCCTTCCTATCTTCCAAAGAATTAACAGTCTTATGGTAGTTTGTAGCTTCAAGAAAAATAGGAGATGTTTGTATCTAGAACTCCTCTCGTAGTGACCTATCTTGCAATGGTTTAAAAATTCTAGAGATTTATAAATGTGGCACTCAAGAACTTCTATCTATCTTGAGCATGTCCTAATTTTACAAAGCACATATTCTAATCCACAACCAACAATACTAAAATCTTCATTAACATAGAAAGAATAACAATACTCATACATTAATATCAATTAATATTACATATGATTTATTATATAATCTTATTAATTTAATCATGATGGGGATTATGGAAGGTTATGGATGGTCAAAAAGAGGGTAATTTTGTCCTAATAATGAGGTGAATGTTCATAACTCATCAATAGTATTAGGCACATGGTTTATGTAATACCACTTGGTTGTTTCATGCAAACTTGTTTCTATAAAAATGATCATATGAGTAGTTGTTGAGGTTGGCTATCATAACCTTTGGTTTATTGGCTAAGGTTGATTGAGCATTTCTTATAAGTTGCACATGCAAGGACAAGAGGCATGGATTGAGATGATGGTTACCGATATTCATTTTTTTGTTCACATGGAGTGTAATTAAGGAGCTTGATGTCTCATAAGACTTGCATGGATACTTTATAAGTGTATTATAATCTTTTCTCATGAGATAATACATTGAGTGTGTGAGTGCTTTTGGAGGTTGGATTTTTCCCTCATCAGGGTTTTCCTAGGATACATCTTATGTCATCTTGATGAAATGTTTGTATATTCTTTTGTATTATGGATTCTAAATATCTATTTTCATATTTTTTTATTTTGGGTTATGTGGAAATAGTTTATTATGGCTATAAATCTCCTTTTATTTGGCATTAGAGCCTAGTATTTAGTTTGTGGGATATCTCCTAGGTATTATTAACCTTGGAAAGAGTATGTTTTTGTCCATAGTTGAATCTACGGTCTTATAAAAGAATAATGGAGTCATTTTCAAGGTTACAGGTGTATTATAGACTTCGATTGTTATAGATTTGGGATTTGATAGATATGTGGCAAGTGCTTTCCGATTTGGGCTCTTTATATGAAGTTTTTGCGAGTAATATTTAGCTAGGCACCTCTTAGACAAAAATAGACATCTCCATTAAGTTTAGAAGGTCCAAAAATCTATGGATCCATTTAAAAAATGACTATATTTGGGTTTTTTTTTGTCATTTTCATGCCCTTGGAGGAATTTGTAGAGGTTAAAGTATATATGATTGCAAGATTCATATGCTATCATAGTCATTAGAAGAGTCTGTAGTACTAATAGAAAATCTATAGGGAATATTATTATTTGGTTCGTGAGCCATACAATGAGTATGTAGTATTTAAAAAAAATAGAAATATTTGATTGGATGATTATATAGTTAGTAGTATACAACAAAGGTATGATTGGCTGATGAATTTCCATAATACATTGTAGAGTATGGAATACCCAAAAGTTTGGGCTCAATCCCTTGGTAATATTTTTTATGATAACTAGGTTGTAGGGATAAACCCTAGTGTAGGCATCGAGTAGTTGCTTGACTAATAAATTGTTAACACGTGCCACCTTCATCATTTTCCACCATTAGTTTGCTACTTTGGAGCTCATCATTGTCACTTGGATGGAGAACTATCACTATAGGTCATCACCACCTGAATTTGTCATCACCATCAACTAGCCATCGATGGCATCGCTTGCCAGTCACCACCCAAGCACCACTATTCTTTGTGATTTGCCTAACAAGGATTTTTTTTCTAGGAGCCATAACTTTCACCTAGGGAGTTAGATTTGAATGTTCTTATAATCAAATTAAAGCTATTTTAAAGTAGTACACTATGGTATTAATGATTTTTTTTGGACAGAGAATGCTAGTTGGAAACTAGTTTTACTTTCCTTATTTTGACAAGTCACATATTGTGTCCATAGTTTCCAATTTGGACTTCTTATAGGTTATTGAGAACATTTTCTAAGTAGTTTGCAATATATTAGGTTTAGATATGTTGATATTTGATTTATCACTTATATTTATATTTGATCTATTTGTTGGTTCCTTTGGTTTTAGTACTTTGTGAGTTTGTGGCAAATTAAATATAGAGGTGATTTGGTGTTTGAGTCAAGGAAAACTTTATTTTTTATCTCCAATTTTCCCTATTTGATATGGTTATCGATATATGATTGAATTTGTATATTACATTGTGAAATATACAATACATGTAGTTTCATAGGCCGTCTATACTTATAAATTATATAGATAACTCATATGCGGGTCATCTATACCCAGAGATATTTTAGTCTATATGTAAATTCTATTTGGTTGGCTTGGTTTTTTCAACTAGTTCTTTGGCTTGTCATTATGAGGTAGAGATATGGTGCTGCCTAATATAGTCGTGTTGTGTGACCTAAACTTATTGAATATGGTGCAAGACGTGTGAGAATCATTTGGGCAGTGTTATGGTGTCATAGAGGTTACCTCTATGCTTAGATAATTGACATGATATGGTTGATATATAAATTCATTATTGGTGGTGTTGGATTGATTTATTAATTATAGGTGGTGGTTTACATTCTTGGTTTGGAGATCTTAGTTCTACTTTATCCCATGGAGCTATTGGTTTTGTAGTTAAATGTGTGTGAGCCATGAGTGATCGTTTAAGATATGCTTAACATGATGTGATGTGTATCTTGGTATCATGGTTGAGAAGGAGATTTGGTAGTGATGTGGAATCATCATTTGGTGATGGATGATATTTTACAATGGTTATTGGTGTCATGGAGGAGCTCTTGGATCCTATTTCTCATATGTAGTGAGATTTTTTTGACATCTTTAGTTGTATTAGAAAGAGATGGTTATCTTCACGCGATTTAGATATTTTGACATCTTGGTACCATTTTGGAGTCTTTAATTGAGGTGTCCATTATGATTTGGTTTGATAGATGATCCTTGGTTTAGAGGATTCATTTTAGTGTGTCATGGTGTACTTTTGATTACATGTTAGAGTTTTGATGTGATATGGGTGCTCTTAGGAGAAAACATGTTTATTTGGGACACATGATCTTACTTTGAGGAGGTTTAGACCATGACATCATGAATAGTTCCTAATTCTAGTGTTGGAGCTTTGATGGTGATTTGGGATCATTTTATTGATGAGAGGTGTGATCATTTTTATTGTGAGATTATGGCTATTTTGGTGTTTTATTGGAGTCCAGTTGGCATGAGATGATTGGTTGTACACCTATTTGAGACTTAGTCAATGCTATAAATCTCTTATTTTCTTGGAGATCATGTATTGAGTTATTTACTCTTCAACGAGGTTTGAATAGGAAGATCAAAGAGCCTATAGTTGGGTTGGACATGAGTTCAACATGGACATGTTAAGGAGATTGTTTCTAGAGAGATTAATTGTGTCTTCATTTATCTTAAAGGATAATCTCATTCCCCACTCTAGGTCCTCTTGATAGTGAATTGTCTAATAGGTATTGCTCACCCTATTTTTAGATGCAATTTATTTCATGTTTTATTTTCTTATGGGAATGAGTCTTGAGCTATGAATGTTAGTTCTATAAATCTTATTTGAGGATTTCTTGGCATGGGTTGTTTTTCCTTTTTATTCTCATGGAAACGAGTCTTGAGCTATGGATGTTAGTTATAGAGGGCTTGTTTGAGGCGTGTAAAGGATGGCTTTGGGTTTAGTCCCTTAGCTTTTGGAATGTTTTGGTTTGATCTTCTTTCCATTTGAAAGGCTTACACTTTGGTTGGACTATGTTTGGATGTTGTTAATGATTTTTTATTTGGGGTTTTGTGAAGGAGATCTTAATTTTCACAACTTAAGCACTTAGAGTTGTTGGTAGAAGGACATGCTATATAGTTTTGATTTGTAATCTCTCTATATGATCTTATGTTTCTTCTTGGAGGTTCATGCTCAAATAACATTGGAGTTGGGGTTTATGTGGATATATTATTATCACTATGTTTGTTGTCATGCATTGTTATTATACTTCAATATTTTATAGTAAAAAAATGGAGGTCCTTTAATCGCTTTCATTTATTGAGTGTGGAGAACATGGGAGAGCTATGAAGACTAGTGGCAAGGGAGTTATATGTTGCAACATTTTTGTTTGTAAGTTTTGTATATCATTATAGATTTTCCTTGGTACCACGTGATATTGATGGCATTACTATGCCTTCTATGTGAGTTCTATTAGTGGAATTTTTTATGCTTTGGTCATTTTTAGATTTGACATTACCCATATAGTGGGATTACCAAGTTCTATATGTGCCCTTTGTTGGATCTTCATATTATACTACAGTGTTGAGGGTCTTCATGATGTATTTGTGTAGGATAGTGTATATATATGTGGACTTCTCATTATGAATTGGGTTGGATATGTTGATAGAAAAATATATAATTATTATGATGAGTATACCTTATTTTTGAGGTATGTTTAGTTGGATGTGTTAGGGGTCGCTATTCCAACTATAGTGATTAATTACTGATAGCTACTCAGGATTATGTGTTACCATTAGATTTAATGTTGGTGTTTGGATATCAATTTGAGTTAGGATTTGTGCTTCTACGTGATAGTTAGTTTGATATTTCTTTGGATTGGATCTTATCTTTTGTGCATTGAAATGATTGAGGATGAGGGATTTTCATTTAAGAAGATGGTCATCGTGGTTATTTTTGTAGGTACCTTGATGGAGCACTTGGATGTATTGATGGTACATGTTGGCTTTAGGGATTGTTCCCTTGATGTTCAAGTTTAATTTTGACTTCTTATGTAACACAAGCGGGAGAATTGGGAAAAAGGTGTGTGAACTACACCTTGCATAGTGTAAAATTAATATTTTTTGTGGTGCACCTAGGGAATGTAGGGATGGGAAAATGTTGGGAAATTTATTTAATATGCCCTCCTATATATTTACAATATTCATTACATATTAAGTAGAAGATGGTTTTCAATTTTAATGTGTACAACTCCACTATTATTAGTGAAGATTAATATTCTTAAAGAGATTGAAATATATCTCTAAGGATATATAGGCTAATCAATCAATCAATCAATATCACAATCGAACTAGATAAATAAGCTTACTCTAGATAAAGCACCAAAATGAATAATAAAATCACAAAAGAAGGAAATATGTACATAGTTTTGTATGTGATAATGGATGTTTTGTTGAAACATACTTTTGTCATCCAACTTATGTACTTTTGCTATTATATTTGTGATAATGAATTTCTAATAGTTTGGAAAATGAGTTACACTTTATTAAGGTTCATAATTGCATATGTGGCCTTGATTTAGGAAATTGTGAACTTGAACATGCTATGTGACCTTAAACTTGGATTTTGACCTTGAATTGGGTACTTTTAATCTTCAAAAGCTTGTCTATTGTTGTGTACGTAAAGCGGATGATGCTTAAAATCACTAGTAGATATTGCTATCAAAAGTGAGAATGTATGTCTTCTCTTGATGGAGTTAGGCCCCATTAGATAAACTCAAAGAAATGCAAGCATGATCCAAATGCATATGTATATATCCTCATGACAATCAATGCTAATACAACACACTATCTATACTTACAATGATATATAAATGACATTGCTTGATAGATACTTGATGGATATATGACATAGGGCTTTGTCTATTTATACAATAGTTCAACATTCAAATTTCAATATTTTTCACTTTAGTCAGTCAATAAGGGCTAGTTAGAAACAAGTTAGTTTGGATCCACAATTAATTCTAAGTTTGAAATTATTGATCAAACTAGGTTTAGGGCCACAGTTGCTACCATGAATTGGGATTGAAAACAACTAGATTTAAGATGAGATTTAGATTCTTTATGGAATGGGACTTGAGTTTATGTTCAACTCAAATTTAGAACAACAACTAACTAAATTATATAGAAATACACCATTTTAATGCTATCTTATTATACTACTTGGATAAAGGGTTAGAATGAGTCCAAAATGAATAAGGAAAAAATTAATTTTACTTTTTAATTCTATATGTGTAATAACCCATGCCTAAGTTAAAAGTTAAAAGTTAACAATGTAAACAAGTTGTCAACAAAACACAAGATTATGCTTCGTAATATAGGACATCATGTTATGTCAATATAGAGAAACTCTAACTATTGAATATGCTAGTTGGTAATGTATGTATGAATTATGATGACAATAATATTAACAATGTTTTGATGCAATCTCCATAAATGAAATTTGAATTGACAATTAGTCCTAGAATGATAGTTTGATAATGAAATACAACTGTTATCTCTATTTTATAAATACAATATCATGCAGTTGATTATGATATAGATTAGAACATCAACATGATTGTTGTTTCAGATTTGATCCTTCATAAACATGTGAGTAATGGCTAAGAGAATGATGCCTCTTCGCCATCTCAGATTATGTCCATATACTTATGTGAATTCCATCTTGGTGCTATCTCAAGTGTCTACAAATTAATTCATGTGACCAGTGCTTAGGTGGATCAAGGCTCTTCAGAGCATTTAGATATGTTGTGTAAAACATATATATCTCCAAAAAAATTCCATGCCCTTGCTCTTTACATCTTATGATCTTTTATGTATTTATGAAAGGACATGTCTCTTTAGATAGAGATGTCCATTCAGATAAACATACCCCCTTTGTAATAAGCTTTTACACTTAATCACTACTTTTAATAAAACTAAGTGTTATTTCTTATGAATCGATTAAGATTCCAGTGATACATGCCACACCTTACATTACAATGGCACTAACTAATGGATATGTTGGATATGGATACGTAGCCATGCTAGGATGGTAATAATCGACTAGTCTATACAAAGTCTTGAAAATAATGAATTGTTGATTAGATGTAATCAATAATAAGAATTTTTTTTCTGCAAATATGGTTTAATGGGAAGATCGAACTCCAAAAATTGGGACATTACAATATGACTTTGATTTTCATATTATATTTGTAAACTCTTTATAACTTTTGGTGAGAGCTTTAGGAATCAATTGTGTAAGTTTTTTTCATCAATGTTTCCAATCACACTCAATGATCCATCATTAGGATAAGTATATCAATGACATAGATTGCAATTAAGCCTTACTAAATAGTTAGCAAGGGAAAAATGAGTAGACATAGGATCAAATGAGAGGATTATGAGATAATAGAAAAAGCTAATAGATAATTTTTTAATAAATCATTTTATTAGGATCCAATTGTGTAATTTTCAATTCAATTATAAAATCTCATCGATTACTAAAAAATTGTGTAATTAAATCTTGATAAAATAATGTTGAATTTAAGATTGACTAAAAAAGCATAGTGTTGAATCTTTCTAAAACATCACCAATTAACTCAAAAACTATAAAATGAATCCTAATAAAACAATCATCCAAAAATAACCAAAAAATTACATAATAAAACATCATACAATTTGACATATTGTCAAAAGAAACAAATCAAAACATCATACATATTATTAGTTCCTGTCGTAGGTAGGTATACTAATGCATTCATCTAGTTTTATTAATTTGTTCAAATGAACCAATACGAGCAAAGAATTAAAATCAGCTGACTATTTTTCTTAATGTATATTTTTCTAAAATTTATTTCAATATATGAAAATTATTTTTCTTTAATTTTATTGGATCATAGTATGTATAGTCATATTAGTATGAGCTACACATTTTGACTAATTTATCACTATTTGATACTGTTCATTTAAAAACACTATTTCTAAATAGTATAAAGTTTGTCTATAATATGTCTAGTCAATTATGAATTAGTAAAAAGTGAAACTATTTGATTTGATTAATAGAGTCATATAATTGATATTTTTGTTGTTGTTTTTGATAAGATAAGCAACATTTATAGGGTGTTGTACCCTTTACACAACGAGCCACGGGGGCCAAAAAGGAGCAACAAGGTTTTGAAAGGACCAAGAACCTTTTACAAAGCTAAGACAACACCAACAAACACACCACAAAAACACAACAGACACTAACAACACCTGGTCACCAGGTAACTAAGAGTGACAACAGACTTAGAACTAACAACAGTCCTAAGTCTAATACAAACTAACCATTCATTCCAAGAACTCAAAACCAAGAGCGACATAACCCTTAGGGTAAACAACAATCCTAAGTCTAGAACAGTAAGGCCTTGAGCCCGTAAACAAACCATAACACAATAAGACCAAAAAGACTACCAGAGGCAACCATGCCATAGACCACCTGCAGCAGATGGATCGCATTAGACCTTCTGCTCAACTTAAACAAACTTGAGCCAAACAGACTTCCTCAAAAAGAGAGGTAATAATCACTAAATGTTGTAGAGTTATGTTCATCCAATTACAACCACCAACCAGTCACCAACCCTGAAACCACCTCAAAAGGAAGGGGATCCCCTCTAAAGGAGAGGAAGAAGTGGGAACCAGAACTACCAAAAAAATCTCCCTCCAGAGCAAGCACACACCACCTCAATAGGGACCACCCAAGGAGAGAAGCACTTCCCATCGAATCTACAAACTCCAACTCCACCTCAATAGGAGAGGGCTCCACCTTAATAGGAGCAATATTCACCTCAATAGAATACACCATATGTAGAAAAAGGTAGCAAGCAAGAACTCCAGCAGACCAGGAAACCACCTCCTCCCAAGGCAACCAAACTGAAGAAGCAATAAGAAGGACAAAACCAACCTCTTGTAAAATGATATAATCAATCCACAACACTGTATAACTATCACGTCTTTCCTTAGAAAAAGCATCATCCACCACTAGGGGTAACCAACAAACCAAGGGCATCCCCATAAACAACAAACCCATAGCCAGCCATAGAGGGACCCTTCCAAAATAATAAGCAAGGAAACTCCAAGTCTCACCATAGTAGCAGGTAAAAGAGAGAGAGGCAACCAACACCCCAACATGCCAGAGCCCCCATCCCCAAACACACCCAATCATAGAAACAACCACTTCCACCAACCAGGTAGCCTTCCTGTAGTAGAACCAGTCCACACGTATGCACAAACTACCCAACAAGGAAATTAGGGAAACCTTCATGAGACCAACCCAAAAACGATGGGCTTTCACCAAAAAAATTAACCCGGGTTCAGAATGAACCAAGACCAAGCCAAACCCCCAAACCTGCATCAGCGCAGAGCAGAAAAATAGCTAAACCACCAATCTACAGAGGCAAACTCTGTAGCAAACCAAGTCATGAAAATCCATAGATATCTCCCACACCCGAAACGAAGAAGCCACCACCAAGGAGAAGCACTTCCCATAGCCATCCAGAACCCACCAAACTATCTCAGCACCACAAAGCATGGCAGCAGAGGAACAAACCCCCAACATTTGACTAACAACCCAAAACACCCAATGCACCCCCCAAAACACAGGGTGGGAAGAAGCGTCTATAACAAACATAACAAGAGCAACTAACCCTAGGCTAGCAGACGTCGAGCATACACCAAAAAAAGACAACAAGGACTTGTCCAAAACATTCCCCAAACTCACAGGGACACCAATCCCACAAACCCGAACAAGAGAAAGAGGAAAAGTTGGGAGAACCAAAATGACAATGACCAAACCCGCACTGGCAGAGCATGGGGACATCCAAAACTCCACCCAAACACCCAGGCAAAGGTCCAAACCGATCTATAAGGAAACAACAACTCCGTCTGAGATGGAATTAACAAAGCCATCATCAACATGAAGCTTTGAGACAAACCAACTTCCATACTAATAAGCCACAAGAGGAGCCCAGGACTGGCGCACTCAATCAACCGAGGGAATGGCATAATGACCTCCAGTAACAACAAAGTCTAAACCACCATCCCCATCATCAAAACCATCAACATCATCCACCACAAATGTGAAGGGCGAAATCACTCCTCCTGTGGAAAAGCACAGGCAAGGCCGCTCGAGCCTTCCAAACTTAACCCGTGCAGGAGGACCAACACCAACAGCCGAGCCACAAAAGCCCAAAAGGAACTGTGAAACACTCTCACCGGTGACCAGCGGAAGGGAACTAGACAAAGACCTAGAGCATCAGGGAACGTACAATAACTCACGATCAGGATCACATCATCCTCAACATACCCAACATCAATATCCTCTAATTTTTTTAAAATGCCCACACCAGGGCATTTCCCGCTCGACGCAGCCATATCATTCAATCATCATTAAGAAGAATGTTACAAAAGAATCAAAAGTTTCTTTTATCATGATTTTTTGTTGTTGTTTAATGTATTAATATATTTAATAATATATTATATACTATAATAATATAATATATTATTGTTAGTATATGTTATGTATCTATACTATATATAAATTAATTAATATTATATAATATAATAATAATTGTATTATAGAATATATTAATATTAATATTATATATTTATAAAATATATATTAAATTCATTATGTATAAGTAATATATATAATTAAAATTATATAAATATATATAATTTTTGATATACTATATATAATTACTAATATGATTATTATTATATATTTATTATATATAATCATATATTAGCTATTAATTAATATAATAATATAGAATATTACTTTCAAATATTTTTTTCCTTCTACACATGTTTAAAAAATTTATTACTACTACTTAAAGCTAGTTACATATTAAACAAAAATAATCTCTCCATAACCACTTCCATACATTTTTTGTATGAAGCAATGACTTGCACATATCCAATACAAAAACAAAGTCGCACTGAAATGATCTTTGTTCTCTTCAAAAATGCTTGGTTTCTCATCTTCAACAAGTAGACTCAATGCAACATTATCCAATACAAAAATAAAGTCGCACTGAAATGATCTGTGTTCTCTTCAAAAGTGTTTGGTTTCTAATCTTTTTTTTAATGAATAGACACTAATCTATATTAATATTAAAGATTAAAATACGTATCCACAAAAAAGGGGTGGGTGGTAAGAAGGCACACCCCGAGAGTCACATGGATAATGTCCAAAAAACCAAAAACCAACAGTCACATGAGCCTAGCCCATAAGTCCAACATTACAAACATAAAAAAGGCCATTAAACGGCCAAAGCAGTACCAACATAGCCAGGAGGGTCTTTGTCATCCAATTTTTTCCCCCATACATCAGCGAGGTCTGGAGTGACATTAGGAGGAAGACTCCAACCATCATCAACACCTTTATCTTTATCTTCTTTATCCTCACGTCGGGGCGAGATTGCTTGTGCCAGATGCGAAAAACATTTAGCATAGTCTGGCCAACCAGAGCCAAAAGTAGGAGTATCATCAGAGGGCCACCTGGAACTACAATCACTGCTCCTCATCACTCCTCCAGAGGGCCACCCTTGGCCAGCCCACAGAGGAGGAGAACAGGACTACCGAGGAAGGTGGGAACCATGCCGAAGAGGAGGTTGAGAGTGGGGGTGAGCAGAGCCACTCCGTTGCCGGCCCTGAGAGGGTGACGGGCCATGGGAAGGGGTAGGTAAAGCAGGCACCTGAGCAACAGTACACGGGGCATTGCCCCAATGGTCCAAAGGCACCTGAAGGTGAGCCACCTCAAGTGCAACCTTGTTTGCTTGAACTTGAATCTACAAGAACACATTAGAGTAAATGATAGCTTTAAAATACAAAGAAACATTTTTATCCATTTAGGTTTTAGCAAATATTCAGGCATTTCCATCTTTCCAGCTACTAAAGAGGATTTCCACTCAGAAAGTGTGCCAAAGCTGGGTATACTTAGCAAGAAGTCTGGACGAGTCTCCAAACAAAACCATATGCCAAGAGAAGGGCTCTGGTTTGAAAGGTTGAAAGAGGTCATGAATCCAAGTCCAAAACTGCTGAGCTCTAGTAGAAAACCAAAAGAGATGCTTAAAAGACTCAACTTGCCCACAAAAAGGGCATCAAGGGTCCTGGACCCCCAGGTGAACAAGACGAGACCCCACAGGCAAGGCTTGGAAAAGAATACACCAAGAAAAGTGGGTGAGTTTCAACTCAACACTTGTAGACCAAATGGTAGAGAATCTTTTTCACTTGACATGAGCGGAGGATTGGAGAAGCCATCTTTGGTTTAAAACTATTAATCATTGGAAAATGCGGTGATAGCCACATATAGCCAAGCCTAGGCTTGTAATTCTTGAAAGGGGTGTCTAGGTACCACTTCCAGTCCTTCCACCAGGGCTTGGACCCACAGATTCACACCTTATGAAGACAATTTTCAGGAATAGAATTCACCAAACCATCATAAGTATCATGGTCTTGGTTTTGAATTTTGTAAAGCACATGAAAATATTTTCACGACATAATGCACATTATGGGTCAGTGAAACACATGTTGCAAGGTTTGAATGCCTTTCTTGTGGAACCTTATCGCCTTAAGCCAAGGCGACTTGGCCAAAGGTTGACCATTACTAGCAAAGAGAGGTGACCACCAAACATTCTGTTGATTGAGTGAAAGCCCATCATGGAAACCAGATCTAGCCCAACAGAGCCAAGGCTTAATCATCTCCCAGGCTTTCCAAATGCTCTTGGCCATGAAAGTACCCACAATTTGGACTAGTTCCTTCATGACCGGAAGGGTTTGAAATCCAATCCCCTTCCAGGCAGGTCTATGAACAAGAAATCTGGATTGAATGCAATGTCTGAGGAGAATTTTCTAGGCTTCATCTCTAGTAACAACTCTAATTATCCATTTCACACACAAGGCAGTCCCTTTTCATTGAGTGGAGAGCAGACCCAACCCTCCAAAGTCTCTAGGAAGGCAGCAGAACTCCCAGACAACATGATGAAACCCTCTATGGGACTTCGCAGAGGCCCAAAGAAAGTCTCAAATTAACTTTTCAAGCCTGGCATAGGCAACTTTCGAAGGGGCCAAATAAGAGGAGTAATAAACATGAGTAGCCGCCAGAATCTTCGAGCACACTTGAAATTTTCCTGCCAGAGAGAGAGACTTGGTTATCCAATACGCTAGCTTTTGCTCAATCCTGGAGAAAACAGCTTGCCACAACTCAACTGGAAAAGCCTAGAAGGCGAAGGGAATGCCCAAAAAATGAAATATTTCCCCTTGCCCAATCCATTTCCAACCGTACTATTGGAACCAATGAGGAGTGGGAAAAATGGACTGCTTGTAGCATAAAGCTTTATGTCACTAGATAGCAGATCAAGACGCAAGACAAAAATGTTGAGACAATCAAGGGCCACCTTAATATTGTTTTCTTCCTATAGAAGGGTGAGGAAGGAGTCATCAACAAAATGGCCATTCACAAGTTGATCCTGGGAGTTAGGTAGAGTGATCCCTTTGATATGTTGTTGAGAGACTGCATTGGCCAACAAATAGCCAAATCCTTCGACAACAAACACATAAAGAGAAGGAGCAAGCAGGCATCCTTGTCAAATGGAGCGGAAAAGACCAAAGATAAGAGACTGGCGACCATTAATGGAGATACAAGTAGAGGCATCTAAAAAAAGCATTTGGACAACATGAATGAAATTAGGCCCAAACCCCAAGGCTTTCAACATGGCCAAAATAAAGGGCCACTTAATGTGGTCATAGGCTTTAGCAAAGTCTATCTTGAGAAAAATAGCTTTCTAGTCCGAATGTCTGGCTCACTCCATACCTTCCCACATATCAATGATATTATGCAGAATAAATCTGGACTTGATAAAACCAATTTGCTTCGAGCGCACAATCTGAGGAAAAAGATGGCAGATTTTCAAAGCTAATGCTTTGGCGATGATTTTATAAGACATTGAGGAGCGTGATAGACCGCCAACTACAAATATCCTTGGGATCTCCAGGCTTAGATATGAATTTAATATTTCCTTTGTTAATTATATTACCCAGGGATTTGGAATGAAAATCCTCAAAATAGACCTTATGCAAATTGTGTCCAACACAGTCCCAAAGGGCCTTGTAAAACTCACAAGGGAAGCCATCAATCCTAGGGGCCTTGTCATCGACCATGGACTGAACAACTTCCTTCAAGTCTTCAACTATGAGCAATTGCTCACAAAAAGTTTTTTGGATTGAAGATAGCTATTTGGCACAACAACAAGACAATCCTAAAGGGATTTTTGTCGCTTTGGCATGTATTCCCGAGCAGTGAAAACTTGTTTATAATGTCGAACAATGGCCTGGAGAATGTCAGGTAGCTCAAAGAGCACCTGGGATCCCTCTTTAATTTTTTTGATGTAAGGAGAAGAGTTCCTGGCACGCAGGGCTAGAAAAACTCCTTGGAGGCACGGTCACCAATCTTTAACCAGTGTAATCTAGCTTTTATTTATGCACCTCTGGCAACATAATTGTCCGCAACTTGCTTTTTGTGTCTAGATTCCACCACTTTGACTTGAAATTATGGGGAGAAAGGGCTAGCCGCTAGAGCCCCAATAGTTGAGCGTAGGTAGCTATGGTAGCCTCATAAGACAGTCGATGAAAAATGGCCAGTTGACGCCCATAAATGCACAAAAATCTTACCCTGCAATTGATAACATCATTCCACAAATTAATCCAACTTGTATTATGGGTTGGCCTGCACTCCAAATTCTAAACTCTCCAAATGTGGGCCAACGTGGGCTGATGACAAAGTAGAGACGTGTTAAAAAAGAATTGTGCTTTGCAGGCCCGAGGTTGTCTTGTCTCCCATTCAATGTGAAAAGAAATGGGGAAATGATTTGACAAGGTCACATCCACTAATGGCTTAACCGAGAGTGAAGAGCTATCAAAAGAGAAGAAAGATTGAGACGAGATCATGGCACGATCAAGGTGCTTAATTATCCTATCAGAGCCAACTCTGTAATTACACCAAGTGTGCCAAAGGGAATGAGAATGGCAGCGACCAATATTGGGATCAAAGAGCCCCAAATTATTATGTATGTAAAACCATGCCTCTCGTTCGCCAGCTGCCCATCTAAATGGCAGAGTGACATATTTATCATACACCATCTCAACCATATTGAAATCCCCACACACAACAACCAAGTAGCAACTGGCAATGAGTCAGCGGTCCAATGTCAAAGCAAAGAGCATTCTACAACATCATTAGAGGCATAAACATTAATAATCCCAAAAGAGTGATTATCAATATAGAGAAGGATCTAGACAAATCGATGTGTGGGGTAAGACCCATGGTCAACCACACAAGCATGCCACCGTGGGGCCAAAAGGGTGACAACTCTACCACATCCAACATCATGAGCAGTACAATACATATGACTGGTTGGCCAAATAGAACAACAAGCCAAAGCAAGCAAAAAACCAAAAATTTTAACTTCTTGGAGATAAAGCACTTTAATACCGGTATACTTTTGCAAAGTATCCCTAACAGAATACTTCTTGGAGAGGTCTGTCTGACCTCGAACATTCCATGAGAGGAAATTCATTAGTGAAACTCCTCCATATCATCGGAGTACGAATTCTCCCCATCTAGAGTAGAGAAGCGATTCTACAAAAATTATGGCGAAACTGACCCAATTTGAATATTCAAAGAAGAAAGTCTTTGTTTCTCCTGAATATATTCTCTTTTTTCTAATGGCGGAGAAGGTTTCTAATCTTCAATAAGTAGAATCAATGCAACATCTTCAACAAGAACAATGAATATTTGTAAATATTATAGGCTTCTAATCTCAACATATTGACTGTAACACAAGAAAACAAGCAAGATTAAGCACAGGAAAACAAGTAAGATTAAGCAATACAGTGCAATAAACTCAAATCTAAACCTATGCTAACAATAAAGAACAATGGAAATATAAGCATAAATAAAAGAACAATATCACCAAAAGTCTCATCAATTCCATGAATCACCTTCATTGCACTTCTTCATTTTGTTGTTGTATGATAATTGCCCTTAGATTTCTCTTAAGTATGCAAATATGGCTTATTGATAATGATTAGCAAAACATTGAAGATTCTTAAAGTTGCTTCCAAAAAGTCATAATATTTTGAGAGGAGTAATAATGATGAAGGTCAAGCCAATTTATAAAAAAATGATTTTCGAATGACAGGCTCAGATTAAAAGATAAATCAACAATTGAGATTAAAGATATGACATGCATTGAGATTAGTGTTAGTAATAACACGAGTGTTAAAGCATAAAAGGTGGGGATTAAGATTAAATAATAATTTAATCTTTAGTTGAGACTGTTCGAAACTCAGAAGAATATTGATTGCATGTAAAGGATAAAGATTAGCATAGAGGAAACGGTCTGTTCGAACGCATGAATGAATTAATTAAATAAATAAAGTTATTTAATTGATAAAATTTTGCACGCAGAAGAATAAAACTAGATAACTGACTGATTAAACCATAAGGTTTGTTCGTCAGAAATAATTAGGTATTAAATCAGGAGATAACTGACTGATTTAATTAAATCTTGACTTAAGTGGTAAATGACTAATTAAATAACTAAGAGATTATCTAATCACAAAGGAATATGCCATGGATAGACCTTTTATGAATTAAATAATTATTTAATTCAACATTCAAGATTTTGGGATTAAATCAAATAAATAAAGATTTATTTAATTGAAGAGAGAAAAGGCTAAGAAATAATTAAATAATTTGAAATGATAATTTAATTATAGTTGAAAGTGTGGTAGGAATTAATTAAATAATTGAAAATGATTATTTAATAGAAGATAGATTTTATTAGCTATGTAATTAAATAAATAATATTTATTTAATTAATCAAGAAAGAATAAAGGTAAGCATGAATTAATTAAATAATTTAATTTATTTAATTAATAGAGGACATACGACTTAGAAAATAATTAAATAATTAACATTATTTAATTATGAGAAATGAAGATGTAAGAATTATGCAGAAGTTAAGGGTCGCAGGCCTAGGACAATATTTGGTGTCTACAATTTGCCCCTCTTTGATACGATGTTGTTTATTGTGTTGTGTTAAATAAAATTTATCAAAAATATGCCCAAGTGAAAGGGAGAATGACAAGGAGGTAGTGGTATGCCCCCTCAAGAGGATAGGCAGGTTTGAAGAACATGAGGGTGCTCTCGACATAGATAAGAAGACTAGAAGATGAAGGACAAGAAAATAGATGAACATGGATAAGGGTGGTGAAGATACAGAAAATAAAAAATGCTAGAGCGAAAAAAGATGAATAGTAGCATAGAAGATATGGATGTTAGCATGGAAGACATGGATGTTTAAAAGAATCTTCAAAGCTTCAATACTTTGCCAAATACATAATAGGTCTTGCTTGAATCATCATTGGAAGTTAAATGATACAAATGGAGAACAAACATCATGATATGAGATAGACCAAGGTGTGTAAGGTCATCCATCTGCTAAAAATAGATAGTCGTAGACAAGGAGTGTCTTAACTCATACTAAGGGCAAAATTGCTCGTCTTTTTGTCAAGACAAACCATAGACAAACAACAATCAAATAAAAATATGAGTCATGAGACATCACCGCTCCTCTAAATCCTTCATGGGACATCCTCGAGGAAGCTAGTAACTTGACTTGAAAACAAAGTCACAAGACAGTCGACAAAGAACAGTCAAAGAAAAAGAGTCTTGAGACATCCTTGCTTCTTTAAATCCTTCATGGTACATCCTCGAGAAAGCTAGATATTTTCTAAAATTCGATCTATTTGTTGTTTGTTTGTTTGCTTGACAAAGCCTGATTTAAGGAAAGACACATATCGTATAAGACGTTGAGTCTAGTTTCAATCATGTGACCACCTATTTAAGGCAATGACGAAGCCTAATTTCATAAAGACACATATCATATAAGATGTCAAGTCTAGTTTTGATCACGTGGCCACCTATTTAAGGCACTGATAATGTTTGATTAAATGATAATGTTTGTTGTCAAGAAGGACACATCTTGTATAAGACACAAGTTAACTGTTTTGGCAATTTTTTGGGTTTGACTTGATGACGTTGTTGACTTGTTTGTCTTGTTGATGTGTAACATGTCTTGATGTTTTGACCATTGTTTATGTGTGATGATAGTGTTTGACTGACACGACATACCCTAAAGGATTGACCTAGTGCGGCCTCGAGGGCTCATTGATTGATGGCCTTGCCTATGTTATACACACAAAGACCTCGTAGTTTGACACGACCAATGAATTTGTCTTATAGATACAGGACTGAGTCATGATTTTATTCTAACAAACCTAAAATACTGACCGAAAGGACTGACGTGTGTGATATCCGAAATGTGTGATAGCGAATGTGATAAACCTTAAAGGACTGACCTAGTGTGCCCTCGGGGGCTCATTGATTGATGGCCTTGCCTATGTTGTACACGCAGAGACCTTGTAGCTCGACACGACCAATGAATTTGATGTACAAAAAATGAGTCTTGATTTTATTTGTGTGATAGTTGACAACCCTAGAAAGGCTACCCTAATGCCTGGGGGCACATTAGGTGGTGGCCTTGCCTACATCTAGTCGCAAAGGCAATGTAGTTCGACAATGTCCACGACTGACTAACACAACTAACTCTGACTATATTTTTGGTTTTTTGACATGTTTTGATGTTTTTGTCTTTTTTAGGGTGTTAAGATTTTTTTGAGGACATTTTATGATGTTTTTGGATTTTTTAAGGACATTTTATGATGTTTTGGGATTTTTTCAAGATATTTTATGATGTTGGAACAACAAGTGCAAGGTCCAAATGGTGTAGGTTGAGTATTTGCCCCTAGTTGGGTACAAGACCAATAGGATGGGATGGGGATATGGAGTGTACTTGATGTTAATCATTCCAAGTTATGGAAAGGATGATCATTTATTATGGGTGTAATGACAAAAAAATCAGATTGGAATGATGGTAGACGAAGGAGCAATGTCGACTACACATGGTGCCTGTTTGCTAGGTTTTCACCATGGTACTTATCCAAAGCGTCGATGAAGTGGTTTTCACTATTGGACAAATTATTTCTCTTTACTATTTTTTTGATTTTTCAATTTTTTTGGTGTTACAGAGATGCCTGTTTGCCAGGTTTTCATCAAGGTAACAATTTTTTTTTAAGACAAAGTTCTCAGAAGCTATTTATAGAACCTCTTCAGATGAAGGTTGTTGATTGGTTCTGACAATGGCTCTCCTTCAGGTGTAGAAAGATGGTATGATCCTAATCCAAAGACTTGTAACAATGTAAGTCCCTAACCAGTTTGGTTCAAACTTTCTTGGTTTTTCTCTTCCTGCTTGATTCTTTGGGTTCTCCATTAGGACCAGGTCACCAATGTCAAAATGTTGACTCAAGACTTTCCTATTATAGCTGTGACGAAGAAGGATTTGATATGCTTGGAGGTGATCTTGGAGGTGATCTAGTGCCTTTTGTCTTCATTCATCTAGGAACTCTAGCTCATACAGTCTTGACACATGACACTCTTCATCATTGATATGCCCTTTCAAAGATACCCTTATGGAAGGAATTTTAGCCTCTATAGGCAAGATGGCTTCAAAACCAAATACCAAGGAGTATGGAGTGGTGTCGGTGGGAAAGCAGATGCTTGTGTGGTAATCCCATAGGGCAAGATTAAGTTGTAAATGCCAGTCATGAACAATGTCATTGACAGTCTTTTTAAGGATTTTGATGATCATTTTGTTAGACGCCTCAGCTTGGCCATTACCCTGCGGGTAATATGGTGTAGAGAAGTGGTGTTGTATATGGAATTCTTGGAAAAGGTGATGGACTTCTTGGTTTTTGAATGGGCGACCATTATCCCTGATTATGGATTGAGGAACCCCATAACAACAAATGATGTAGTTAAGGATAAACTTAGAAATTTGTGTGCCGGTAATGTAGGTCATCAGAATGGCTTCAATCCACTTGGTAAAGTATTCATTCACAATAATGATAAACTTGTGGCCATTGGAGGATGTAGGATGTATCTTACCAATGAGATCAAGTCCCCATTGGGCAAAGGGCCATGGTGAAGTTATTGGACAAAGCTCCTGTGTTGGCGCGTGTATCAAGTCTCTGTGAATCTAACACTATCAACATTTCTTGACAAAGACATATGAGTCCTTTTTCATGGTAGGTTAATAATAGCCTAGTATCATGATCTTTTTAACTAAGGTGGGACCACTAGAATGGGATCCACATATACCCTCGTGTACCCCATGTAAGGTCGCTTGTACTTCTTCAGTATTGAGACATCTCAATAAGGTGTTGTCTAGGGCACGTCTATAAAGGGTGTCTTCGATGATGGTATACTTGGAAGACTTACGGATAAATGTCCTATGTTGGTTGTTCGAGAAGTCTAGGGGTAGGATTTGGGCATGGAGGTAGTCATATATGTCCTTGTACCATGGGGAGTTGGGACCAACAAGTTCACACACAATCTTAGAATTTGGGACGCCAAAGGTAGGGACCAAAAACTGTTCTACCAAAAACTATTCTACCAAAAACTTGAATTTAGAAATGTTGCTAGGAATGTCCAAGAGTGAACCAACGGTTGCCATTGCGTTTGCCGCCCTGTTCTGAATGTAGGGTATTTGATGAAAGGTGATGCTGCCAAAGTATTATTTGAAACTATTTTCCATCCGCTTGTATGGGGTGAGCTTTTTATCTCTGGTTTCATAGTCATCATTAACTTGTTGGACTACCAATTAAGAATCTCCATAAACTTGTAGGTGCTTAATCTTCCATTTGACTGCCATTCATAATCCTGTTACAAGAGCCTCATATTCTTTTATGTTATTGGTGCATGGAAAATAAATTCTAAATGACTTTGGGATAGTGTCGCCTTGTGGTGTGATGAATAATATGCCAGCCCTTGAGCCATGATTAGTGTGGGACCCATCAAAGTATAACTTCCATGTTGTTCTCGTGTCAATGGTGAAGATGAACTCATCAAAAAAATATGCAACTAGAGGATGATCTACCTTAATTGGTGCATCTGCCAACTGGTCAGCAATAACCTGTCTTTTTATAGCTTTTCTTTCTACATATTGGATGTCATATTCACTAAGTACCATTACCCATTTAGCTAGTCATCCTATTAATGTTGCTTTACTAAGGAGATACTTTAAAGGATCGATCTTAGCGACCAACATTGTTTGGTGGTTTAGCATGTAGTGCCTAAATTTTTGAGTAGAAAAAACTACTATAAGACAAGCACATTCTATGTGACTGTAATTTAGTTCATATCCCACCAAAGTACGGTTGATATAATAGATTGCCCTTTCACAACCCTCGCTGTCATTTTGTGCAAGTAAGGCTCCTAGCACTAATGTGGTTGCCAAAATATAGAGTATCAAAGGTCGTCCATCAATAGGTGTCATTAACACTGGTGGTGTAATTAGGTAATCCTTGATCTATTGAAAGGATTCTTGACACTTATCCATCCATACAAATGGTACTCCTTTTCTGAGTAGATGCTGGAACAAATGTATTTTATTTGCCAACTGCACTATGAACCATCTGATAGATTTTAGTCTCCCTTGTAGTGTCCTTAGTTGACTTATATTGGTTGGGGGAGGCTCTATTATAGCTTTTACCTTTATTGGGTCCACTTCAATGTGTCATCTAGAAACAATGTATCCTAGGAGTTTTCCTAATGTCACCCCGAATACACACTTCTTAGGATTTAGCCTCACTTTGTATTCTTCTAGTCTTTGAAAAATCTTCTCTAGGACCTGTAAGTGATCAGCCCGTGTCAATGATTTAACTATCATATCATCCATATAGTCCTCCATGAGATTGTGTATGAGATCATGGAAAATAGTTGTCATGGCGCCTTGGTATGTAGCTCTGGCATTTTTAAGTCCAAACGACATGACATTCCAACAACAAGTTCCCCATGGAGAAGTAAAGGCAGTCTTATGTTGGTCTTCAGAGGTGATTTTGATTTGATTATATCCTGAGAAACCATCCATAAGGGATAACATCTCATATCCTGGTGTTAGGTCCACAATCATATCAATATTTGACAAAGGAAAATCATCCTTAGGACATGCTTTGTTTATTTCTCAGAAGTCTGTACAGATGCGAATGCCCCCTGTTGGTTTTGTGGCTGGTACAAGATTTGAAATCCATTCTACATAGTCAATTGATTTTATGAATCTGACATCCAACAATTTCTTTAGTTCAACTTTGACTAATAAAGCAATCTATGGGTGCATTTTCCTTAATTTTTGTTTCACGGTCTTAACACCTAGTTGTAATGGTAGATGATGTAGTACTAGGCCAGGATCCAGTCCAGGCATGTTAGCATATGACCATGCAAAGTTGATCTATTTTTTGTGAAGAAGTTATGGAATTCAAGTTGTTCTATCTCTGTCAAAGAAGCCACAAAATAGAGTATCCGGGGATTATCTTCAGTGCCTATGTTGATCTCCATATATTTCTCAACTAACATTGGTGACTTTTCTTGAGCAACGGGGAGAATGTTCAACCCTCCATCTTTGGGTGCCTCAGAGAGGTTTTCACCCTTGGATGCGTCCTTTATTTTTACTTTTACATCGTCTAAAGGCGCCTTTCAGTTTTCACCTAGGGACTCGTCATTTCATTTTTTTCATTGTTTTTATTTTTGTTTTCACTTTTGCAACTGGAGGGGTGAACAGACTCCCAAAAATAATCCATGTTATCCAAGTCTATGGTAAATCCAACCTTATGGTCACCACTAGGTATGCCTTCTCGCAGTCCCATGAACTCAGTGATTGCTTTGTCATTCTCAAAGGTATCTAAAATGGGGGTGTCTTGTTGATCCCAATCAATAAGCTGGGGATATATCGGGGGCATGTGATCATCAAAAGTACCAAAGGTAGAAGCTGATAGGGTGAGGATAGACCTGTTGACATGGTCACAAAAGTTTCTTACCGATTCCTTATTCTTTTTCTTGGACACGAGTAGATTCTGAGGTGGACCCATTATAAAGGTTTGGTCATTAGAAGTGGGTTCGTCAGGTTCCCAAGAGGCAGGATCAAGGGTTTCCCAATAGTAACGTTTTAACCATTCTTCTTTTGTCAAGGATGTTTGAGGATGGGAATCACATGTATTTGGTGAGGGATTAAGTATTTGGTCAAGTTCCCCAAATAATTTATCTAAGTCCATGAAGGTGGTGGAGGAGAGGGAATCCCATTCATATTCATTTGAGTCAGGGGAATCACAATGAAATCGGTTAGGGGGTTCATTGGATGTGTCGATATCTTCAACAACACTTACTTCCTCTTGTGATGGTGTCGAGGTACTAGGAATGCCAATCTTAATCAGTTGAAACCCTAACCCTAGGCCTTTTGGTCACTGGGAGACAATGATGGGTTCAGTCCTCCCATTTTGATGTAGTCCTAGTCCGTTATGTCCATCATATCCATTGTTTTGCATTATCATGAAACCTTTTCCATATTGATCTGTAGGTATTTTAGTGAACGAAGGAGGTTCTTCATTATCTTTTATATATAACCAAGAGGTCACATCTTCTTGTTCTATAGCTTCTCTACTCAATTCCCCCTATTTGGCAAAAGTCATTGTTGGAGGGACATGTAATGTGACAATGGATTTCCTCCTATCTATTGTGGGTAGACCGTATGACTTAGGAGGAACCAACTGGTTGACACAGTAAGATGCTTTCATGTGATATTCTCCACAACCCTTATCTTGGATCTCGACCTTAGGAGTGGAAGATGGTGTTTGGGAAGTGGATGATTTGGAAAGAGTGGATGGATCAACATACTGGGATGAGTTGGATGATGAAGCCTCTTGATTTACAGGCACCTATCGTTGGGGTATTTTGCATAGGCTAGTGCAATATTGAAAAGGATCAAGATCGCCATCTATCGTGATCTCGGTGCCATTGTATGGGAATTTAATACATTAATGGTAAGTGTAAGGGAAATTTTTTATAACATGTATCCATGGTCTACCCAATAAAATATTGTATGGAAGGACGAGATCCAAGACTTGGAAACTAGTATCCATAACCGCATGACCAATTTTGATGAGGAGCGTTACAACTCCTTTAGATGACCTTTCTTTGTCATCATATGCCTTAATGATAACACTCTTAGTAGTGTCCACACATGCCTCTGAGAAACCTAATTCCTTAACCAATTTCAAGGTGAAAAGATTCAACCCTGCTCCTCCGTCTACCAAAACTCGTCTAAATTTTGTTTTGTGAACAAGAACTTCAAGGTGTAATGGGTCATTGTGGTGTGTCTTCTTAGTTGAATAATCCAGTTCATAAAAGGTAGCATGATGAGAGTTGGTTAGGTAGCCTACCATCTCTTGAAAATGATTGACATCTAGGTTGGTGGGGACAGTAGTGCTTTGCAAGGCTTTGTCTAAGATAACTCGATGGTTGGATGATATGGTCAATAGTTCTAAGATAGATATTTGTGTTGGGGTCTTCCCCAACTATTCAAGTAAATTGTATTGAGACTTGGAGGACTGTGGTTGTTGCTGTGCTGGAGGACCTTGGACAATTATCTTAGTTCGACGAGTGTTGACAACACATTCAGGGGTTTTCTTTATGGTAATAGTGTTGACATTTTCATCGACAACTCGAATGTGATTAATGATTGTGCTGTGGGTATAGTCATACTTAGCATTAGTATAGTTGGTCAAATTACTGGTCTTTTTTCCTGAACTGGAGGCTTTTCTCTTTCCATGGTCATGTAATGGATCAATAAAGAATTTGTGGTCACCGTTTGTGGTATGTTTCTATCCATTAACTTCAATGGTTCCATTTTCAACGAAATCATGTATAATGTTCTTCAGTTGTCGACATTGTGATAGACTGTGTCCCTTAGTTTGGTGGAAATTGCAAAAAGTGTTGTCATCCCACCAAGAGGGTTTAAATTGTCCAAGATCATACTATTTTGGCTCTTGAGGCTGTATGAGTTTTTGTTTTATCAGTTCTTTGAAGACTGACTCGATTGGTTCGTCTAGTGCAGTGAACTCGTGTTTTAGAAACCTCCTTTATGGTCGTTGTTGCTGCGTGTTTTGGACAAGATTGGTAGTTTGATTAGCATTGTTGGGTGTGTCCTTAGAGGGATTGTGTCCTATAAATGTAGTGATTGGTCCTACGCGTAAGGCTTTAGCATCGACAACTCCATCGTTAGTCATGTTCTTGTTTCAGGACCAAAATTTGTTCCTATCATTAGGGGCGTTTTGAACATTAGGATTCCTATTTGACGTCTTGATTTCCCCTTTGTCAATAAGATCCTTTTCAAGTATTATGCCTTTTTCTACTAATTCCGCAAAAGAAGTACAACAGTGCACTCTTAAGTCACTTCTCAATTTTGGATTGAGGTTTTCTAGGAATATAGTGACCTTCTATTTTTCATGTATTTCAACAGGGCATCGACTAGCTAGGCTCCTCTATCTTTGGAAGAAGGTGACAAAGTTCTCTCCTTCCTCTTGTATGGTGTGACATAAGGATGTTATTGTAATTTCATTACCAACGTTAAAGGAAAAATGTTCTACAAAATTTTTAGCAAGTTCACCCCATGACCTTATGCCATATGGAAGTTTGGAAAACCATTCAAGTGTTATTCCCACAAGGCTCCACGGAAAAAGTCTCTTAAGATACATGGATCATATGCAATGTCCATGCATGTTGTGGAAAACTCCCTTATATGTTCAAGATGATTACACTTCCCATTATACTTAGGCAAGTTAGGTATAACATACCCGTGTGGGAAGGGTGTCATGTACAAAGCTTTGTCAAAGGGAAATGGACATAAGCCTTTTGCTGAAAAAGTATTTTTGGTAGATGTCGTCATGTTGTCAATTTGTTGTTGTAGGGATTCCATTTGTGTTTGCAAAACATCTACTTGTGTCAATGATGTGTTGGTGGGGTTGTTGGGGACTATGTAAGTGTTTTGAAACCCAATGTTTTGTGACGGATTTTGGTTCAATGTGGGTACGAAGGGTGGATTTTGATTCAGTGTAGGTACGTACCCTATTTGTGAAACCCCTACTTGTGGAATAACACTAGTGGTATTGATGTTTGGTATAGCATTTGACGTGTTTATGCTAATTCTAGGCCTTTTAATTTTGGTATTGGTACCAAAGGGATTTTACGATGATGCTCTTGTAGAAAAATTGAGGCCTTGTGTCATGCTCAATGTACCAAATGGTGTGGTATGTACTATTGTGGAAACTTGGGTAGGTATTCCAAATGGTATAGCTACAATTATTTGAGGAATAGAGGCACTAGATGCCATTGTGTTTGTCCCTTGAGTAGATGAAGTTCTTAATGTGTGGACATCAAATCTAGGAGGTAATGTGGCACCTTCTACTAAAATTTTTGCTAGATATCATTAGGGATCTTGTGCCAAGCATTCATCTACAAAAGATGCAACTTTTGGATCTTGGACAACAATGTTTATGTCCTCAACTAAAACCTGTCCTTGTGAGTCTCTAGTGACAAATTTTTACAATAAGGCCCTGTGAGGCCTAGATGTCCTTGATGGTGGATTTGAAAACAAATTGATGTAGTCTTGTGGATCAACCATTTCTCTTTGTTTCTTTTTGGACCTTGTTTGGACCATGTAAGATATGCTCAAAATGGGGATAATGCAAAACTACGTCTATGAATGATATGATTTTAGTCTATGTTTTTGGATATTTTGGATATAAGGAATGAATGCTTATGCAACTATGTTTTTGGTTTTTTTTTTTGGAAAGTAAAGGATGCTAAATGTTGATTAATGTCTAAAATGAGGATGTTCTTAAATGACTATGTTTAAGTATGCTAGAGTGATCAACTTTAGAAGATTTTGAGAAGAGGTTACCAACCATGCAATGTTTAGTCAAGGCTTTAATTTAGTTTGTCAAAGGACCTTTTGTAAGAGACAAAGTGAGTTCCCAAACTAGACTGATGAGCTGGAAAAGACTCACAAAAATGACAAAAGATAATTGGTAGGATAAATGACTTAGTTCTATGACAATTTTCGTTGAAGGAAAGGTTTATCCAAAGTATGGAAAGTTGGCCTATTTTAGAATCTGCAAAGGTGACTATCCTAAAAGTCTGATTGATCTAAAGGTAATGAGGATTCCTAAGGTGTGACTAGGATTTGCAACTAATATGTCTATTGCTATGACTAAATGATACCTAAAGGATGCAACCGTAAAAAAATATAAGAAAATCTTTCTGGTTTCTGTCAGAGATCATTGTGAGAGGATAAATCAGAGACTGGTGTGACTGTTTGACCTCGGGTTGTGATAGTGAAATTTTTTTTTCTTGTAATCAAGCAATTGCGGTTCAAGATGACAGATGCGTCGTAAAAATTAACAAATGCGGTTCTCAGTGTCATATGCAATTTTCTGGTAAACTATGTCTCAGGTCTGTGACAGGAAGATGCATCATTCTAGACTACAACTACAACTCACAAAATTAGATGCGTCACAGTGTTTGTCAAATGCAATTTTCAATCTTAGAGGTTGTTTACTGGTAAAGTATGGCTCGAGTCTGTGACAAGCATATGCGTCATTCTAGACTACAAATGCGACTCACAAGATTAGATGCATCATAGGAGGTTTCAAATGCGATTTTCCAATATTAGAGGTGTTAGCAGGTTTGACATATGTGACTCAGTAAAAGCAGATGCAGTTTTCTGGTAAACAGATGCGACTCAGTTTGACAGAGGCAAGTTTTTGGTTAATAGATGCAGTTTTATGGTAAATTGCAGGTTTGACTTAGTCTATTTTTGATCAAATTTTGGCAAATGAAGACAATAAAAAAACACTATGTTTCAATTTCGATGAACATGAACATACATATAACTCCAGAAGACAAGTACGATCCTAAGGCTGGCAATGACAATATTTGTTGAATTCTCATTTGGGTTTCCCTAGCTGCGCTAATTCAAAGCGGATGATTAGAAGCTTGACCACACTGGCTCCCCCTTACATGACACACACTTCTCGGGTCAACCAAGCTTCAGTTCTCATGAATCTCCTATGATGAACTTTTAATCTCTACTAAAAATTATAAGTATGTGAGACGGCTTCAGAGGTCCGACCTATTGCACCAACAAATAGAAGGATTTTGGTTAATCTAAAAACAATTGGATTTTTAATAAGGACACCCATTCAGAAGGCCACACAAGAGGCAAGATTAGTTCCGATAAGGAGGCTTCCCAGCCTATAGAGGTTATGCTCTATAGGTTTTAATGCACCACGAGGGTATTGAGGGAATCACTATCACTTGCTTGTTTGCAGGAGCTCCTATAATGATGAGTTTTCCTCAACATTAAAATTTGTATATCGGTCGGGAGAAGCTTGGCTTTAGCTCGTTACCGGTTTGAGTCACCTTGGGGTGAGTAATTTTTCCCACCAAGGTAGGCCCAAATCTAGAGTTAATAATAATTTCTCTTACACCTAGGATCGTACGAGTGCGCAAGGGGAGATGATACTTTTGTTATTAAATCGGGTTCTAATCTAAACAAAACAAGTACAGTAGATAGTTGTTAATTTTAAGCCCAAATGACAATGATCTAATCTAATCAGATAATTTGTTTCAAAATAATCTTTGACAAGCGTTTTGCAAAATAATTCATTAATAGTCTGATCTTTGTCTTCTTCAATCGTCCTGCAAACACTGTTTGTATATTTGTCTTCTACGAAGTGTCTTGCAAACACTATATTAGCTCTTCAAGAACACATGCTGCAAACTCCAAATTAGTCGTAATGAAAACTATAATTAAAAATTCAAATTCAGAACTCAAACATTAGAAATTTTTTTATACCAGTCAAATGCATCGTAGGGAGGCACAAATACGTCGCAAAATGTTAGATGCGTCACGACAAGTCATATGCGGCTCATAGAGTCAATTCCGTCGTTTTGTGTTGTAGATGCGTTGTGCCGTATCTGTACCTGCAAAACTCAAAATTTCTACGAATTTTTTTGGAAGACGGTGTCTTCATGTCAAGTTCACCAATGTAACATAGGAAAACAAGCAAGATTAAGCAATACAATGCAATAAACTCAAATCTAAACCTATGCTAACAATAAAGAACAATGAAAATATAGGGATAAACAAAAGAACAATCTCACCAAAAGTCTTATCCATTTCATGAATCACCTTCATTGCACTTTTTCATTTTGCCGTTGTATGATAATTGCCCTCAGATTTCTCTTAAATATGCAAATATGGCCTATTGATAATGATTAACAAAACATTGAAGATTCTTAAAGTTGCTTCCAAAAAGTCATAAGATTTCAAGAGGAGTAATAATGATGAAGGTCAAGCTAATTTATAGAAAATTGATTTTCGAATGATAGGCTCAGATTAAAAGATAAATTGACGATTGGGATTAAAGATATGACATGCATTGAGATTAGTGTCAGTAATAACACAAGTGATGAAGCATAAAAGGTGGGGATTAAGATTAAATAATAATTTAATCTTTAGTTGAGACTGTTCTGTTCGAAACTCAGAAGAATAATGATTGCATGTAAATGATAAAGATTAGCATAGAGGAAATGGTCTATTCAAACGCACAAATGAATTAATTAAATAAATATAATTACTTAATTAATAAAAATTTGCATGCAGAAGAATAAAACTAGATAACTGACTATTAAACCAGAAAGTCTGTTCGTCAGAAATAATCAGATATTACATTAAGAAATAACTGACTGATTTAATTAAATATCGCCTTAAGTGGTAAATGACTAATTAGATAACTAAGATATTACATTAGGAAATAACTGACTGATTTAATTAAATATCGCCTTAAGTGGTAAATGACTAATTAGATAACTAAGAGATTATCTAATCATAGAGGAATATGTCATGGATAGATCTTTTATGAATTAAATAATTATTTAATTCAACATTCAAGATTTTGGGATTAAATTAAATAAATAAAAATTTATTTAATTGAAGGGAAAAAAGACTAAAAAATAATTAAATAATTCAAAATTATTATTTAATTATAGTTGAAAGTGTGATAAGAATTAATTAAATAATTTAAAATGATTATTTAATAGAAGATAGATTTAATTAATGACGTAATTAAATAAATAATAATCAAGAAAGAATAAATGTAAGAATGAATTAATTAAATAATTAATAGAGGACATATGATTTTAGAAAATAATTAAATAATTAACATTATTTAATTATGAGAAATGAAGATGTAAGAATTATGCAAAAGTTAAGGGTCGCAAGCTAGGACAATATTTGGTGTCTAGACTATAAACTAATTATTTAATTAATAGAGGACATACGACTTTAAAAAATAATTAAATAATTAACATTATTTAATTACGAAAAATGAAGATATAAGAATAATGCATAAATTAGGGTCGCAAGCTAGAACAATATTTGGTGTCTACATTGACTATAAACTTCAATTTTATAACTATTTATTAAAACTTGTAATGTATTCATCAAAATGATCTAAAAAAAAAACATTGTGTATATTATTTTCAATTATATACATTTATACTCATATAGTAATTATTATATGTAAATCTTATTAACATAAACTTCTGATTTAATTTTGTTTTGCAGGACTCGGAGGAAAGGTTAAATTGAAAATTAGAAAATGTGGGAACCATTACATTCGAGAAATGCATGACACTGAACATTCTCAATGTTATAACTCGATACTGACTGAATTCTGGCTACAATTTCAGCTTCCTAACCTATAATATTCAAGCGCATAGCCGAGTTCACGAAAATTGAATTCATGTGAATTGAATGGATTCAGATCTGAAATTGGGTTGTCTACAGTTTGATCTTGGTAAGTGCGCAAGGGGGTGTTTTGAATTCAAAAGGTTTTTAGTGCAGAATAAAAGGGCATAAAGAAGAAGCACAATAGAAATGCCACAGCCATCAGTAATCCTTGCAACAGCAGGCTATGATCATACGGTACGGTTCTGGGAGGCCACCAGTGGCCGCTGCTATAGGACTCTTCAGTACCCTGATTCTGTAAGTTTTTTCGTATTATTCCATATCGAAAAGTAACCGCAGGCATTGTTGTCAACTTTTTTAAACTTTTTTCTTAATGGTTCGATCACCTAGATTGAATTACGTTGTTTCAACACTCCAGAACCTTATTTATCCAGTATCTAATTACCTTAGTCACCCGATTTATAACTGAAGGTAAATACTGTTATTGTGGCCTCTGCGACCTCTTTGCGCTTACACGGGGATTTCTTTTGCACTTTTATATGACTGAAATTTAGTACCGCGGAGTTTTGACCAAGATTGCTTTCATTTTGATGGTGGATCATGCAAATAAATTACGCACAGTTTTTGTATATCAGCAGTATATGGAAGAGCAGGAGGGGTCTTGGACACTCAACATACATGTAGCAATCCAAACACTTTACCAATGTTTCAAATACTCAGGAACCTAATCTTTAACATACAGGACATAGTACATACCTTTCTTAGTTATAGGCAACATTTTGGGGTGTGGGGACTTGAAGTTGGGTTATTATATGGCTAGGATTTCTCTGCCTTGGGTTTCATCCCTGGAGGTTTGTTTTGTTTTTCTTTGTCTTAATGTTTTTAGATTTAGTTCTAGTCATTTTTTCAGTTTCCAGGTTTTTTTGTACCGTATTACTGTTCTACTGTGACTGGGTTTAATTTTGAGTTCCAAATTGGTGTCCGGGTTGGAGGTGATCATCAAAGCAACCTCTGCATTTTTGGTCACACGTGGACATTGATATGATTTCTGCATTTCTTCACATAGCAAATGTGCCCCTTTATCATTACGCCGCAACCTTTGAGAGAGTAAAAGTGTATTTTTATGATTTGCAATTTCTTAGAATAAATTTATTTGAATCATAATGTTTTCCTTGGCGATAACATGCAAAATTATTGACTTACTTCTACATAGTACAAAACCCTTTTAAATAATTTTAAGTATACTTCTTAATCTCCTCTTATATTAATGAAGTTAATCAAGTTTTTATGAACAGAAATATTTTCAATGGTGGTACTTCTAAACCTGCAAAACATGATTCAAAGCTCTTTCAAATAGTCCAAATGGGGCTGCAAACATCTTGTAGTTATAAGCTTATTTGAATTTAGCGAGACTGCTAAATTTAGGCCTTCTTGAAACCACAGGGCTTTGGTCAAGATATTAAGAGCAATTCCCAGCCCTGTCTATTATTATACAAATTTTCTTCCTTTTGGCCAAATCCTCTTTCAAAGTACACAGAGGTGAGACTATTGGGATTCTACTGTTTGTAGGGATGGGGTTATTCCCACTGCATTTAAGTGTAGTCCTCGGGGTTATTGGGGTAGCTTGCACTATGGCTATGGGTGCGTAGCTGCATAATCATTCTATGGCTGAGCTACGAACTAATATGTCTTGATAATCACAGGTCAACATTCAAGCTTCAAACATAATCAGCTTGAAATTAAAAAAATATTTTTGAAATCCTTCAGCCCCAGAAACCCATGGGCTTGCCTGATAGGTGCCGACATAGAGTAAAGGCCTCAGTTGCAGGAACTTCTAAAGGAATTTATTTTTTGGAAGGCATGGAGAATGGGACATAAATAGACCCAGTTTTAAAGTGATTTAAGTAGTTCATCTAAAATATCTTTATCATTATTATTGAACTTGTCTTGGAGCAAAGTTATAGCCTGAAAAGAAAGAGTGAAAGAGATAGCTTCAGAATTCTGATTATTCAGATAATTCTGGTTTAACTGGAAGTCTGGAAGTGGATGTTCCGCACCTTAATTCTGAACAATCCTCCCCAAACACAATCAAATGATCACGTTGTTCTCAATTTTGAACACCTAAAGCAATCTGATGTTAATAGTGGTTTCCAATCAAATGATCTCTAAGAATTAATCAGAGCACCATAATCTCCAATTGTATTACTAGGAAAAATTGTAGTGTCTACTTTGTGCCATTTGACTAATTTTTTCAGATACTTATTCAAAAAGTTTTGTGAATAAAAAATGGAGACATGCCCAGTCTGTATGAAACATAGTCAGGTGCTTGGATTTTGCCAAGTATTTGTATATCCTATACTTTTTCAGAAAATATATTTAAAATTAAAGAATCTTTGCTAAGGTACTGAAATATAAATAAATACATGGCTTTATAATAATTTCTGTCTGGACAAGTATCAAGCAGATGATCAATAGATCATTCTGCAGATTGTTAAAATACAAAATATATGGAACTGTCTTGCTTGTCACTTCTCTGTTTTGAGAGTTTTGTTTTTCAGTGCCAAAGAAAGAGCAGCATGAAATTGAGTAATACCTCATTGTTATATACTTTTCCACAACCCACTTTGGTTTTTGTCCTCGAGAATCTTTTATCATTTACAAAAAGTTATATGCATACTTCATTGTATAGGCCCCTTGGGAAGAAGTTTATTTCCACATCATCCTGCAACCTTATTTTGTAATCTCATATTTTATGCTTTAAGTGGCTGATTGGTAACCTTGTCAGTTGAATGAAGGTGTTGAAGATTCATTATGGGTTAATATCTTCAAAAGTAAATAAGGTGGAAGCCTTATCATCTATATATACTCATTCTCCAGCATGAAGCTATTATCATCATTTGTTTAGATTAAACCGTTATATTAGGTCTGAAAATTTTAGGGATAAAGATAAACAAGAGCCTCTCAAAATAGTATGATCCTTGATCTTAATCAGCTCCCCATTCTGCAGTTTTATCCAAAGATATAGTTGTATAAGGCAGATCATCTGCATTTTTGTTCCAAATGGGAGAGCCAAAATTCGACTGGCACCCATTTCCTAGATTCTTATAGAATATTGATTAGAATAATATTTCTGCACAACAAGGCTTGCCAGGATTTTTGTTTGATTGAGATTGTGAAACCCCCATGAAAATGGAATGCTATATTTATAAACCTCATCAGAGTTTTCTCCTAGAAACTTGCTTCCAATAAATGAAAGCTTATTTATTTTGGCATTCTTTCCTTATCGTGATAAGACTTTTCTTACCAGAGCTTGGAACTTACGTAAACCCACCATTAGTATTGTAAGACTTAAACATGTAAATATGGAGATCAAGCATAAATCAAATTTTATAAATATGAGCATTCTTCCTGGTTGTTGTGTAATTAGGCACATCATATTATTAGCTTTATGTTATAGGATGCTTTTTTCTTAAGTATTTAATCTTTATTTCTTTATTTATTCCATGTTTTAAGTACTTAGGGTTAATGAAGGTTTGGTCATTGGTTAAGGAGGTTTCCTTCCCATTGAGTATGTAATGAGGGGAAACCGTAAAAGATGTGTTGCTTCAATTTCATTTGTTAATGCAATACAAAGAGATGACATTTTGTGAGAACTCTTGTATTTTACAGTCAGATTTGTGGGGCCAATTTATCTTGAGTGAGCGTGAGCTCCATTATTCTACAAGTTTAGGAACATAGCAAGTGGTATTGGTGATTCTGTTGGTTCTCGCTACCTTTGCAATAAATAAATGCCAAGGTTTGTTTATCCAAGAAACACTTCAAAGTTTGTGACGGATGAAGAATTGACAGTATTGGTAACAGAATTCATAACAAATATTATATTTTCTTAAAAAGGCCAATGGATAAAAAATTTGATGAAGGGTTGTCAACCCCTGGGATGTGCTTGATCCCTTAGATAATGAATTGGAGGAAGAGGCAGAAAAAGGCCAATGGAGGCCCTCGTTTAACCTGCAGATAAGATGACACAGTATGATTTTAGGAAGGAAGTAGAGGTACACATGGTTAAGGAAGGTTTAGTTAACATTCAAAGTGCAACAAGTTTATGACCCTGAAGAGAAACTAAACGTGGCTTTGCAGCATCTGATTGTGGCAGCTCATACATGGGGGACAAATGGCTATCTTGAAACCCTAGAGGATGCTTTACCTATTATGTTGAGGATTTGAATCGAAGAGTGGATTGAAACTAAAACAAACCATACAGTACTAAATTCGTGCATCCTTTTAGAGAGTTATAATAATGGAATATTATATGGATAAATTCCAGATTTTTGTTTCAATGGCCATACACCTAGAAGATATAGTGCTTGATATCTACATCTCCAAGTGGTTGGAAATTCAATCCAAGTTAAAGATGTTCAATAATAGAACTCTTGAAGATTCTAGCTATATGGCTAGGAATTCTGAGATCCATGTGCTAGCTATTAGAAGTGATCTTAAGTTTTGGCAAGAAGGGAAACACTTTTGATTAGAAGGTTAGTGGGAGAAACATGATTGCTTGTCAAAAAACCATAGTGGTCCAACTATCACAAACTCTAACCTAAAAATACAAAACTCTATTGTAACTGTTCCAGACCTTGGTGTAATGGTCATCTATATAATCCCAAAAAGTTCAATATAGCAGAAGATTTATGTCCATTCGAGTCTAAACCCAAATCTGATAATGATGATATCTTTAGTATTGTGATGTTAGTATGAACCAAAAAGTTAATACCTTTCTTTTGTAGAAACGTGGGAACTGTTAGTTTCTCTCTCAACAATGATAGGGTTGGACCATCTTGACACCTTAGATTTTTTTGCCTATGCAAAAAGAAGTTGGATTTTGGTCATGGTTGACATTGGTAGCAACAAATAAACATTCTAGATGAGATGATTTTGTAGGTTGGGTCCATGCTTAGACATTTTTGAGTGTTTTTCTAGTTGGGTATTAAGTCACTTGAGCATTGAGTGTCTAGGAATGGTACATAATGTGAAGCTGACAGTATCTAATTTTACTCTCAAGTATAAATTTTGTGTTTTTGATATTGGGAGAGTGAATGTATTGGTTGTTCGATCATTACAGTTACTAGGGACATATTCCAATCACTGAGAATGGTTCTTGACAGACTATCAAATCCTTACCTTTGATGGAAATCAGGACTGTTGATTCGAGCCAAAAGGGGTATTTTGGATTTATGTCCCACTTGTACCTTATGGAGGTAGATTCTTCTAATCTGCTGTGTCAAGCTCTAGGAATTTCAGACTTAATTTGCAAGTACAAGGCAGCCCTTCAAGGCCTACCAAAGAGTTTGTCACTGGACAAGGGATTGGAACTTATTGCTGAGCTTGACCTTATAAGGAGCCCAACTATGCTATGCCGTTATAAATATGTATGCACTTTTATAAATAAAAGATTGGATAGTGTATACAAGAGCTATTGGAGGCTGGGGACATTGTTCTGAGTAAGACCCCTTATGCTGCATCAGAGGTCACGGGTAGGAAGAAGGATAGGTCATATTGTATCTGTATTGATGACAAAGAACTTGACAAGACCACCATGAAAGCAAGTGACTATTTGTTTTTCTGAGAGATTTCAGACGTGGATGCTATCAAATATCAATCTGGATACAGGACCAGAAGAAGACAAAATTCAGAAATTACGAAGGTCACTAGCAATTTGGAGTCATGCCTTTTGGGCTTTGTGGTGCTTTAGCTATTATTCAAATATTGACTAACAATGCATTCAACAAATTCCTTTGTAAGTTTGTTCTTATATTTTTTGATGATATGCTTGTTTACATTAATCAATAGCCATCCCATCTAGATCTTTTGAGCATTTTGCTTGATATTTTGGTGGATGAAAAATTGTATGCCAAGGCCTTAAAATGTGACTTTACTAAAGTCATCTTAAGAACCCTTTTGTTACATTATTGATTATTTCTGCTGAAGGGGTGTGCACAAACCCTACCAAAATAAAGGTTACATGCGATTATCTTGTGCTTAAGTTGCCTAAGAAATTTTGTGGTTTCTTAGGCTTGACATGGTTCTACCTAAGGTTTGTAAGATTTTTTTTGCAATTGCCTGTCCGCTAATTGACCCCACCAAAAAGGATGCTTTTAATTAGTTTTTTGAGGCACACAATTCTTGTAAAGAGCTCAAACGGGCTCTCATGATTGTTCCAATTTTAATTGCTTTTGATTTTTCCAATCCTTATGTGATCAAATGTGATGCTTTTGGACTTAGGCTTGCTGTAGTACTCTCTCATGTTGTTGTAGGTTTTCATTCCTTTTTATTAGTTTATTAGGTATTTTCCTACACCTAATTTAGTTTGCAGAGGTGGGCTCATTTTGACTAATAATGGTGTGGAGTGGTGACTCTTCATATTCCACTTTCCTCCTTTGCATTTCTTATAAATGCTTTCACCTAACTTTTTTTTCTACTCTTTCCATTCTCTCATTCTCTTGCATTGTATTTCTCTTTCTTGGTTAATGGGAAATAACACTATTCTGCCTATCATCTAGTCTTGAGTAGTATTGTGGCTATCATTATAGCATTTGGTCTTGGTTGTTTTCTTTGCTTATTGCAAAATCTAACATGGTACCAAAGCCATGGTGTCCTAGTCTAGTCCATCTTTCTTGTTTTTTTAGAGATTTAGGGGCAAATTAGCGTGCATGTGTTTTCTCTAAAAAGCCTAGTATACTCTTCTCTTGCATTTTCGAATAATTTGGAGAATCAAAATGGTTTGATAGAAGAAACAAGTTTGTGAAAGATCTTAGCTTTTTGGGTTTTGGGCATGAGCAAATTTTCTATGATCAATGTAGCAATATAGACTTCTCCATTGTGTCTGAAAGGCTTGAGATAGTCAAGATTGAGTTTTGTTTTATCAAATTTGGAGTGGAAGAAACTAATCTCCGTTTGGGTTTTTGCCAGTGTTACCCTAAGTTTTTGGGACGGGGACAGTGGGGACGACGGGACGAGTCCCCAAGTTTCCGGATTTTGAGGCAAAATTTGGGGACGGTGGGGGACGACTATATAAAATATAGGGAAAATTTTAAAAATATAGGGAAATTTTAAATAGTCATATGATAACATGGATAAAGCATGCATAATATACATTAGAGAACCTTAACATATAACATTTGTGTTCAACATTATGCCAATACTCAATACACATTCAAAATTAACAATACATACATGAATCATAGAACAACCTCCAAGTTATAATTTATAAACTTATATCAAAATGCCCAAAGGCTACATTGCTGCCATATAGTTTTAAAGTTTGTTATGAAAATCAAAATACAATATCGCATGTCAATAATGAATAAACAAAGACTAAGAGCATTGCTGCCCCTAATCATCTCCCATAACCGCATCAAAATCAGAGTCATCCTCTGAGTCACTGCTAGTGTGATGGTCCTCCTCAACCAACGGAACCCCAACCAAACCCTCAGCTGTCTCCTCCTCATCTACCTGGGCCATGTCCTTGGGATCAATATCCTACCGTAGAGCTGGAGTCTGTCGATATTTTGGAGTCTGCTGATCCTGAAGCCGAAGAGCACTATGAACGGCCACTAGCTTCTCCGCTCGTCTAGAGGTAAGTCTATTCCTCTTGAGGGAGTGGATAAAGTTATATGTGGACCAATTCCTCTCTGCAGCAGAGGAACCGGCAACCTGTGCAAGAAGGCGAGTAGCAAGTGTCTTCAACTGCGGTGTATCCCTCCCATGATAGGTCCACCATCCAATAGGGTTCGTTTGAGCTAATATAGCTCTATCCAACCTCGCCTGTGGTTTACTCAAGTTTGGGCCACTAAGATTTGCAAAGTCTAGGAATTGTGCCCGAAGTAGTGAAGCCTTCTCTGTTGGATGCATCTTATCAATGGCCCATGTGAACCCATCTAAAACCTCAGGGTCATTGCATGGAGGCACCCTACCATCCCTTGGTGCATACCATTTGGGATTTAGAGCAAGGGCAGCCATATGAAGCGGGGTGTTCATTGTATTCCACCTCTGCATCACAATGGGCCTAATGTGTTGCTCATATAAATCCAAAGTGGGATCCTTTGCCGAAATAACTTGCTTGATCTTCCCAAGCATACTGTCAAATGTCTCATATATCTCTACAAGACTAGGAGAGTTTGTATCAGCATATCGGATGACATCTATAATAGGCGAGATGAAGGAACAAATATATCTGCAAAATGCAAACAAAAAGTTCAAAATAATTAGTTGACAAGTTAATTGACATGTTAGAAACTTCAAAAGTTGGAACATTGGACAATAAAATTAAAAATTAAAATCAGAAATTTAATATGCAAATCAGCCATCTAATATGTCTTACCTCACATTGGCCCACCAATCGTCATCGAGGATCTTTTGTTTGATGGTCTTTCCTTGAGCAGAACTTGCATTAGGCCATCTAGTGCACTCTGCATTGACCATCATCAATTGTAGAGGCTCATGCACCTCAAGCATCCTCTCCAACAAGATGAAGTATGTGGCATATCTACATTCATTGATTCAATGATTCATTAAAAAATAAAAATTTAAAACAAAATCAGATTATGAATACAAATTGAAATGATTGAACTTTGAAGTTTCAAAATTTGAAAAATTGAAAATGAAACAAAATGAAGTGGCATACCTTGTCTCAACAGGTTTGAGAAACTACTCCTTTGAAAATGCTCTGAAGAGAGCAAGTGAGGTGTGGTGATTGCAAATGAACATCTGAATATTTCTAGCTTCTGCCACCGTTTGCTTCACCCAATCCAACTTCTCTATGTCTTTCAATGCATTGTTCAATGTGTGAACACAACATGGGGTCCAAAATATGTGCCTATAAGTACCCTCCACCATCAACCCATCCGATTTGCACACACGTGCTGAATTAGTGATCACCTGCACCACATTAGCAGCTCCAACCTCCTCTATGGCATCTCTCAAAATGGAAAATTGGAAGTCTGCATCCTTATGTCTCCTTGAACAATCTACGACTCTAAGAAAATAAGAACTAGCAGGGCATGTGATTATGACATTGATGAGTGGCCGATGCCTAACATTCTTCCCTGCTTTGTTCGATATTGAGGTTAGCTCGGGTTTGAAATCGGAATAGAACCCCCCCACCAACGGCACTATGATACCTTCCCACACCCCCGGTTGGCGATTGTTGACCGGATAGCCATAAGTTTATTGTCCTCCCATCCTTCCCAGAAATACTCTCACTTTCACCCATCGGGTGTTCAGTTCAGAGAAAGAGAGAGGGTGTTCAGGTTAGTTGCTTCCATTCGACCGCAACAATCACCCTCCCACCCATCCCAGAAAGCAGTCCACCCATCCATCACTATAGAGCACCTTGTCCTCATCCACGTTTTCCTCATCTCCTCCATTAACACATTAACTTTAGAGTACTTTTTGTCTAGGAGGGTGGTGCGTAGCTTATGATCTCCAAGGGGTATGAATGAAGAACCAATAGTGGCTATGTCTTTCACCATTTGTTTGAAATAAGATGAACGGACCACATGAAATGGGATGGCATGGGCAAAAAAGAATTTGGCAATGGAAGATTCAGTGGCTTCTCGTGCTTGGTTATTAAATATGGACTCAACTGAAGATGCCTTCCCACTACCACTCACCTTCCTCTTTCCTCTTGAGGCAACTCCACTACTACCAACTGTGGAAGGAATAGGATTAGGCATAGATGATTGCGCACTTGGGAAAGAAGGTGACCCACCTTGAACCCCATCCAACTCCATTTGAATTCTTTGGCACTCTAATGCTTGATCATCTTTTAATGCAGGACGTATTCTAACTCCATGGCCCACCTCACCCAAAAAAGGAGACCTAACTCTTGTGTAGCTGCTTCTAAATTCTTTTTCACAAACATGGCAAAACCACACCCTACTCCCCCCCTGGATTTTTTTGCCTTTCACCCACGGGTTTAACATATTGAAGGAATGGTTTTTTTTGGTTTAATGGTTGTTGAAGGGCATTGGAATGGGTTTGTTTGCTTTCCACTAACACCCTCACCACTTTCCCTTCTATTTTGTACTTCATCTTCACTATCACTCCCACCCTCACGGCTGCTCATGTTTTTTATATTTAGAATGCAAGTTTCAACTGAAAATGCAAAAAATAAAATAAAATCAGACAATGTATGCGAGATTTTGCAAAAAAAAATGAAAAAAAAAGAGGGAAAGGAAATGCATACCTCTTTGGTGGATTTACGCTCCCAACAACCCTAATTTCAACCTCCTCTCCTTCAAGGTGTTGTTCTTTCTCCTTCAATGGCTGCAACTTCTTTTGGTCTCAAACCCTTGGCTGCTCACAACAAACAAATGCATAAAATGAATTAAAAGAGGCCTTTTTTTCCTCATAAGAGAGTTGAGCAATGGGGCCCACAGATGCCACGTAGGCAGGGGTGTTACTTTTTAAATTTGTGTTTTTTTTTAACTTAAAAATGCTGTTTGACGTGGGGGACAGCTGGCCGTCCCCGGGACGGTCAGGGGACAACTCAGCCGTCTCCTGGCCATTCTTGGAACAATCAGCTGTCCCCCATTGGGTCAACCCCGTTCCCCTGTTTCGAGGACGGTTTCCTATTTTTTTGCTAAAAAGGGGATGCCAGGGGACCGTCCCCCAGCCGTCCCCTTGTACCCGGGACGTTTCAAGGACAAGGACGGGCATTTCAGGGGGGGACGCATCCCCGGGTTTCCCTGGTTTTTGCATGTGTTTGTTTTATAGGTGGTGCAAATTTTGGGGCTGGCCAAAACTTGATTGTACCATTGTGTTTGGCAACATTGAAAACCCTAAGATTGACTATAAACTTGGGCATATTCGAGCTCTCTTTCTAGAGGGGGCCGAGAGTTTTTTTTTGGCTTGTGAGAAGCTCTAGGTGGTACTAAAGGTCACTTAGTTTTTGGGGCAGTTTGCCATTGCACTCGAAGTGGCCAACAACCCCAAGATTGCCTAGTCATTTGGAGTTGCTTGCAGATAAAGCAATTTTTTGGTTTGCCAAGGTTGTACAACCTAAGCACAATGTTGTTTTTTAAAACAAATTTTAAATTCAAAAATTCAAAAGGATTTAAAAGTTGCAACATTATTGATAAGGCTTTTGATGTAATTAATAAGGTTCACGACCTATTTGAAGGCTTGCGGCCTTTAATAAGGCTCACAACCTATAATAAGGCTTGTGGCCTATTTTAAGGTTATGCTTTTTGCAACCTATTTTGAGGCCTGCTGTCCCTCCATTTGTACCAACCATGTGGTCCTTGGGAAATCCTACCCAGCCCCAAATTTAGCAACAAAGTCTATTTAAATATTTTTCCTCCTTAAATTTGTAAGCACCTCCATGTTAATTGACCTTTTTTATATTTGGTAGATTGCTACTTTTGGTGGCATTTTTGATGGATTTTCCTACATTTGGCAACAATGCTGGTAGTTTGCAAGTTTGGGAGGGTTCTAAATTTATCTAGTGAAGACTACTAATCTACTTGGTGAACATGCCCTCTCTAATGGAGTTTTAAGTTTTGCACTTAGACTTAAGGAGCTTTGTTCTTAGCTGTATAGTGTCTGATTTTAGCACAATTTTTTTGAAATGGGGCAGTTTTTCACAAGCTTTGCAATGGTGTAATTTTACAGTTTTGGCACTCTAGTTTTCCAGAAATCATGTTTTCTCGGAGTTTTTGGTATGTAGTTCTCATTTTGAGACCTTTAAAGGGCATATCTTGCACAAAGGGACTCCTATTTGGGTCCTATTTTTTTGAAAGTGTGTATTTTTCTGCAAACTTCATGCTGATGTCTTTTATTTCTTCTCATTCTATATCTGAATTGTAGTTTTTGCATTGTGCTCTATTTGAGAACTTGGAAATATTATCAAGTACTGTAAATGCAATAGTGTTAAAGTGCCACATCGATGTTCTTGTTTTGGGGGTCTTTTATGGGTTTATTGTATCCATTGAATTGAGATAAAGTTTTATTTTAGGGGGGGTCTCTTGATGGTTTGTGTGGTTAATTTAGGGAGTTAATCATGTGATAAAAAAGCATCCTGTTGTTGTGAAACAGATAGATGAAACTATAAGTTCTAGTGAGACAACTGCTTGGAGAATTTCATATGGGTTAAACTCTTGCCCATTTATGGATTTGTTCTTGAACCCACTTCTTGTTGGTGGAAGCAAGTGGGATAGAAATATTGAACATGTCTTGGGAGTGAGTCTATGTAATGTTGACATCGACTCCTAGATTGTGAACACTCACATTGAGTTCCCTTGTGAACTATGGACTACACTTGGGAAATGCATGGAGATCCACGCAAACCTTCCATTCTCGAAGGATCCTAGTCATGATAGCCTTGTTCCACATGATGTTTTCCAACTAAAGATGTAGGAAAATGATTTGAAGTGAAATAACATAAGATTATGCATGAAAATCAAATGTATACCTCAAACAATCTCCATACTTCTAGATGAGCGGAAATGGAATGCATCCTAGTTCCATTTGATTTGCTCTTATGATACTGATAGTATGTGGATTGCTCAATAGACTAGCATAACCTTGGTATGATTGCAAATGAGTTAGCAAAATGACAGCATAAGGGTATGATAGCTCGATTTTGAGACGAGAATGAAGGATGAAGACCTCTAGATATAGCGCTTTGAAGAGGCAAAATCAAGGGTCAGGATAGATTGATGATGGATGACTAAGATTGAACGAGGATCAAGGTTAGGCTCAAAATCACATGAGGGTTAGGATCTAGGTTTAAGATTGAGATAAGGACAAAATCCTTATGTGATTGCCTAAGATTAAGAGGCGGGATTGAAATGAGTGGATAAGATGGAAAGATAGTTTGACTTTTGGGTAGATTGTCTAGGTTCAATGAATCTAGACAAGGAGTTAGTTAGACATATGAAGGGGACACTTGTCACATGATGACAATTTTAGATTATGATCCATGTAAACAAGTTTGAGGGCTAGGATTAAATGGACAAGGATAAAGGATAAACTGGAATTAATTAAATAAGTAAAATATTTATTTAATTAATGGGATCATGTGAGGGGCAAATAATTAAATAAATAATAAATATTTATTTAATTATAGGTTAGGATAAAGATGGGGGAAAAGATGGGAATAATTAAATAAATAATAAATATTTATTTAATTAATGGGTTAGGATAAGCTCAATTAGGTGTGGCTAGGTAAGGTTAGATTTTAGTTGTTTGCATTTTGCCCCTCTTTGATATGACGTCATGAAGTGGCGTTGTATCAAAGAATAAAACATAGTGGATAGGAAGGGATAAAGACTAATGACATGATGCCCTAGTCACTGGAAGGAATGAGGAAGGATGACGATGAGGTTATGGGATGCCCCACTGAGAGGACAGGCGGGTTAAGAGAACATAGGTGTGCTCTCGAAATGGGAGGGAGTGATTAGGGAAAAGGATCAAGAAATAGATGAAATGGGATGGAAGAGGATGAAAAAAAGGGGAATTTGAAGATGAATGAGTTGAAAGGAGATGAAAAGGAAGGGGAATTTGGTTATGTTAGTATGTAAAGAGCAATCCTAAGTGTGATATAGAAAAGACAATTATGCACCAAGGTATGAGGAACTAGGGTGACAAGGTAACTTTTGCATGGACTTGACACTCAAACAAGGCAAACATGACATACAAGATAAAGACAATGCCTCACTATTTACCAATCAAAACACACCAAGATATAAAAAGATCAAGGTGGCCTTAAGTAGGTGTAGTCATGGGTCAAAAGATAGATCAAAAGATAAATCAAAACAAAAGATTCATTGTTAAACATGTCATGCAGCCAACATATCTCTTGCCAAAGGATAATGATAATGATGAGGATTATGCTAGACTTAGGGGTCCAAAGGGCATTGATGATTGGATTTGACTTGGCAACACTGTGGATAACCAAGAAGTGATTGGAAGATGATGGGCAAAAGGATATAACGAATAGCTGGGCTCACGTGTGATTTCATGATGAGGATTGATGTTTGCATGCAATGTTTGGTTGTTGTTCAAATGTAAGTTTAGGAGTACCAAAGTTTATTATGGATAGGATTTGGGATGAGATGGGATGTATATGATAGAAGATAGGGTGTGTGTTTATGTTTTTGTGTATTATGGGATGATGCTTTTATTGTGGGATGAAAGAATTGGTGAAGATGGACGCAAATGCATGAGGGTTGAAGGCCAAAGCGTTGAGTACTAAGTGTATAGACAAGGCCGTATCCTTGACACAATTTAAGTGTAGCTTCCACATCTAACATAGGGGGAAGAATGGGGAAGGGTGGGTGATGATGGAGGAGATGATGGGTGACACTAATCAATGAGCAATACAAGTCGTGATAGGTTTATTATGGATGGGTGGATGGACAATAATTATTTATGATATGGGAAGATAGGAGTGATGGTGGATGGGAGATGGCATCCTAAGAAATGGTGGAAAAAAGACTACTATAGATGGTGCTTGTTTCTAGGTTTTCACCATGGTACTTATCCAAGGTACCACCGAAGAGGTTTTCACTTGTGGATTGATTATTTCTCTTTACTATTTTTTGATTTTTTTTGATTTTTTCAGCAAATGAAACTTGATGTTGTTGTGATCAAAGTGGCGAGTTGTTGATCTAGATAACGTTCCTTGAGGGAGCTAAGGTAGAATCAATAATATGCGGACTACGAAGGGCATCATACGTTTCACGTAAAAAAGCTTGGGCAAGCTTTGTATTAGAGCACTTCAAGAGGTTACTGGCAAAGATCCGTTGATATGATATATTGCCAAGGGGGATGAAGGATGGATGGATGGATGGAGGTTGGTGGATGAAATAGTTAAGTGAAGTGGATGGATTGTGTGGAGATGATGAGGATGAAGACTTATGATCAACAAGTTTGCATCGTGACATACTGGTTTGAGAACTTTTACAGATGCCACTAGTTATTTTGGATGATGGAGCATTATTGGAGATCGACTTATGTGTTTGCTTGATTTTATTTTTGACTTTGAATTTTTTAGAGTCCAGTAGCTTTTGATTGAGATTTTGACTAGAGGACTTGTCTTTGCTTTTCCTTTTTTGACTTGATTTTTGATATCCGATTGATAAAGGCTTTTGGACTTTTGTACATTTAGTAATAGCCTTGTTTTTTTGAGATGTATCAATAATAGGCGACACTTTTTGATCCAGGTCTAGGAGTTGAGTGGAATTGGATGAGTTGAATGAGATGGTGAAGATATGTTAATCTTGGAAGAGGTCGGCGATATATTTGACGTAGTCTTTGTGGGTAGCTCTATCACTGCTGTTAATATCAAGGGATGCTTACACTTCATTAGTGGGGTTGCAATTAGGCTTAGTAGGCATAGTATAAGGTGGTTCATACCCTAATCCTTTATGCTTGGCATTGTGTATCGGCTTCAATGGTTAAAACATTCCATTTTCTTCTTCGCCAAGACCTTTTCCTTTATATCCCATGTCTTGGCATATGCGGAAACCTTTAGGATAGATATCAACAAGTTTAGACTTTTGTTCTTCTTCTTCATCTTTGTATAACCAAGATGAGATGTCCTCTTCAATGATTTCTTGTCCATCATTTCCCAATGCTGGAAGGGAGTTGCACTTCGTATTATAGCTTGAGATGATGGTACCAATAGCTTAGGTTGACCATAAGTTTTAGGAGATAGTGGGAGTTGTCCTATGTGGAAGGAATGTAACTCATACTCACTACATCCAATTTAGCCTTGATCTCTGGGATATTGTGAGGGGTGGAGGAGGCAGATAGCGAGGAAGGTTCAATGTGCAAGGATGAAGATGCTTCGTTATTGATTGGACAATGTTGTGAAAGGCCATGACTGCTATCCAAGAACATGCAATTTTGAAAGGGCTTTGGATCAGCAAGGATAGTCACTTTAGTTCCCTTGTGTGGGAACTTTATTCACTGGTGATACGTGGATGGAACAACTTGCATGGCATGGATCCATAGACGATCAAGAAGGATGTTGTATGGGAGATCAAGGTCTAAAATATGGCATGTAGTTTCCAAAGTGATTGGTCCAACTTGGACAGGCAACTTTATGATACCTTTAGATTCCCGCTCATTTTCATCATAGCCTTTGATGGCAATCTTCTTTTGAGGATCGATAGCATCATCTGAGTATCCCAATTGTTTTATTAGATTCAAGGTGCAAAGATTAAGTCTCGATCCATCATCTATTAGGATACACTTGATTATGGTTTTATGGATATGGGCGGAAAATGAGATGGGTCAATTGGGGGGGAACCTTTAGCAGTAAACGTGAGAGATTGGGGATAAGATAAGTGTCCTATCATGGCTTGAAATTGGTCAATGTTAATGTCATTAGGGACATAGGATTCTTGGAGGGCCTTTTCGAGTTCTTTGTGCACAGGGGATGGTCTAAGTAGCTCAAGGATGGATATTTGTGGAGTTTTGCCTAAGTGGTTAAGGATATTATATTTGTTTGTAGATGTGGAGGAGGATGAGGCTCCTGGGATGGTGATTCGACCACAATGGGTAGTGATAGTACAACTAGATGCTTTGGTAGTTACAGTGGCTACTTGGGTAGGACTTTGTTCAATGTGACCGATGACAAAATCGTATGGGATATCATTGTTATAGGTATAGGGCGTTGCATTATAAGATGTGAAAGATTTACCATCATTATGTTGAGAGAAAGGTTGCTTGTATACACCCAATTGTTCGTTAGGTGACTTTTGGCGTTCAATGGTAATTTCTCCTCGATCAATGAGATCTTGGATTGAGTTTTTGAGTCTCATGCAAGTTGATGTTTTATGTCCATGTACCCTATGTATTCACAAAATTTATGCTTTTTAAACCAAGAGGGTTTGGGTACATCCTCACCAAGTGGTTTTATAGCTGGAAGTTGGAGCATGTTTGCTTGGACTAGTTTTTGGAGGACAGTCTCAATAGATTCTCCCAGGGGAGTATATTCTTGTCGATTATATCGTTTAGGTTGACCTTTGGGGATAACCACATGGTGTTGGAGAGCTTGATTGTTTTGAGATGATGGTGGTGGAGGTATTTGGATGTTTTGGACATGTTTGGAATCAATCACATCATCATTGACTACATTTTGTTCTTGTTCAAAAAATGAGATTTGTCACTAGATTGATTGTTGTCTTTGCTTTCCTTCTAGATTTGGACTAGTCCTTTGGCTATAAGTGGTTTCTTTATGGCAACTCCTTTTTCTATGATTTCATTGAAGGAGTGAGCACATTGTAGATGGAAGCCCATTTCAGGATTCAAGTTTTGGATGAATATAGTTATGAGTTGTTTTTTGGGAATGGGCCATGAAAAGCGACTAGCAAGATGTCTCCATCTTTGTAAGAAAGAGGCAAAGCTTTCACCATTCTTTTGTTTTGTGTTGCATAGGTCCATCATGGTGATGTCATGTTCGATGTTGTAGGAGAAATGCGTGACCAATTTTGTGGCTAGCTCGGAAAATGTGGTGATTGTCCCATGAGGAAGGTGGGTAAACCAATCTAGGGCTTGTCCACCCAAGCTTCTAGGGAATAGTCTCAAGAGGTATGCATCAAGATAAGAGACCTCTTCGCATGCGATGTAAGATTCTTAACGGTGTTTCCTAGGATCTCCCTTCCCTTTTTATTTATCGAATTTAGGCTTCTCAAAGTTTTGGGGAAAGGGGATTATTGTAATGTAAGGACATAGTTCTTGGAAGGTGTAGCTTTTCGTTTGATGTCCTAATTGAAATCCCTTAAGGGTGTCTTTGATTTGTTGAGCCTCTTGTGCCAAAAAACTTTTGAGATTAAGGGGTGGTGGTTGATAATTGGAAGTTGGAGGTTGTGTGTATGATATGTGTAGGTTTTGATGAGTGGATGAAATTGGGTTTCAGGTTTGAAAGGGGTGTGTTGTGTTGATGGGGATGGATGTTGAAATGTGAGGAGAAGAGATGGAAGCTTGAGGTTGTGGGATTTGTGATGAAATGGTTTGGGTGCTTGATGGAATTTTGATGCGTAAGTGTGTTGTGGATGTGGGATTGGTGGTTTGAGAGGAAATGGAAGGATTAGAAGATGAAATATCCCAAACAGTATATATGCAAAATTTCTGATTTTTGTAACATAAAATGATGCTAGTTTTCTGATTTTTTAATTTTTGCTTAAACCCTAGTGTGCAGATATAATTTTCTGAGTTTATTTATGCATGAACAGCAGCACATAATGCAACAAAAAGTTGGTAAACTTATAGCAGATCACAATAGCATTATATTATCAACATAGTTTGACTAGATCCATCAATATAAGCCAATATATTTCTGATAATCAACCTCCAGTCTGCTGCTAAAATATGAGTGCAAATTACAAAGGAAACTGGGCCTCAAACATGCGCCACAACATGAAGAAACCCCAATAATGCAGATGCAAAACTATCCCAGGCTGGGCGAGGTTGCTCCAGCCACAAACATGCAACTAAATGATGAAGAAACAACTCTAAAACCCTACCAAGGGGTGTACTGGCCTGCTGGACTGATGTTAGGGCTTTGCCACCCTAGAAAGTCTGAAGTAGAACCTCCAACTTGCACAACTTGCCCTTCAAATCAGATAGCTAAATGCTGATGCAAACTGAACATGCAAACTAGCAATAATCTCCATTGAAGCACATAGGAACCTCCGTTATGAAGCCCTCCATGGAAGAATGTAGGGTTTCATCCAACTTCTCCTCAATTCCTAAGGGTTTTCGTCCTTAGAGAATTCACCAATAGCAGATTAGAATAGCAGAAAATGATTTGATGATGATTAATGCCTCCAAACTCACCTTGTATAAATACACATCTCCTTATGACTCCCAATCTGGCCGACCTAGCTAAAAGCGCCAATTTGCATTTAAAAATTATTTTAAACTCATTTTTTCCCTCCTTTTGGGCACCCAAAATGATATTGCTTTTAATTTTTTTTTTTTTAATTTATCACCCTTATTTCTCCAAAAAGGGGCCGCCCAAACATAATAAAAATATACAAAATATTTTGGGTGCCAAAAGTCCAAATTAAATATTTTTCTCCTCCCCTCTTGGCAGTCAAAATCGAAAAATAATAAATTATTTTTCCTTTGTTCACTTGAAGAGGGACATTAGAGAAGAAGATGGGAAATGTGTGGGATCACGAGGATTAGAAGTTGGGGGTGTGGAAGGATCTTGTGTGATTTGGGAGACATCAAAGTCATGGGGTAATTTGGCACCTTTCTTAGCTAGCATGAGGATGTATTGATTGGGATACTTATAATGACCCAAGGCTGATTTTTTTCTTAAAACTTCTTAATTCTTTGCTCTTGCATTTCGTCAAACACTTGACATGGGGTTCATTGTTTGAAGATTCTGAATGTGTTTGCTTTGGAAGTGTTTAGGTAAGTAATAAAATCATATAACATGCTCTTTGCAATTCATTCATATACAATAAACATTCATGATACTTGAAAGGCATTATAACAAAGACTTGTCCTACATTCCATTTGCAACAAAGAGGCAAAAATTAAAAGTATAAAATACGTAGTGGCTGCTATAAGAACAGATTGCAGAGATAAATTTAATTATTTTTCTGACCTCATACAATTTGCAATGGTCTTATATATCTGCAGTCAATATTCAATTGCCCAAGTTCAGCAGCCAAGAGTCTTCCATCCTCAATGCCACCTGCAAACTTGCCTAGAAACTGGTCTGAGACTGTGCTAGCAATAACAATGAAATTTCAGACTTACCATGCCCTCACACAATTGCAAATAACTCCAAAATAGACCCACGACTCCCTCAGGAAAGATGGCGGCCAACAAACACAACTCCAAATGCCTTAGTCACAACTCCATACAACTCGTAGTATTCAAGGTGAAGCACCTGGCAGATATGAAAGTAATGTTTGGCAATAAGTTTCCCCATGCCAGCACTAAGAAGAAATACCACTCAACATTCTGTAAAAATCAACGCCAAACAATGGTATAAGTTTGCATCTAGAAATGGAGGCTCCATGATTCCTCTAAATTAAACTCTTACACCCAGCCATAACAATATTTATGCTCAACAACAATAACCTTCATAGAATGGCCTCACACACAAATAGTCTCCTCACTCTATGTTCATTTTTCCATTCATGGCGCCTGTAATCTTCCTATAAACCTTTGAAAATAATAGATAAATTGTCTTCCGACAACCCTTTGCAAATTCTATTAATTTTGTCTTGCTTGAAACAACCAGTCTTCAATCATACCTGCGACTTGTCTTCCAAAATCATTTATCAGAAGATTTTGCAAATTAAACCCTTTCGATCAAATATGAAAATCACAACAATGAAGCACCGGCATAGACTCAAGATGAATCTATCAACAATCAACCAGGGAGGATTTTTCATCACCATAGCTGATATTCTCCATGAGGGTTTTCGTCCTCAGGAAGTTCTTGGAGAAAACTTTTGCAAACTTCACAATAATAATTCACGTATGTGCAAATGAACTCAAAATCAATATTTTATTGGTCACGAGGTCTAGTCTCCCCATCGTCCCCGTGGTACCGGAGGGCGTGTCGTGCCAGCGTCACTGGTCACGTGAAAAAAGTTTATCAGGCGCACTGTAGTTTATAAGGGGACGGATACCCGACCAATTCCTGCAGTCTAAAAATAAAAAATAAAAATAAAAAATCAATATTTTGTTCCTTTTCCCAATTCCAACACCTTCTTTTGAGAGTAAAATAATATTTAATCAATTCCTTATGTCTCCCTTTAATTTCCCAAATGAGCATTAAAATAATACCTTTAAATATTTGCTTCATTTTAGCCACTCCTTATTGACAAATAAGTCTCTTTTAATATTTAAATAAATACTTAAGTGAACTTATAATTAAATAATAACTTAAGCATTTATTTCATTTCATCCACTTGACTTACGGAAATACCTTCAGAACACCAAACACTAACATGGATTATTGCCAAACTTTGCTACCCAAGAATTGTGGAGTTCCTTGAACCATCTGATTAGCCTATGGGAACCTGATGGATAGGCTAATACTCAACAACTTGCTAAATTCATGAGGGGCACATTACAATACTTCATGATGTATTAATGCATTAAGTCCATGGCTTGGGTGTCTTGTGAAAAGTCCTCTAATGTGGGTGATCCTAGGTCAACTAAATCTTGATCTTCCTCATGTATGATGTGGGATGGAAATGGAAATTTTTGTGAGGCCATGATTTGTTTTCTAGCTTGCGACCTTGTCACAGGCATACAAGAAAGAGACCTAGGAATGATGGGATTGGATGAAAGTGATTGATGATGATGGGATGCGGAGATGAGAGATAGACCTTTGATGTGAAATGATTAGATTTGAAAGGATGATGATGGATTGAAAGGGATGATGATGTTGGATTCAACTTGGCAATGCTATGGATAACCAAGAGGTGAGAATGGATACAACTTGGCAATGCTATGGATAACCAAAAGGTGATAATTGACACAAGATCAATGTTGTTGCAAGTAAATCTAGATCCTTGATAGATGGGGATTTTTTGTTTACTTAGGGTTAATGAGTGCCTAAGCAAGGCTTGATGGGGATTTTGGAAGCTAACTTGGGGTAGCCAAGTTCCCAAGCAAGAGCAATTGAAATGATAAGGGCTAGCTCAATATACTACTTAAGATAGGCAAGTTCTCAATCAATATACAAGCTAGTGGATAAAAAGGGATTAGGATCTAGATTTGACTCAACAAAATTGATTTTGTTATGGATATGGATTGAAACATAGAAAAACGCAAACCATAAGATTTGACCCTAGGGTTTAGGTGCTTTTCTCTAAATGTGTTTCATTCATTTATTAGAGATTTGAATGGGCAGTGAGTGGTTTGATGGATTTGGACAAGGTATGAGATTGACTTACAACTTGATAGGTGAGTCAACCAACCCTTAACCAAATCTGGAAATGTCCTAATGATGAAATGCAATGATCTAACTAGGCTAATAGTGCAATTTATTGTTATGATGCAAATACAAAAAAAGCAAAAGTTCACAAACAAATTCGGACAACAAAAATGAGCAGAGCAAAACACTGTGCCCCTGTGGTTCAAATCCGGGGCAAAAAATGGACACAGACGCCCATGGCGTGACTGTCCTTGTATGCTTTTCCAGATCTGTTTTCAAGGTCCTCTGATGTCAGATTTGAGCTTCGGATTCCCTCCTTCAAATCTGTCGGAACATTGCCAGATATTTTTGCAACTAAGTTTCTGTGGCTTGACAACTTCTAGGGCTTTGAATGCAACAATGAACAATTTGTCTTCAAGCTCCTTTCAATGTTTTTCAAACCTGAGATCTGCACATTCACAAAGAGATGAAATGTTGGGCCATTTTAGGGGCTCGCCTCGGTCAAACCCCATGTAAGTGTTTCCACTTCCACAATGGCAATGTCAATGATAAAAATGATAATTGAAAGGAAGGAATGATGAAATCACAAAATGTTGCAACTCACCACCCTTCAATGGCTTCCTTGAACGATTGAAGTCATGCACATCATGTCAAGGACTTGGATCTTGCTTTGCTTGAATGCTTGAATGCTTTGGAGACCTACAACAAGGGTTAGCCTTCACAAAACAATGATAACATGAACACATGAACTCACATACACTTTGACATGATGCTTGGATCTTGAATTGCTGCAATAAATCTCTAAAATGCTGCTCTTGACTTGCGCAATAGTGCTCTTGATCATAAGTTTGCCAATATTTTTCCACTTAGGTTTGAAATGATGCAATAACTAGGTATTTATAGGCATTTATTCAATTTCCCGAAAATTAGATCCCGATGGCTGACTTTGGACAGTTGGAATTCAAATGTTAAATTGCCACAATCGATATATTTCAATTTGGAGGGAAAATAGGATACTCATGCCTAGGGCATGAGTGTCTTGGACCTATTTTCCAGGACAGTTGGTGTCGGGGGCAATGTATTAGATAAATGCAATTGATTCCCACTTGCAATTCCTTAGAAATTGTCAAAAATGGGCCATAGGATGCATAATTTAGGAAATTAAATACTCAATTAGGTCCAATAATTTAAGGGGGGACCAAACATAAGGTGAAATTGTTAAGGGTGACAATTTACGACGGTACATGGATATGGATTAGAAGATGAGATAGGTGAATGATGATGATAGAGATTGGATTGGAAGATGAGATAGATTGATGATGGAAGATGATGGATTGGAAAGATAAATAGGTCAATGATGAAAGATGATGGATAGGAAAGATAAGATGGGTCAATGATGACGGAGATTGAATGTTTGTTGATTGGTCCAAGGTGTAAGGATGATAATGATGATGTTTAGGTTATGTAAATGGATGAAGATGATGAGATGAAGGAAATTTGAGGGTTTTTGGATGGATAGGATGAAAATGCTTTGGTTATGGGTCTCCTAGGTCCGCTTCAAGTCTGCAAAGGTCAAACTTGCTGATTGAGGCTCTAAAGTGGTCAAACGAAGGTGATTTTGCATAGGTGCAACTTTATGGAACAAAGGTGCCTTTCTGTGAAACATAGGCACAGTTTCATAGAAAACGGTGCACAGGTGGCTTAGGATGAAACAAAAGTGTTGAATGACGATTTAGGGTGGTTTGGATTATTTCTGGCAAGAGATTGACAAGCACAAAGACACATTAGCTGACTTGACTCTCAAGGTGATAAGGATAAATGGCTTTCACTGGTGTTGCACATGAATACATGCCAAGCACATAAGCACAATCCTAGAACTCGTCAAGTAGGTGTGTATACTTATTGTGGGCCCACCAGACAAAGGCTAATACCTCAAGATTAGTGTGCAACACTTTTGTTTCAAGAGTCGATAGCTAGGGATCCAGTGGCACAAGGGCTCACCTTTTCCCTTTCCTTGGAGGTCCTAAGACCTTGCCCAAAGAACTTCTACTTCTACTCAGGGAGATACATGGTGAGTAACTTTGGTCATGATACTGTACCTTGCACCACACTAGGAAATGGCTAAATGGTCTTACAGGCTTCTAAAAACAAGGTGTTTAGTGGATCTGTGAACAATGAGTTCATCTGATAGTGCCCAAGATTAGTAAGGTCTCTCCTCTGATCACCAAACAAGTCTTGACAAATTGAGGGTCTTGTGGCTTGGTTCAAACGATGCTAGCCACACTTTGAGGTACATCTTTCACTCTCCCCCCTTTGTATACCCCGCCAAAAAATGTGGTTGAGTTGTCCTTGAGGTGATCAAATCCTCAAGTTGACCTCCTAATGGGAAAGACCATACTAGGTGTTTTTGATCACCCAAGATCGCACAAAGCGCAAAGGGAGAGCATACACAAACTAGAAAGCCTTGGGATATAACATGAAACACAAAAGATGAAGGAATGCGAGATTCTAGATCTCCAAGATCACACTATGCACAAGGAGAGAGCATATGTCTACATACCCTTCCAAACATGACAAGCAATGTTCATTAACCCACTAAACTAACTTTTAAATGCCTAGATTAGTGAGAAATCAAGTCTTGGACCAGCAAAACCTGCATCAAACCATTAGTAATCTTGATGAATAGAGTCTTTGACAAGTGTTTACAAGCTGCACCACTTGTTAATTGACCAAAAATGCAAGTTAGAAGCCAAAACAAGCTCAAAAACCCTAGAAATTGCAAACTGAAACAGAGGCACAACTTTACCAGACAGAGGCACCACTTTATGATGTAGAGGCACCTCAGGATGGTGCAGAGCTGCAACTTTGTGCAATAGAGGTGCCTTTTATGTGAAACAAAGGCACAATTTCACAAACATGGCCCTAAAAACTTGTCTTGGGGTCTGAAAAGTGCTGTTTTTGGTCAACTAACTTGGAAATCTGCAAGATGAGACTATGACACATTGGAAACATACAAATCTTGCAAAAATAGGTTAGATAATAAGCCCAAAAGATCCCAATATTGATGCTAAGTCAAATCTCTTAGAAAGCTTTAATGAAACCCTAGAAACCCTAATTTTTGCAAATAATGAGTTAAAAACCTACAAAACACAAAGTGTTAGAATGATGAAACCCTGAAAAACAAGGCACCAATGATTAGTCAAACCCTAGGAGAAATCCTAAATGCTCAATCCAAATGCGTAGAATGAAGGTGTGGTTCTAAGTGACAGGCGCAACTCTGTGAAGCATAGGCGCCTTTCTGTGAAACAAAGGGGCCTTTCTATGAAACAAAGGCGCCTTTTCAAAATCCAAGTGCCAAAAATGATTTTTGCATCACAAGTCAAGAAAAATTCAGCAAGAAGGTTAAAGTAGGTACATGGGTCCACCGGATGTGCCAAAATGAAGATGTAGGAAAATATTTGAAGTGAAATAACATAAGATAATGCATGAAAATCAAATGTATACCTCAAACAATCTCCATCCTCCTAGATGAGCTGAAATGGAATGCACCTTATTTCCATTTGGTTTGCTCTTATGATAATGATAGTATGTGGATTGCTCCAAAGACTAGCATAACCTTGGTATGATTGCAAATGATAGCAAAATGACAACACAAGGGTATGATAGCTTGATTCTTAGATGAGAATGAAGACCTCAGGATATAAAGCTTTGAAGAGGCAAAATCAAGGGCTAAGATAGATTGATGATGGATGGCTAAGATTGAATGAGGATTAGGGTTAGACTCAAAGTTGTAGTCATGTGACAAGTGGCACATGAGGGATAGGATTTAGGTTTAAGATTGATTGAAGAACAAAATCCTTATGTGAATGGCTAGGATTAAGAGGTGGGATTGAAATGTGTGGATAAGATGGAAAGGTAGTTTGACTTTTTCGGGAGGTGTCTAGGTTCAATGAGTCTAAACAAGGAGTTAGTTAGACATTAAAGGGGACACTTGTCACATGATGACAATTTTAGATTATGATCCACGTGAACAATTTTGAGGGCTAGGATTAAATGGACAAGAATAGAGGATAAAGTGAAATTAATTAATTAAGTAAAATATTTATTTAATTAATGGGATCATGGGAGGGGCAAATAATTAAATAAATAATAAATATTTATTTAATTAAAGGTTTGGATAAAGATGGGGGAAAGGATGAGAATAATTAAATAAATAATAAATATTAATTTAATTAATGGGGGTTAGGATAAGCTAAATTATGTGTGATTGGGTAAGGTTAGATTTAAGGTGTCTATACCAACCATAGTTACAAGACTCGCCCAAACTCGACGAGTACTCACGAGTCCCGAGGCAGGTGACCCTAAACGAGTCCTAGAGACTCGGCTACCTAGTACTCGGCGAGACTCGGCGGACTCGGCAGACTCGCCAAGTTCCGTGCCCCAAACTCGGCCATTTTAATTAATTTTTTTAAAAAAATTTGCAATCTTTCATTTACAATTTTTTTAATTAAATGGTGTGCGCCATGAAGGTTTGTGTGGTTTTGAAGGTCTTCATTTGGGCTTGGTGGCGGGGGCTCCGCCCCTTGACCTCGCTTTGTATCATGATAGGGAGTGCACCCAAGGCATTGCCTCGGGACACCGCGAGGGGCGTTGCCCCTTGACCCCGCTGGGGGCGCTACACCTTGATCCCTCTGGGGGTGTTGCCCCTTGACCCCGCTGGGGCGCTGCCCCTTGATCCCACTGGGGGTGCTGCCCCTTGACCCTGTTGGGGGCATTGCCCCCAGACCCCCGCAAGGGGTGCTGCCCCTTGACCCTGCTGGGGGTGCTTCCCCCAGACCCCTGCAAGGGGTGCTCCCGCTGGGGGGCGCTGCCCCTTGACCCTGTTGGGGGCGTTGCCCCCAAATCCCCACAAGGGGTGCTGCCCCTTGACCCCGTTGGGGGCGTTGCCCCTAGACCCCGCGAGGGGCACTGCCCCTTGACCTCGTTGGGGCGTTTCCCCCCAAACCCTCATCAAACTATAGGTCTAAGCATGTTATAGGCCAATGATGAATCATGATCATAAAACCTACAAAATACATATCCCCTGTTGCAAATCTTTGCATCTTTCACAGTCAAAGCCATAATCAAGGATTATCTTGTTTCATACATTAGACAACAAAACATGCAGTCTTGAAGGCTTCAATAAAATTTTAATAATAAATTCCTCACTTGAATATACATCCAATCATTGAGACGCAAGCAAATATCATGGCTACATCATCATCTAGGACCTATCTTAGACACAAGTGCATGACGACTTGTGATATTGGGATGAGTAATGTAAGCTCTTCTAAGCCATAGACTTAAATTTTTAGTTTTGATATTTGTTTTGATGCCATGGATTTCATATTCCATGAGTTTTGTATACATTTGACAATATTTATATATCTGAATTTGTTATTTCCTTCAGCTAAAATTTGCGTTTATACTTATGTGATCGATGTATGTTTGTGTATGGGATCATAGTAATTTCTATTTGATGATGTTATTGTGTCTTTAAGGTTTATTTATTAAAGGGTGCATGAAACAAGTTTTAAAGCCTTAAAAATCTTTGAATTTCTTGGGTTTATCTATTTGCCGAGTCTAGGCTCCGAGTCCGAGGTGAGTTCGAGTCTTGTAACATTGATACCAACCATATGATCATAGAACAACTAAGGTGCTTGGTTAATGGGAAGAGCTTGAATGTCATGGTGCTCCTTCTCCTCTTATAGATACTTAATTGGATTCATTGACTTATATGATTCTTATTATAGATTCAAAGGGTTCATCTTCTCTATCTTCGAGTTAGCATCCTAAGGTTGAGTATTCTTCTCTTTTGGTATTTGTAGATCTAATTGGTGTTCATACTTAAACATCTTGGGTGGACAACTCATCTAGGATGAGCAATGTAGTTAGATGACATGCATTGAGACCTCTTCTGAGTTTAGTGTTGCTTCTTTTTGTACTTCTAGTGATTCACTATAGTAGGATCATATTCATTGTGTTTTAGAGATATCTCATTGGGATTAGTACTTGATAGATTTATTTGGGTTGTTTTGTGAGTCTCTTCTTGCAGACTTGGAGGACACCATTGAGGACTTGAGATTCCTCTTCAATGATAGTTCCATCTTCTTTAGCTTTTGTTCTTTTTCCACTTATTTTGTTTCCATAGTCCCACAATTTGTAGTTCACAAGTCCTTATATTTCACTTTGTCACCATTGACATCTTCTGTAGAAGTATTAGGTTCTCATTGGTGCAGATCTCTTTGGATTGAGAGCACATTTGTATCAATAATGGTATTTTTGATTTATCGTATTAAATTTTATCGCAGCATAGCAGTGGTTTGGAGAGTCTTGAGCAATTTGTAGAGGGATCATCTTCATCTTTGGTTCTTGTTCTTCATCAGTTTCTGCATCGTTTTGAATGGCTGCTTTCTTTATTTAGGCCTGGGACTCTTGATTCGGTTTTGACTTTTTCAGCACCAAAATGATGATATTTGAGTAGTTTCTAGAGACCTTCATCATATTTCTGCCCTTTATTCCACCTTTAGAGTGGGAATTCAACAAACTTGCACCATAGGGTTTCTTTTGCGAGGAAGATGCATGTTCGATGCATAGGGACCTACTTTAGCACTCAACATGAGATCATCTGTCCTTACATTCTCTCCCTGCTATTTTTTTGGGGGACTACATGGTTCTCTCTTCCCTCTCATTTCTTTGGGGGTTCTTTCCCTCTCTTCTTTCGGGGGCTTTTCTCTCTCTACTCTAGGTGGGTGGCTTCTCTCTCCTTTATTTGGGGGGCTTCTTTCTTGTGGGAGGGATTCTTATGTGCATGGGTGCCTCATTAGGCTACACATTGTTGGGATCCATCTTGTTCATCTACCTAAGTTGTGCTAGGGGAGTGTTTGTGTTGGTTTTCTATTCATTTTCATTAGATAATTAGGTATTTTCCTACACCTAGTTTAGCTTGCTTAGTTAGGTTCATTTTGGCTAATAATGGTGAGTGGAGTGATTGATGAGTTTTCATATTACACCTTCCTCCTTTACATTTCTCATAAATGAATTCAGGTAACTTTGTTTTTTCTATTCTATTCCATTCTCTTGCAGTGTATTTTTCTTTCTCGATTAATGGGAAGTAGCGGTGCTTAGTCTATCATCTAGTCTTGAGTAGTGTTGTGGCTACCACAATGGCATTTGGTCTTGGTTGTTTTCTTTGCTTATTGCAAAAGTCAACTTCTGAAGGTGATCATTCTAGTGCCTTTGAAAGAAAGAAGTTCAATAATAGACAAAGGTTAATTTGAACATATATGTAATGTCCCCTTTTTAGCTAGTGTCAGAGTTTGGTGGATTAGCCTATCATCGGGTCCTCGTAGGCTAATGTTGGCGTTTAGAGGGCCTTTGGTGGGAGTTTATGGGTTCTTCAGATGGTAGTTTATAGTGTTCTCTTCTCCAGTGCTTAGTGATGATCAGAGATGACCTTCTTGTGGTGTTTTAGGCTCCGTTTACACACATTTACTAGTTTTAGTAAGTCTCTTGGACGTTGGTGTCCAACCTTACTATTTTTAGTAAGGCATCCAGATGAGCAGTTTGAGCAGTGGGCTCCCCCGTGGCGTTGACAAAATTAATTGGTGTTGATTATTTATGGAGTTATGATTAATTGATTATTATTAAAGTGTTAACTTTAATAATAATTAAATATAAAGTGCATTAATGAATTGGCCTTTATAATATATGGTTTTTTATAATCATGTGGTCAATACTTAAAAAGCATTTATGAGGGGCGCCACACTTAAGAGGTTTATTATATTATTTTATTGGAGACATCAAAAGCAAATTTATTTTAATATATAAAATGATTAAAAAGCCTAAGGGGGTCGTGGCTTTTTGGATAGGATATAAAAGCTTTTGAAAAAGCATTCTCATTGAATTCAACACTTGGCAAATTTCAAGAGTTTTTAATTGTGAGAAGAAACAAGGGTTTTTGCTGCAAATTTGATCTTCGAGAACGGTGATTTCTCTCAGATTTAAGCATTCTACAAGTGTGAAATACCACCCAAGGTTTGCTCTTTAGGTGGCTACACACAGGAGTCACATTTGTGCCTATTTGGAGATAGATTGTTCAGATTTTCAGAAGTTCTTTGTCTCAGATCAGAATATATATATATTTGCTGTTATCCTTTGCTGATTGAGGATCAAACTTGGCACGTGGGGGTTTATTGAGGTAGGCCGTGTTAATGTTAGAAGCAGCTTCAGGCTGCTACTTCCAGCCCACATTAAAAAGCAATTTAAATAATAGCCTGTCGGCTATTTAAATTGAATGGCGATTGCATTATGAAGAGACACGTATTTCTTTTCATATGAAATAATAATAATTATTATTATTAAATAAAAGCCGACTTTCTAAAAGTCGTGATTTTCTCTTGAGGAGATATTTCTTCTTGGGCCGACCTCTTGGTAATAAAGAGATGCATCTCTTCATGGATAAGCATATAAATACAAGATGAAGACTTTCATTTCTATTATCAAGTTCATTTATCATAATTCGCATTCCTAGAGGGAGTTCACCATTTCCAGCAGTTCATCATTCTGTAGCAAGAGATCATTACTTCATAGCAGCAGATTGATTTCAAGAGGAAATACTGTCATGCTGTGTTTTTGCATCTAGGAGAGGTGCTATTATTCATCATATCAAATTCGGCCTTGTGTTGGGATTGAGTTGTAAGCAGATTTCTGCTCTTATTCCTAAATATATGAGAGATATATTTGCTGGGTTTTTCCCCTCGAGTTTGGAGGGTTTTCCCAGGGTATCTTGTGGTGTTCATTGTCTCATGTGTTGCATTTTCTGATTACTTTAAGTTTGAATTATCTGATCATGAAAAACTAACATGGTATCAGAGCGGGTTTAGATCTGATCAGATTTGTCCAAACACTTCTAAGCATATTCAAATGCAGACATTGAATCGAACTTCATCATATTTGCTGCGAGCAGTATTCAATTAGTCTTGAAGACTTCTAAGGTTGTCAATCCTTAACATGTTAGAAGGCTACAGAGATAATGGTTCGACAAAATTGCAAGGAGCGAATATTTTTGAAGATATCGACCTTTATCTTGGAGTCTATCATTCAAGAAATTTCACTGCTGCTAGCATTTGCCAGGGCCTTCAAGAGACCTTCAGCCTGACCGTACAAACTTGATGAGAAGTCGTTTTCTACTTTGGCTAATGCGCTTATGTTGTGAGTGGAATTCCTTAGTACTTGGGGTGGCTGGGGTAATGGTACCCTTCGACATTCTTTCTTGAATGGAGAAAAGGATACTTGGAGCTAGGAGTCAGAATTTGTGTAGCCACAGCCTGTTGATAAATCTATATCAGAATTCCAGTTCTTCAGCTTACGGTTGAGCATCTGAAGGAGAGTATGTGGATAATCCCGCATCTAATATGTCTTGCGTGCTGTATAAAAGATAGTTGGAAATTACTCTGTTTTTGAGTTAAGATGAGCCTATGAGAGGAGAAACAATTTTCAGTGCAATGTGAAGATTGTGGTGTACCAACATAAAGAGATAAGTATTTTTGTTTGTACTCTTGAAATCATTTTTCATCTAGGCTGTAATTCAGTTTGCTGAGTTGTGCAAATTTGACATCATTTATTTGAACATATGTGTTTAGAAAGAGATTGTGGTTTCTCTTGAATAGTGATCACTGAGATAAGATCCTTTGGAGACACCAATTACTCTTCGCAAGCTGGTTCATGCAAATCGTGAAGATCTCTGAGTGTGACTTTGAGATGAAAAGAGAATTGCAACTTCGCTATGATAGGATGGTCACATCGATAACTTTCTCTTTGTGCATGGGCTATGATGGTGCCTTGAGAGGCCTGACTCTATGTTGTATATGCTGGCTGCATAATGTATATGAGAAATCTTAGTTGAGCAGATTGTCTCTTGTTGTGCTGAGATTAGCTCTTTCGAGAGGAGTATAAGATGGAAGAAAGATATATCAGGATCAATAAAGATAAGTTCTATTACTTCCTTACTTTTGATCTTTTAATATTTTGCTTCTTATATATAATATATTATTATTATTATTAATCCTTAAAATGCAGATTGGCTCGAGAAGCAAATGAATGGTGATTCATTTATCTGGGATTATTTAAGGAGATTCTGATAAGATAAGTATTTCATTTTCATGAATTCCTCAAGTAGTTATTAATTCATGCTATAACATTGAGATAGTTCCAGCATTGGTATTTCTCTTCGGAATAGTTGAGTTATATGAACTATTAGTAATCTCTCCTTAATGTACATTAGGACGGACCAAGAGATTGCCTTCAAGAGAAGAAGAGAATGGAGACATTGCTTGCAGCCATGAGACTGAGTGGATGGCTGAAGACATCTCTCCGAAGAGGAAGAATTAACCTTCAGAGGGAGTTCTATGACTCGCTGAGAATAAGTAAGGGTTGCAGTGTTGCAAGGCCAGATGCTAAATCCTTGAAGTACCTCTTTAGTAGTTGAGATCAGAATTGCTCAAGTCAATCATCCTGGATTTAACATTGGTAGCTCCGCAAACCTATTCAGAATAGAGTGATTTGGGATGAGGTCGAAGAGGACAGCCTTGAATCTCTACAGAAGTGTGTACTGGAAACCATTTCTCTAAGGCAAGCGTTGCAGGCAAACTTGGATGATGAGGTCAAAAGGTTGATGCAAGTGCTGGAAGATTTAGAGGGAGCCTACTGAACCTAAAGAAGATGGTAACCTAGTTGATCTTGGTTCTTTATGTTCATTTAAATTCTTATTGGAGGTATAATGGATTGCAAATCCATGTCTTCGCCTATGGAGTCCTAATTGAAGAAGTTAAAGGAGGCTACAGCTAGTTCAGATCTAGTGGATCCTACTTTGTACAGGCAGTTGATTGAATCATTGATGTATCTAGTCAATAATAGACCAGATATTTGCTATGCAGTGAGTTCACTTAGTCAGTTCATGTGTGAACCAAGGCAAATACATCTAGTTATAGCAAAGCATATCCTGAGATACTTGCGTGGCACAGTTGGGTATGGCTTGAGATATTCTTCTGATGTGGACTTGGAGCTGCATGGTTATACTGTTTCTGATTGGGCAGGATGTGTTTTCTGATCAGAAGAGCACCTCTGGATGTTGCTTCAATTTGGGGTCTGCTATGATATCCTGGTGTACCAGGAAGCAGTCTTTTGTGGCACTAAGTACAACAGAGGCCAAGTATATTGCAGCTTGTGTGGCATCTCGAGAAGCATTGTGGCTTCGGAAACTCCTTGCAGGATTGTTTGGACAATCAATGGAGCCTACTATCATTCATTGTGATAACCAAAGCTGTGTGAAGCTTTTTGTCAACCCTGTGTTTCATGACATAACTAAAAATGTGGAAATCAATACCATAATATCAGAGATATGGTATTGAGGAAAGCAATTCAGTTGAGGTATATCAACACTGATGAGCAGACGACAAACATTCTCACCAAGCCTCTCTCCAGGATAAAGTTTGTGTACTTTCGAGATAAGCTTGGTATGGTGGAGAATCAAGCCCTAATTGAGAAGGAGTCTCAGTATCAGTGATCCTCTTTAATGCATTTCTCTTTGAGAGAGATTTGAGGTGCAAGCCCTTGTTAATGCATTTCTCTTTGAGATTTGAGGTGAAAGCCCTTGTTTCCACCCTCTGGGAGAGCCATGGTGGATGTCATGTGTGTGACTCCATGACAACATCACGTGAGAGAGTCCGTGATGATTTTTGTGTACTTGTGTTTTCACCCTCTGGGAGAGCCATGGTGAAATGTCACGATGAGGTGACAACATCACGTTGAGTGATGAGCACTTGTACATACCATACATGGGTGTAGCCATGATGGTTGATATCACGATGAGGTGATATGCTTCTCTTCACACATGGGTGTAGCCATGGTGATTGACATCATGATGAGGTGATATGTCTTTTACAACTAGAAGTATCCTCCTTAGTTGAGAGGGAGTGTTAATGTTAGAAGCAGCTTCGGGCTACTACTTCCAGCCCACATTAAAAAGCAATTTAAATAATAGCTTGTCGGCTATTTAAATTGAATGGCGATTGCATTATGAAGAGACACGTATTTCTTTTCAAATGAAATAATAATAATAATTATTATTAAATAAAAGCCGACTCTCTAAAAAGTCGTGATTTTCTCTTGAGGAGATATTTCTTCTTGGGCCGACCTCTTGGTAATAAAGAGATGCATCTCTTCATGGATAAGCGTATAAATACAAGATGAAGACTTTCATTTCTATTATCAAGTTCATTTATCATAATTCACATTCCTAGAGGGAGTTCGCCATTTCCAGCAGTTCATCATTTTGTAGCAGCAAATTATCATTCTGTAGCAGGAGATCATTACTTCATAGCAGCAGATCGATTTCAAGAGGAAATACTATCATGCTGTGTATTCGCATCTAGGAGAGGTGCTATTATTCATTGTATCAAATTCGGCCTTGTGTTGGGCCTGAGTTGTAAGCAGATTTCTGCTCTTATTCCTAAATATATGAGAGATATATTTGCTGGGTTTTTCCCCTCGAGTTTGGAGGGTTTTCCCAGGGTATCTTGTGGTGTTCATTGTCTCATGTGTTGCATTTTCTGATTACTTTAAGTTTGAATTATCTGATCATGAAAAAATAAGACGCCGTACCATTCCTTGCCAGCCGTACTTCATGACAACCACGAGGGGTTTCTTGGAGGTGAAACGCCTAAGTCTTAGAATCAAATCTTCTTTATCCTAGGCGTCTAAGAGAAGAGAATACTTCAGCATTATTTCAGAGGCGAGTATTGAAAGGTTTTGACCTAGGCGTCCAACTTTGCCAGTATCCTGTTTGCTGATCAATACATTTCAGATTTGCAATTGTTCTCCTTTGGCTTCCGGGTATGATCATAATTGTAAATGCAAAGTAATAATAAATCTGATTTGATATCTTTCAGTATTTGTTTCCAATAGTTTCTTTATTCTGCAACTGTTTATATATTTTATGCAATACTTGGCAAACTCTTCAAAAACTTAAAAAAAACACAAAAACAATAAAACCAAAACACAAACAGACAAGCAGAAATTCAGAATTAAATATCCTACCAGGGGTGGGATATTTCAATATAGCAAGGAGATGCTGGCCATTCTATATATAGTGGATAAGTGGCATTGTTTATGTTGGGGAGAACAATTTTTATTAAAAGTGGCCATGTTAGTATCAAGCACTTGATGACATAGGGAACACTCACAAAGGAGCAACAAAAGTAGATTGATCATATGTAGTTTATGCCTTTGAGATTTGCTAGAAGAAGCGGAAAGGGAATGAGATAGTAGATACAACATCATGTGCTAAGAAGCTCATTTGTCTACCTTTCCATCTCTATTAGTCAACCTATTTGGTGACAAGATCTCTGTGATTAATTAAGTGGCCTTGTTATGGTCCAATTTAGACAAGAAATTATAGATGGAAGGGAAAGGTTTGGTCAGTTTGTAGTGGTGTCATCTGCTTCTTATTGCATTTATTTTAAAAGTGGCTAACCTTTAGTATGGAATTTGAGTGTGAACAAAAGTTAATTTGCAAAACACACAAGTTTCCAGAAAATCGAAAAATGTCACAATCAATTTCTTTTGGTAGAATATTAAGGGATCACATTATGCAATTTGTGGCTGAGTACAATTGAGAGTATTCATCCTATTAAGAGATGACGTATATTAAAGAAATAAAGTTTAGAGCATTCATTCTAGGTCGATTCCAACCAAATGCTATACCCAGTCAATAGTGGCAAATTGTGTCCATGGACTTTATCATAGGATTGCCAAGGTCAAAAGGTAAGGATGAAACATTTTTTTGGTAGGTCAGTTGATAAAATATGCTCATATAATTCGTATAACAAAATCAAAAGTTTCAATGGTCCCGTTAGTGTTCAGAGTTGTGGATTCCCAAATCCCAAAAAATAAGCTACACATAAGTGCCACGAGTCTCAAACTTAGGATAGACATTTTGGAACTTTTGATTAGGGGATAACAATGGACCAATTGATAAGGATGGGTAATTCCTCCGTCTGCTTCAATTTCTGCTAGGCCTAGGGGAGAATTCTTTTAAGGTATTCTCTTTTAGAACAATCAAAGAGAAATGATGAGAGAATGTACCTTGAAACAAACCATACCCAATGCATATGAAATTCTAATTTGACTACACTAAGTACCTATATATTGGTTTGTCATAAACAAGGAATTCACATCTCTATAAGGAGATATGCAAACCATGTAGAAACTAAAGATATATTCTTATTAATCCCTCAAAATATTCAATCTCAAACCTTACTTTATAGATGGATATAGAAAGAACAACTAACATGTTTATAAGAGATTTTTATTTTTGTTCAATAAGTGTGTTGTGTGATGGAAGGTTGGACATGTAAACATATTGGTGCCATTATTCTATATGGGAAGTAAAGTCTAGGTCACACAATATAATGTCCTTTTTCAGAACATTTCTAATTTTTGCCCTAAAACCATAATTCCAACTTAGAATGATAAATGCATTATATTTATAAATATAATTTTATCTGAAATGATGAAATTTTATTATAATATTCTACTTTATAATTCTACGAATAATTCAAAAAATTAGCACTTATCTTGATTTTCTGCTATAATTCTCCTTGATGATTTCCTCTTGTAAAGTCTAGGTCACACAATGTAATGTCCCTTTTTAGAACATTTCTAATTTTTGCCCTAAAACCATAATTCCAACTTAGAATGATAAATGCATTATATTTATAAATATAATTTTATCTGAAATGATGAAATTCTATTATAATACTCAACTTTATAATTCTACGAATAATTCAAAAAATTAGAACTTATCTTGATTTTCTGCTATAATTCTCCTTGATGATTTCCTCTTGTAAATCTACTTTGGAGGTGAAATCAAAATGATAATGGCTTTGTCAAAATTATGAATTAGAATATTCAGATCAACAAATCATAGCACAATTATCAAAATCAATTATGTCGTGAATTCTTTGGAAATACTTACAAATCTGCTGAATTAGAGGTTTTCATCCCTAACTCAACAGTGGCAATATCAAGGGTTTTCATCCAAACTTGATAAGAGCAATAAGGGTTTTCATGCTTATCCTCTCTTGAACTTGGAAGGGGTTTCATCCTTCCTATTTGCAAGAGACTTCCTCAAATTCAAAACTGATCTCTTGATGAATTTGCTAGATTATTGTTGATTGCTTTTGCTGATTGATATTTCTTGATGGATTGACAAGTAATTGTTTGAATGATGCTTGAATGATTTGAATCTTGATGATTGAATGATTTGATGCTTGATTGATCTTTTTGATACTTTGATTGCTTGATTTCTTGATTGATAGATGATTTATGATTTCTCATTTAATGTTAATGAACTGATTTGCCCTTTATATCCATTACTTGAAGGAGTCACCACCCTTCACAATAAATGAGTCACCACCCTTCATTGCTGCCTTTTTTTGATCAATTCATTCCCAATTGATTATTCCTCCACAAGGAAATGATCTTCCTTTTATATTTTATTATTGAGGGAGTCACAACCTTACATATTTGAAGGAGTCACAACCTTTCACATTAGGAGTCACAATCTTTCACATGAGGAGTCGCATAATATTTATTCTTAATTGTTTTTCCCTCCCCTCTCAAGGAAACAAACTCTCCTTTATACCTTATTGGTGAAAGAGTCACCACCTTTCACCATCGCTGCCCTTGGAAGGGTTACAATCCTTCATCTTTAATTGCTGCCATAAAAACTCTCAACTTAGTTTTAATTAAATCTTTTAATAGAATTGCTAGCATCTTGGTGCCACCTTTATTTAATCTGCCTGTGTTATAATTTTAAGGGGCCATGAAGGTTGCAGGAAGTTAAGGTGGGAGCACACCTTGCACAAAATGTAAACATGTATGCAGGGTCTTAAACTCCACAAACCAAGAGGGGAGGTGGGGATGCAAAAAGCTGAAGTTAGAGAGGATTTTACACAAAAGTGTGGACATGCCTGAAACTCCAAAACTTTGCTTGGGCCAAAACATTGATCCTAAAACATGCAAACTTGAAGATTTTGATATTGTGGCTTGTGACAAGGATTTAGATGGGATAAAAACATCACCTGAAACACAGATGCTAACAAAGTGGCCCTTTTGAAGGAAAAACTATGGGAAAAACAGGGTTGAGGCAACAAAGAGGCATGAGACTTAGAGAATTTGCATTTTAAGGCATGTGTCAATAGGTCCAAAGATTGTTAAGTTATATTTTTAACATGGTCTTAAGCTACATGGGGTTCCACTTCCACACCAGACCATTTGTGATTGGGATTGTATCTTCCAGACTAATCTTTGCCAATATCCATTTTGATTAGCAAGGGTGACATGAAACATTAGTGCATGCCGATGAAGTTAGTGATCAAATGCTTGGAAGGTACTTGAGCATATATGTAGGTGATGTTGGAATATTTTGTTATTGATGTCAAGGTGTGATCTACTTGGTTAAGTGCTTGAGCTGCTTGCCTACTTGCTTGAGCTGCTTGTGTGCTTGGTTGAGCTAGTTGCCTGCCTAATTGAGCTACTTGGGTGTCTGCTTCAGCTTCTTGCCTATTTGCATCAGCTGCTTGCTTGCTTGCTTCAGCTGTCAGCTAGTTTACTTTGTCGGCATCTCTTGCCATGTCAGATGCTAAGTCAGATATTATGCCATGTAAGCATTGAAAGAGCTTAACTTTGACAAAAGAGAATATTGCAATATCATATTGGTTTCATATCTTCTATGAAGCGATGACTTTATTAAGGTGGCTTGTCTATGACGTGGCTTTAGATTTTAGTGGGGATGAATTCATAACGCCTATGCTTATATCTTTGTGAGGCGTCTTCTTGTATGGAGGTGGTTACTTTTGTAGTTATCGATTCCTCAGTGGTGGTGGCTAATATCCTTTACAACGGCTAATTTTGGTGTGACAACTCTTTTATTATTTTTGCAATATGTTAAAGTGGGATGACAGAAAGGCAGAGTTTATGTGTCATCGATTTTATTGTTGGCTTCATATTTTATGCCAACGGCTTCATGCATATCAGCTAAAGTCTCTATTGTAGGGTTTGTACCCTCAGGCCCCGAACCCGGTTCGGGTTCATCTATGTGTACGTGCGGGTACTTGCTGGGTGAACATAGATGTATATAATATGGCTTATTTGAATATTTTTCAACTATCAATTGGCATTTAATATTTATCTTTGGCATTTGGCATTGATCAATGATCAAGTATCATACTATGAAATGATTTAGTTTTACAATTTTGTATATTTCTCTTATTTTTTTGTATATATAATACATATATATATATATTTATATATATATACACACGTACCCATACATACCCAAACCCCTAAAAAGAAAATTCACATACCCACGTACTGGGTTCTCGTACCTGCACCCGTTCGTGAACCCGAACCGGTAACTTAGGCTAAAGTTTATTGAAGGCATTTATTTTTTATTTTCACTCATACCTTGCTCCTGTAGTAAGAGGTGGTGCGCATTGATTTGTGACATATTTTTTTTTGAGACGTGTCTTAGCAAATTCAAGGTGGCCCTTCTAATTAAAAGGCGGCTTCAAAAATTTATGGGTGGCTATAGGCTTCTCTTGTTGTATATGTTCAAAGACCACTTTGGTTATTCTTGGCGCTGTCGTGATCATGTGTTTATTGATTCATAATCGTTGTGGTGGAATTTATTTTGCATCAAATATGTGACAAGATGGGCGGCTCTTCTTCATTATGCGTCAGTTATTGAATTCTATGAAGAGTGCGGATATGATAATATCTCAGATGGCTTTACATATATCGTATTCAATTCCTTTTAAAAGGTTATGGACGTGTTTTTTATTATAGGAAGCATGAATTGCATATCGTGCATTATGGAAACGTGGCTTTAATGCTATTTGGAGGAATTTTGGGTTTCATATTGTGCATGGTCATCACTATATTCATCTAAAAAAAAAACGCCTCTCTATATATGTGTTGAATCCATTTTTAGTGTGTGTTGAGTATAGTAGCAGGTGGTCTATATATGTAATCGCCTCATTTTTTTTATGTTGGTGGCCGTGTGAGGTACCATATGCAGAGTTCAGTTTTTGGTGATTGAAACGGGGAAGTATTGGTAAAAATTGTGACTAAAGTCCTGTTCTCTTTCAGTGTATCGAAGCTTCAGGGGTGAAGGCGTATAATGTTGTGAGGTGATATTCTCAAAAGGAAAAAATGTTTTTGCTCAGATTTCATATGGTGTGTAATGGCAGCAGTTATTCTTCTTAGTCGCCTTTGTTGATATTGTGTGTGTTGTGGTAAAAAAGGAAATCAAGTGTATGGCATAGGTTGTGTGTGATGTGGTAAAAAGGAGATCGAGTGTATGGCATACACGTTGCTTAAAAAAATTTAGAGGGTATATGGATTGAGCGTTTAATTTCATTGGAAGAGTGCTTAATGTTGAACGAAGTTTGAAGTTGTTCTTATATAAAAATCAGCTTCATCTGATGTATGGATTGAGTGTGTTTAAGCAATATCATCACAGTCATTGAGTTTAATGTCCCCATTTTAGGATTCTTGGGCTTTGCAGTTGGAGATGGGTTTCTGGGTTTGTGTCTGTTTGATTAGAAGGGTAGTTTGATGTTACCAACGAGCTCAGATGATTTAGAGGAGTTATTTGATGCTCTCAGATGCTTTTTTCGGCTTTTGGTTTGGGCTCTAAGATTCTTGGAGAGAGCGTCTATTTATAGTAAGTCACCCGGTCGGCTCCATTCATCTTTATTCTTCATTGGGATCACTCTGGTGTAGTTAGTTTTCGATTCCGATGCATTTCGACAGTTCCGCAAAAATGAGTGTATTAATGGTTATATTTTAATTAAATTACTAAGGTTGCTTAAAATTAATTAAAATATTTAAAAAGGCCCTTAGTATTATAACTCATTGGAATTGGGATGAGATTCTTTAAATCATGGATGCATTAAACAGGGACTTTGCATGTCAAAATATCATTATTTTAATGAAAATGTCATTTTCAAAGTAAAAAAGGTGTTTAAATTAAAAAGTGTATCTTAAAAAAGAAGCTTATGGAGAGTTCGGGAAAAAAGTATAAAAGGAGGTTTTTGCAGCTCATTTGGTTATTATTGGATATTATTTTCTCACTTCATTTTGGAGAGCTTTTCAAAACTTCTTTGGACTGTGGGTTTGAAAACCTTAGGGCACCAGTTTTGGTAGTGAAACTATCTACCCTAGCTGGATTTGTGATGAGGAAGTCATTCAGGCTTTCTACAGGTGCATCACTGCAAATTTAATGGTCACTTTCAGTGACCAAATTTGAAGAGTAACGATTGGTTCAAGGCTTCAGTTGGTGCAAGGGATTGAGTTGCAGATTGAACTTTAATTTGTTTCATTTGGCTATTGATAGCTGAGCCTACTGTTTGCATCGATTTGTTTATTCTGAGTTTGTAATTGCTTCTATGATGGGCGTGGTCTTTCCTTATACCTAGGCGCAGCTTACATGGGCATTTGGGAATGAAATTGAGTGGTTGAAGGGACATAGCATTGGTTGGTATTGCTGAAGGGTGGCGTCCAAGCTTCAGAGGAAGACGTCTTGCAAATAACCCTGCACAAGAGTCGACCTTGGTCTGTGAAGTCATATTGAGGGACGCGGTCTGTTCTCACACATTCGCAGCCTTTTCTGAGAGTGAGAGGGATCCTTGAGAAGGCGTGAGCATTCAGGGAAGGAAGTGACTATTTCAGAGGTGGTACTTTGATCTGGGTGAAACGTTGGAGGGCTATTCACTGTCACCCATGGTAGAAGAATCTATTCTGGGCAGCGTCACACCATTGTACATGTTATTCATGCCTTTGGACAGCGTAATCAGGTGTGGGTTTTCTGTGTTATATGTTAATGCCTGAATGTAAACTTTATTATCTTTGTAAGCTTCAAATCTGCATAAAACCTGCTGTTGTAAACAGAGTTTATCATTATTGCACTCAGTTCTTTAATGTTCAGAGATCAGTACTTTGCTGTTGTTCATCCTAGCATTGTTATGACTAAAGTTTTGTGCAAATCTGGGCGATATAAGGCCTGAAATCAGAATTATTGTTATTGCTGTTCGTTCTGTATATGCATACAACAGTGTTACTCGCTTTGTGAAGTCACAGTAAGTCATTTGAGTCAGTTCTGGGCGGTTTACTGTGTTGTTACAATACTGGTTACAAATTCTGGGCAGTCCAAATGGCGTATTCAGTCAATATTTACACTCAGAAATTCATTGGTTATCTGCTGTTCATGTTTTGAGAAGTGACTTCATGTTGTAATGGCTATTTGTTGCAATCAGAATTATCTTATCACTCCCATTGTTCAATAATGTCTGCTTTACACTCTCAGTTTATATTCACTTAATTGACAAATGAAATATGTCATATTAAGTTTTGGGAAAAATTATCGTTCAAATTCGCAAGGGACATTACATTGGGAAATTAATTAGTATTCTTCACAATGTGTATCATGCTGCAGATGATAGAATTCCTTTTTGCGGGCTGTGAGTAAGCGAGTTATTATGGGTTGTATCTTTTCACTGAATTCTTTTGTTTGACTGTGTGTATCGAGCAGAACATAGAGTCCCCACATGTGCGGAGGTTTTTTGTTTCTACTTAAATGAGAATGGTATGACTAAAGGATGATCTTGTGAAGGACGTGTGTAGTGTGCTTAGTATTCTGAGCAGTGGATATTGTATGGTGAGAATTCGATGCTTTATCAAATCTGAGGGGTAATGTTTTTGCTTCACATTAGCTGTACAAATTTCTTTTGAGTATGGTGTAAGGTGTGGTTCAATCTATAGAGTGTAGTAGAGAGTTTTTTCAAATTTCCAGGTGCAGTTAATTATTTTGCAAATCAAATCAGAAGTTTGAAGTTGGTGCTTCAGCAACACTGGAGTTGGTGCTTGAGTTGGTTTGAGGTTGGTGTCTCTACAAATCGAAGTTGGTGCTCACTTATGTAAACAGGGTTGGTGCCCTTTGGAGTAATAAAAGCAAAATTTTGCCGTGGTTTTTTACTTGAAAGGGCTTTCCACGTAATCTTGGTGTTTATTATGTTCATGGTGTTTTATATTGCTCTTAATGTTCTGATTTCTGATTTATATGGTTTATATGGTTTAAAGTTTTAAAAGTTTTGAAATACTGATTCACCACCCCCCTCCTCCCCTCACCCCCCTCTTAGTATTTCTTGTGTGCTCTTCAATTGGTATTAGAGTGGCGTTCCTCGGTTTGAAAGCTTAATCACTTGGAGGTTGGTCTTGATTGCACACATGGTTCAAATGACGGTTTTGCTAGAAACATAGCTCCTCTGTTCAATGGTTCTAACTATGCAATTTCGAGTGTGTGAAGGTGATGCATTGTGACACTGCTCATGAGATTTGGGATATGCTTCAGAAAATGTATGAAGGTGATTTTGAGAATCTCAACATGCTAGAAGATGAAAATGTTGCTGCTTATTTTCTTCGAGTAGATGAAGTTGTGAACACTATCAAAGGCCTAGGAGAGAAGGTTGAAGAGTCTATAGTTGTTTAGAAGATTTTGAGATCTCTTCCTTTGCATTTTGATGCAAAGGTTTCAGAGATTGAAGAGATGAAGGAGCTTGACAAGTTGACCGTTGATGAGCTTCATGGTATTCTTATAGCCTATGAAATGAGAACTACTCTTGATCAATCAGTTAAAAAGGAGGGAACCTTTGAGATTTCAAAGAAGGAAAAAGACAAGGAGTCTACTTCCAGTGTTAGTTTTGTTGAAGGTTTTGATGATGAACAATATGATGAAGAAGCGGAAGTTGATCTTGAAGCAGAACTAATCAGTGCCTTAAGTGAAATCAAGAGACTTAGATAGATAAATCAGAAGAAGTTACTGTTACAAGAAGAAAGTGATGCAAAAATGAAGTCATCTCAAGCCCTTGAAGAAGCAGAAAAATTGATAGTTGATTTAAAGGTTCAAGTTGAAGAGAGAAAGAAAATAGAAGAAGAAATCAGAAATCAGCTTAAGGTAAAAGAGGAGAATGTTGAGAGACTTGAATCTGAAGTTGTTTCACTTAGAGACATAGAAAAATCTTCAAAACAACTGAGTGAAGAGAAGGTAAATCAGAAATGCTCTATGTCTTTGGACAAGATCATTAGTGCACAAAGATCTCCTGGTGACAAAGGTGGAGTTGGTTGTGAAAAAGGTCAATGTTACAAGCTTGAAAAAGATGAACAGCAAAAGAGTTGCTCTGATTGCACAAAAGATTCGCACTCAAATATCAGAAAAAACACTTTTAGAAGACCTCCTATTCCAAGACAAGATCAAATGACCGGGTTTAATGATTCTTTCTTTTATGGGTATTGTTTTTCATGCAATCGTTTTGGTCACAAGGTTGCAAATTGTAGAGTTTATGCAAGAAATGATTTTAGATATGTGCAAAGGAATGTTTTTGCTCCTAGGATGAATTACAATGTTATATGTTACAAATGCAATAACTTTGGTCATACTGCAAGAGTCTGTAGAAGGTGTAGCAGATTTTTCTAAGAAAAACAAGAAGGTTGACAAAGCAAAAGAAATTAAGATGGTTTGGAGGAAGAAGAAAGAGGTAGAAAAAGAGAAGTCAGAAATGACTTCACTCTATCCTTGAGAAGGTGTTCAGACTCAAGGGGAGCTTTCACTGTTACATTTTATCTACCCCATTTCAGTTATGAAGGTTGGTTCAGATTTGCAGGTTATTCTTCTTATGTTTTTGGTTTTCTCGAAATGAGTTATTTGAGTACCTCTTAGCTTGTAAAACTACTGATTATTTATTAGATCTTCATTATCTTTAAGATGATTTTCATGTACGAAGTCAGTTTTATGACATGAGGTCTGCAAATTCGTTCTTTTTGCCATGTCATATTTACATTGATGTCAAAGGGGGAGTAATGAGCCAGGGGGAGCAGCGTTGTTTCAAATCAGTATTTAGTTGCAGTTTTGGTTGTGGTTTTAAATAGTGTTGCCATCAATGACAAAGGGGGAGATTGTTGGAATATTTTGTCATTGATGTCAAGGTGTGAGCTACCTGGTTAAGTGCTTGAGCTGCTTGCCTACTTGCTTGAGTTGTTTGCCAGCTTGGTTGAGCTGCTTGCCTACTTGCTTGCGTGCTTGGTTGAGCTAGTTGCCTACTTGCTTGCGTGCTTGGTTGAGCTAGTTGAGCTACTTGGGTGTCTGCTTTAGCTTCTTGCTTGTTTGCATCAGCTGCTTGCTTGCTTGCTTCAGCTGTCAGCTAGTTTGCTTTGTCAGCATCTCTTTCCATGTTAGATGCTAAGTCAGATATTATGCCATGTAAGCATTGAAAGAGCTTGACTTTGACAAAAGAGAATATTGCAATATTATATCGGTTTTATATCTTCTATGAAGCGATGACTTTATTGAGGTGGCTTGTCTATGACGTGGCTTCGGATTTTAGTGGGGATGAATTCATTATGCCTATGCTTATATCTTTGTGAGGCGTCTTCTTGTATGGAGGTGGTTACTTTTGTAGTTATTAATTCCTGAGTGGTGGTGGCTAATATCCTTTACAGCAACTAATTTTGGTGTGACAACTCTTTTATTATCTCTGCAATATGTTAAAGTGGGATGACAAATGGGCAAAGATTATGTGTCATCGATTTTATTCCTGGCTTCATATTTTATGCTGACGGCTTCATGCATATCGGCTAAAGTTTATTGAAGGCATTTATTTTTTATTTTCACTCATACCTTGCTCCTGCAGTAAGAGGTGGTGCGCATTGATTTGTGACTTCTATATTTTTTTTGAGACGTGTCTTAGCAAATTCAAGGCGGCTCTTCTAATTAAAAGATGGCTTCAGAAATTTATGGGCGGCTATAGGCTTCTCTTGTCGTATATGTTCAAAGAGGACTTTGGTTATTCTTGGCGCTGTCGTGATCATGTGTTTATCGATTCATAATCGTTGTGGTGGAATTTATTTTGCATCGAATATGTGACAAGATGGGTGGCTCTTCTTCATTATGCGTTAGTTACTGAATTTTGTGAAGAGTGCGGATATGATAATATCTGAGACAGCATTACATCTATCGTATTCAATTCCTTTTAAAAGGTTATGGACATGTTTTTTTATTGCAGGGAGCATGAATTGCATATCGTGCATTATGGAAATGTGGCTTTAATATTGTTTGGAGGAATTTCGGGTTTCATATTGTGCATGGTCATCACTATATTCATCTAAAAAAAAAGTACCTTTCTATATATGTGTTGACTCCATTTTTAGCGTGCGCTGAGTATAGTAGCAAGTGGTCTATATATGTAATCGCCTCATTTTTTTTAGGGTGATGGCCGTGTGAGGTACAATATGCAAAGTTCAGTTTTTTGTGATTGAAACGGGGAAGTATTGGCAAAAAATGTGACTGAATTCATGTTCTCTTTCAGTGTATCGAAGCTTTAGGGGTGAAGGCGTATAATGTTGTGAGGCAATATTCTCAAAAGATTTTTTTTTTCTCAGATTTTATATGGTGTGTAATGGCAGCGGTTATTCTTCTTAGTCGCCTTTGTTGATATTGTATGTGTTGTGGTAAAAAAGGAAATCGAGTGTATGGCATAGGCTGTGTGATGTGGTAAAAAGGAGATTGAGTGTATGGCATAGGCGTTGCTTAGAAACATTTAGAGGGTATATGGAATGGGCATTTGATTTCATTGGAAGAGTGCTTAATGTTGAACGAGTTTTGAAGTTGCTGTTCTCATATAAAAATCAGCTTCATCTGATGTATGGATTGAGTGAGTGTTTAAGCAATATCATCAGAGTCATTGAGAAATTAATCAGTATTCTTCACAATGTGTATCGTGCTGCAGATGATTGAATTCCTTTTTGCGGGTTGTGAGTCAGTGAGTGATTTCAGGTTGTATCTTTTCACTGAATTCTTTTGTTTGACTGTGTATCGGGTAGAACATAGAGTCTCCACATGTG